>VDFB02353493.1:254383687-254541187 GCA_007258455.2 Sequoia sempervirens
AAAGTCCAAAACCCAAAATGGAAGTGTTGATCTTCACAATCACCACACAAATATCTTATCTATCCAACTAAAAATAATACTCATGGGTAAATAAACAAACCCATAAAATTTTGAAATACAAATCATTAATCATACACATAAGTGCACAGAAAACTATTGACATACCGCTTTTCAAATTTTATTTTGAATATTGAAACATCTTCCAATTTCTCTAAAAACTTGTACATTATGATTTCTCTACAATTGGGTGTTGGAATCATCCTCTCCATTCTATTGTAAATTGATTTCCAAACACCATATCATGTGTGGCAATATTCTAGAGGCATTTTCTTGAATGTAAGTTCTCCTAAATGCATTGATTATTCCACTCCTCTCGTGACTTTTACAATTCCACAATTTCCACTACTCTTCAATTTGGAATACATAATGAATGTGCAATAGTATATGGGAATTAAACAATTTCAAGGGGGGGAATTTATATGTACATATTAATGGCAGCCCAAGACTTGGGTGTTGCACTTTTCCTTTTCGAGCATTTAAATAATTTTAGAAAATGTCTTTTAAACCATTTTTATGCTCAATTTACAAAAGACTTTGCAAATATAAAATAAATTCCTCCTATACCTTTGTTCCCTTCGAGATATTAAAATTGAGATCATAAAATTCCCAACAAGACCAATAATTTGAACAAAATCCAATTATGTTGAATTCAGTGCTCGAGGAATACCTACAATTTTATTGAAAACCAAACAAAGAAAAGGTTAGAAATGAAAATATTCTTGGTGATGAAATATTGCTCAACCCCCTAGATGTCCCAACATCAAATTTTGTGGCACATGAGATGAAACTTGGTTAGGGGATTCACCTCTTCATGATGTTTCAAATTAGGAGATAATCTTTCATTAGTTGATGAAATTTTATCCAATGATATGAGGTTTTTCCATCCTAAAATGTCTTGATTGTATTCATGGATAGTCTATTAAACATGTATTCCATCCCTTATTTCTCATCATTCGTCTCTTTCTTTTCCCTTTAGAATCCAACACTCTTACCGAATTATCCAATTATTAAACACTTAATTATAGAGGTTTTAGCTTAGTAAATGGGATTAATAAACCCTAAAAATAATCATTAATTGTAATCCTTAATTTTGATCATTTAGGTTCAAAATACGGTTGAAATTTTTAAAAAACAATAGTAGAGCACACCTTCTTCCATGCTCTAACTATTTAATGACTCCTCAAATTTATTAGGTATTAATTTGATTTATTGAGATGGTTATTTATTTTATTTGATGTGTCTTTATAATTGAGGAACACAATTATCATATATCCCTCTATTTGTAAAATATCAATATTCTCCATATTCACAAAATTCTCTTTCTTAGCAATAACACTCCTAGTGCACTCAACTATAATAAAATGTGCCTTTGGTGAATTGTTCTAAAAAATCTCACTATCCTTCCTCACTATTATTATTATCAAGCCTCTTGGCATGCTCCAAATTGGCTCCCTTCGCCTTTTCCATTCTCTCATGGTATCTCTCTTCACTTTCCTAAACTTTTTTTCATTTTTTTGCTCCATGTTCATTTCTATAGCCATCTTAATCTCTTCTACAATCTCTCTTAACATCTTAACTATCTCATTTTTCCATGGGTTTTTTATTTGGAATTTCATTAATCCTTTTATTCATCCCTAATTACTCTATCCAAGCTCTCCTTTAGCAATTACATCTCTTCAAGACCCCCCTAACATTCATCATCCTCTAGGTGTGTAAGCCTTCTCACAGGATAAAACCTAGTATTTTATTATTAATTTTTTTCTTATTGTAAAATATTCCTTTTGAGTTATATCCTTTTACCTCTTACAAGGGTGGTAACAATGGAACCAAAATGTTCATGGAAGAGGGGACACAAAATGAAGATATGTGCATGTGTTCTTCAAAGTTGTAGATTATACCTCAATGTAAATAGGAAATAGGAAGATTAGAATCAATGTAGTAGATTACAATGAAGTGCAATAGAATACAAAGAAAAAAATTCAAATTTTATACACATATCTATTCATCACATTCATATAATAATTTATGTAAAGAATAATACATGTTCATTATCTATATAACATGAATATTTCATTACATTTTAATCTCTTATTTATATCCCTCTTACTTGCAATATCTTTTACTTATTCTCTTACTCATCCTTATCCTTGTTCCTATTTATATACATATCTCATCTCTTCACCTACTTGTCTTATATTTATTTCCTCTTCTCTCTTCTACTCTACCTGATATATTCATATTGTTACATATAGGGACATGTCCCTCTTTCTTGTTATATCCTTAGTTCTATCATAGGTCAATTGTAAGTGCCAGATTTGATTTGCATTGAATTTAGCCTTGTCCATCTTACTTGTTATATTGCATGGCTTTGTCATGCAAATATATGTTATACTGTCTTTCCCATTAAACCTTCATCTTTTTCTTTTTTATCATACTCTATAAAATTTTGAAATAACCATCATTTTTTTTTTCATGATAAGTTATTCAGTCATTAAGGCTAAAGTTTTGTTTTAATGACTACTATTAGCTAATTGCAGTTAAGAGATGGTTATTAGTAATTGAGTGGCTCATGGTGATTCATAAATGAGTGAGTATCATGATGTTATCATTAAATGACTATGGGATGGAGAAGAAACCTAATAGAGTAATTAATAAAAAAATTTGTGGTCTCCACTTCCATAAAGCTAATCAAACAAAACTTGATGCTAACTAAATGTGGCTATTGCAAATAGCCAAATACTTAAATAATGAAAAATTAGTTGGCACAGTTATGTTGTATATCAGACATTCTTTTATTTTCCAAGAATCCAAAGATAGTTATTTCATTTCTACTATATAAATTAAGTAGAGTAGATATTTTTTAGAATATTTTTTTATTTTTTATTGGTAGGTAAACACTTTTGACTAGAGCTATGAACTAATGAGGCCACATTTGGGGGACCTCATCCCCATCATTCATCATCTCCTATCTCCCTTCTTCTTCTCCTCCTCTCCACTACTCATTGCTTCTCGTCTCCTCCTCCTCTCCTCCCTACTTCTCTTCCACCTCCTACCCTCATCTCCTCTTTTATTTCTCTCCTTTTTCACTTCTACTATAGCTCTTCTTTCACCCACGCATCTCATCCTCCTCCCTCCTTCCACCATACTTCTCCCCTACCTTCTCCCCAAACCGTCAACACCAACTACCACCTCCACCACCCTAATAGTTGCTCTGTTAATCTTGCTGTCAAAACTCCTGTCACCTATCCTCACCACAAACTCTGTGTGCTCCTTCCTCCACTGCAGATCCTTCCATGTCTATCCACCATACACTGTTGGTGCCCTTCATGTGTACACTGTAAAACACCACCATAACTGTCACCAACACAATCCCCACCACCTTCCATCATTCGTTCCACCTCTCACACTCTATGGCACACGAACTCTTGAGGCAATGTTTACCAGTGTCATGCAACAAATGTTTCACTACAGGGTCATCCCAAATTTTTATGATATTAAAATATATATACATGAATTAAAATACATATATAATATTTCAAGATTTTTGTTTTTGGTAGGTAAATTCTTTTGACTTGAGCTATGAACCAGTGAGGCCACATTTGGGGGACCTCATTGTTTTCCTATAAAATGTAATTCAAGTACTATGTACTACTGGAAAACTAAGTCATGTGCAAAACATAGAACAGAATAATAGAATAGAAATATATCATGTTTTAACACCAGAAACTTTATTCATCATTAGGAATATTACCATGTACAATCACAAAGTATCAACAGTGCTTATCAGTATAACCATCGGCACATAACTATCTCCCGACTACCACAACAGACTACATATAATGTTCGGCAGTAGTTAGATAACCAACCGACACGATGTTTCATAACAACATTATCATTAATCAGGACTTGATTACCCAAAAGTACATGACATGTATTATTCTTACTTAACTATAATTTTATTAGCAATTTGGCCGACTACGGCTGACTACAACAAAGTAAAGATATACTACTTACACTCATCTGGGCGTCATTCATCCTCTCCTATCTCCCTTCTTCTTCTCCTCCTTCTCTCCACTCCTCCTCCTTGTTTCCCATCTCCTCCTCCTCTCCTCTCATTTCCTTTTTTTCTCTCCTCCTTTCTTCCCTACTTCTCCTCCACCTCATACCCTCGTCTCCTCTTTTATTTCTCTCTTCCATCTCTTCTCCTCTAGCTCTTCTTTCACCCTTGCATCTCATCCTCCTCCATCCTTCCATTGTACTTCAAGATTTATTATAGATAAATAAAATAAAATCTAATGGGACAAGAGAAGATCTTAGCAAAATAAAATCTCATGGGTGTGTGGGAAAGAATAAATGGCCATGAAAAATTCATGGCCCAAGAGAAAAGGGAATGGCATAGCTTGTATAATGTCTTGCTTCCAATTCAACAACCAAATCTAAATTATTGATCAATAAAGGTTCTAACAAATAGAAAGAGATTCTTGCTCAAACAAGTGATTTAAATAACATGTAGCTATTTCTTCCTTGAATGAAATTCTAACCATTTGATGGGTATGAAATCAGATGGTGAGAACTCAAAATATAAATAGAATTAGAAAAGTTAACACAGAAAACTAGAATTTTTTTAGGGAGTGAGAAAATTCTAACAAAGATGAGTAAATTTAATATTTGAATTTTCAACTAATTCTTATTATAATTATATATATAATAACATAAGATTAAAGTGAGCTAATAAATGTCATCAAATATCAAAATGTCGTATTAATCTAATGTGGGTTGTAGCATTCATGACTAAAGAATAAATTTGTTTGTATAACTTTTTATTTATTATAAGTTTATAAACCACATGCAATTATCCTTCATGAAATTACAAAAACTTTCGAAACATCCACATGAACAAAAAGATATTTATAAAGGAAAAAAAGGAAAAGGAAGAGAATTGATAGAGCAAAATATAGGTCATTAAAAGTTCAACAAATTTGGGTAAACTATTTTTTCATAATTGTTGTTGTAGCACACTTGTGTTTATATACAATAAAACTTTAACTCAAATCTATGTCAAAATAAAAATTTATGACTAAAATTTTTAATTCTTGAATCTTTTTAAAATTGTTAATACAAAGAAAATGATTATTTTTATACAACTCTATTACAAAACAAGTACAATATTTACATAAGACAAACATTCAAGAATAATTTGAAAGTGATCATCCATATTACTGATAAACTCAAAAAAATGAAAAACTAAACTATTAAAAATCTTTAATAACTATGATTTTGACAACTAATCTTGGAAAACTAACCCAAATGAACCTTGGCAAATCCATTAAGAGTCTAAGTACAAATTTTATAATAGCATATATGAATGCTAGGTAATTTTATAATTTTATGGTAAATATGACCTCAATAATGATGGAATTTTAATGGTAATACATGACCTAAAACTAAATGAGTATAGTAAATCTTGAGTGATTCAACACAAATCACAAATAGATTGATGTGGGAAAATAGTCTAATGTGAAATCTAATAAATAATGGTGTAATGATTCACTAGTAATATTTTAAATTGTGATAAATTTATAGCAATATGATTCCCTTATGATACATCATAATGAACAAAATTTAAGGGACCAATTTGAAATCTTTCACAATTGGTAAAGATTCATCATGAAAATAATCATTGGTTAAATAGGTTAGAAAGTATTCTTTGGATTTAATCATTATCTTTTACGTTAGTGAATAGTTGGTATCATCATCTCTCTTGTACCCTTGCTTAAGAAAATTAACCTAAGAGTAATGGTTAATTTGTGATATGATAATGTTTGTTATGCTTTGGAAGAGGAAAGAATGTCTTGTTATAGTTCATTTTCTTATAATTAAGAAACGAGTATCCTTGGGAATTTAATTAAAATAATTAATTATTGAAGAGAATTAAATGGTTTCCTCTATCTCGATGTTTGTGGTAGAGCTGCACTATGATGTGTGGCATTCCTTAATAGATGAAGATGATGTCATCTCTTTACTTGTAATTAACATATATGTATATTTTGCACATGTAGGTTGTGTGTGTGTTTCTTGTCATATGTGATGACACACTAGCATGTTCATGTATGTTATTCACTAATTGTGATGCAAATAGAAAAAAATTGTTAGCCTTGTTGCATTGAGTCAATCAAATCCCAAAGGTCCAAAACATAAGGGAAAAAGGAATGGATATGCAATTTTCGCAATTACACTACAAAATAATTCTCGTTAACATGAGTTCTCGTTACTTCACCTACCTATCATGGCCTAAAGCTTTCTTTAGAGAAAGGCTTTAGAAAAATATGGTTGAAGGTTGATTTGTTAAATATTGTTGATTTCCTTAAGATGGTTAAACCTTCTTCTTGGATGATTGATAATATTATAAAGGACTCTATTTCTATCCTTAACTCATTTGAGGAGTTTCATGTCTCTCATCTTTATCATGAAGCTAATGGGTTGGTGGGTTACCTAGCAAAAATTGGGGCCTCATCATTTCCTAAGTGATGGGATTCACATAACATTATTCCTATTGAAATTCAAAATCTCATCAAACATGATCAAAAATTACAAGATGGTAGGAGTATTAGGACCTAAAAGGGCTTGCTCATTACATAATATTTCCCCCATTAAGATGAAAAGACAAGTATAGTTCAGCTCTTGTCCAGATAATGATGGTGGAGCTTATGACAGAATTTCATAAGTAAAGGCTATGATAACATATAGTCCTTATTTTATCAGTATAGCATGGATTATGGGTGTTTGTTTCTACCTCTTTCTATGTTTCTAGATTTTTTCCTTGTGTTCAAGATAGTTCTGGGTGAGTTTGGCATTGAGGTGTGCATAATCGATCATGGGGGGTGACCGATGTAGAGTGGAGCTCGTAACATGTGAGGAGACTAAGAGAATGAGCTAGTTTGGGATATCTTGGATAAAGGAGGGGTTGCCCCTTACATTCAAAGACTTCATTGGTTTGATTCCCAAATCTCACAAGTGTTCGTCAATAGCTAGAGTAGCAAAGTATTGAAAGTCTAAATGGCATGGAATTTAACATCACGGAGGACTTCATAGCTAATATTATTGGTTTATCTTCTAAAGATGGGAAATTTTATAGAGAACGGTCAGCATCAAAATTGGCCTTGAGGATTTTATTTAAATGAAAGGAAAAGGACGGGCTAAAGAAATTGGCATGTAGAGGCTATGACAGACACTCCATCAAACCTATTTGGGGGGATGTGGTCATTGTGATAATGAGGTATCTCACTCTTGATGGAAGATTATTTGCAATCTATGACTTTCATTTTATGCTTTCTCATCATTTTAGACATAGAAAATTGGTATCTTTCCCATACTATTTGCTACTTTTGTTGGAGAATGGGATCAATGAATTCAAAAAAAGAAAAAAAGAAAAACCTAGCAATCCTTTTCTACATGAAGGGTTAATATTATTGATAATGGAATATGCAAAAGCATATAATGTGCCTGAAGCTCTTAAATTGGCCAAAGCCTACATGGTTAAGGATGTATCCTCATGTTATGAGACTGGTAATGACTTTGATGACAAGGATTGGGTGAACGAAGGGTCGGATTCTTTGCAGTTTATTCTGACCCATGGAAGGAGTTTGATAAATAGCCTAGGAAACAGTATAAGAAGGATGCTCTACCCTCCTTGTCAGGGGGCTACCAGGTGGATATGGAAGATGATGTGACTCCTTTTGTTGTTGCTAAGATTAAAGGTAAGAAATCCCAAGTTGTTAATCCTGCAATGGTTTCTTCAAGAAAGAAAGGGGGCTAGAGTTCCAAAACAAAGGAGCCATCTAATCCTCCTAATGTTAAAAGGAAAATTTTGATGGTGGAAGGTACTAAAGGGGTCAAGGGAAAGGGCTTTGTGGTGAAGAAAAACTAGAAGAGTGGTATGGTTGAGAGCTAGGAGGTTATTACAGTAGTTGAGGTAGTGAATGACAAGGAGAAGGATCAAGGTGTTTTTGAGTTGTGGGAGAGAATCTTGAGAAGCTGATGGAACTGGAAGAGGATTTTCAAGTGAATAGGGATGGTAAGGAAAGGGTGGATTTAGATAAATCCCCCATTATTGTTGAGAAAAGGACCATGAACACTTTAAGTACTATGGACAAAGGTAACTTTGGTAAAATTTATACTCAAGGTGACATACACCAGGAGGTTCAACCTAAGGAATCGGATAACTTACCGGATGAGATTATCAATTTTGAGAAGGAGGATATTATTGCTATCATGAGGATGGTGAAAGATGGGACTGGGTATCTTTTTAAACTTCTTAAATGGCTCTTTTCTAAAGTGAAAAAAATAAACATCAAGTTAAGCTCGATGGCCAATATAAATGCAAGAATTATTAACATTAGTAAGATGGAGGTGATTTTGTATAATCAAATCAAGGATATGAATGTAGTCCTTAATAGGGTTGTTGATGATGCATCAAAATTAAGGCAAGATCATGAATCCAAAATCACTTCTCTTGAAGAGAAGATTAGTAAGATTCATGATGACTTGAAGACTCTAGTGCAAGTCAGTCAAGATTCTCTACAAAATAATGTGCAAGGTTGACTTTGTTGAATGAGAAGGCACGTAAATGGATGGGAGAACCAATCATTAAGGGAATAGATGTTGATGAAAGGGATGATGATGGTCTAAAGGTGGGCATGGTAAGGGTATGGATACTGGTTCTAGCATTAGAACAAGGAGCAAGACGAAGAAAAGCATTGTGATTCTACCTCGAGAATTGGTAGAAGTTCTCGAGATGCATGAGCAGGTCATTTCTAAGGAAATGGAAGCAGCGAAGATTTTAAAGAACTTGCAGTAGTCTCTTGTTGTTTTATTTTTTTTGGTTTGTTAACTAATGATTTGTTGCTATCTTTGCAAAGCTTCATCTTAGTGGTAGCTTTTTTAGCTTTGGGGTTGCTTGTTATTCCTAGTCTTATCTTTTTACTAGCATGTTTCTTTTGTAAAGGGTTTCAGGGGCCCTTCAGAACTTGTTTATTCGTTAATAAAAAATATGAGTTCTCCATATCATTAAATAATTGTAAAAAGAATATTGTGATTTTTAGCTCCACCATTAATTTTTTCACTACACATTCAAGAGCTTCATAACCACATCTAATTGCTTTGAACAAGTTTCTAAATTATATATGGATCAATCTTTATCATAGTCCCTCAAAGGTTCCCTTAGAGCTCATAATTTTTGGGCAATGATAGAGAGAGAGAGAGAGAGAGCTCTTCTCATTGAAGAAGCGCCAACTATTTTAAGTTGGGGATTCTAATATTTGGTTCATGAACTAGTTCATTGCAACTATTAATAGTTTTTTTTTTTCCTATAGACGCATAAGAGATGGATAACAACACTTTCCCGTTTCAAGAAAGAATTTATTATCATAAATACTAAAGTGATAAATAATAGAGTCTGTATACTTTAGTTATTTATAGATTATTTATTAGTTAGATCTAGATTAGATTTATATAACCTAAATTATTCAATCATGATTATATATTAATATTTTGTTATTTTAAGTGTTTGTGATCAATAGAATGGTTGAAAAAACAATATAAATTTAAACCAAACTAATATATTTGTGTATTCCTTTGATTATTTATAAATATAATTCAATGCATTGAAACATAATTCCATAGAAGGTAGTTGAATGCTTTACTTGTTTTGTTGATATAAATTGCAATATCATGAAATAATCAATGTATATTGATGTAAGATTTTTGCAATGTATCCTTACCAACAATTACTTAAAGAAACCCCATAGAATTAATTTTTTGAAGTTTAATGTTCTTGGAAATAGCGCAACCCATGAAATCATTTAATAAATTTTGTGAAACCTTTGAAGTACAATCGTATAAGATTTAGTGAAGTTATATTCAATATTTTGTAAATTGTCTCAACAATAATCACTGAAGATTCTTTTATTTGATTATGTATATGCCATTCTTTTACATTAACATAAGGTAGTGAAGAATAAACATTTTTAATGTTGCTTATACTACATGTGCTACAAATGGTTAGAGACATGCTAATCGAGGAATTTTAGCATGATTGTGTTAAGTAATATTAGGAAGAGGCAATGGATCTTCAAACTATGAGAGACAATGGCATAGAGCACCAAATGTACAAGACTCGTAGGTGTTGCTCACTTAAGGAATGTGATGCAAAAGGCCATACATCAAGTGGGTCATACAAATATTGACATCAATTGATCAATAATAAAAAATAGGAGATTGGTGTGGGGAGGCTAGCTCGATTGGCTAAAGTATCCGATTGTAGGCAAGAGGTCACGAGGTCTAGTCTCCCCCCAAACCTGTGGTACCAGAGGACGTGTTGTGCCAGCACTTATAATTTATAGGGGGTCTTCTTTATTCAAGAAAAGTTTGTTAAATTCACAATCCAAACTATGCTATTGTTATTTATTAATATTTTATTAGTTTAACTGTTTAAATAGTTTTTTAGTTATTAACAAGCATTTAATTTTTTAATATTTCTGTACTAAAATCAAGGATTTGCTTGCGCATATTGCCAAGCAACCTCATCATTGCATAGAGGTAAACTATTTACCTATTACCATTATTATAATGCTTAGAGATGCCATTGCTACTATATCGTTTGCCTATTGACATGACCATGGCAGCCAAAAGTTGTTTTTACAAATATAAAATTCACAGGGAAACGGTCGGCATTCTCAATGTGCAATTATGTTCAGCCTATGGTTTGAATTGATTGAAAGGACATGGACACTGATACACCATGAGAAGAAAGTTTATATTTTATTTCAAAAAATTTGAAAAGTTGTAAGAAATAATGTATCAGAAATGGAGTGTAAGTTGTAAGAAATAATGTATCAGAAATGGAGTGTGATATGAAATATTGATGAAAAAATTTCAACACGATCAAATTCAGAAGCAATACTTACAAACAATCTGAATTGTGAAAACTTGATATCATTAATGTATCAAAGTTCAAAAAATTCTGAAACACAGTACTCTAATAGAAAAAAAAAACATACTCGAATATATTTATAGTATTTAAGAGTGATCTATAATCAGAAATCATATGGTAATCATGATTCACAGCATATTTTTCCAAGCAATAAGCCTGCACACCATATGAACATGGAAAAGTACAGAGAGAGAGAATAAGATTAACATATTCAATGAAGTAACATATTCAATGAAGTGAAAAAAAATATGTGGTATTCGAAGTAATGCATGGATATGAATAATATATGAGAGAAAAAGATTAGCAGGCAGAAAGATGAACTGACATAAAATCAATGGAATGTTTAATTTGTATCTACACTCAGTCCATCTTTTTCACATCACTCAAACCAGAAAGTAGAACAGAAAAGCAGAAGAAACATTATGGTGCTATTCTATAGCATTGAAGAATTGCTACTGTTAGACCATATTCACATAAACAGAGGTAAGGTGGTCATGTCAACCATCTCTAAAGCAGACTGCTGCAGAAGCTCCTGCAGAAGAGTGTCTGCAATAGCTGGCTGACTGTACAATTCAGTATCACTGGGCCACTGATATTCATATGAACCAGTTGGTAATTGACTGCAGTTCAGCTTGTTGATTATATCATATTGGCAATCCTGATACTGCTGGTGTTCTTGCTCTTGCTTCTGCTGCTGCAGATTAAGTTGATCATGATAATGATGATTCAAGTATAAACTCTGATATTCTGCTTCTGATAGCCTGTGAAGATCCAAGTCAGTTGTGTCTATGCAAGTAGAATTTTGAGCACTTACTTCCTGTGGAAGGCCAAAACCATAATCCAAGCTGCTACCTTTATTGATGTCAGGGCTGCAGCCAGTTGATGAGGAAATGGGGGAGATGGGTGAGGGAAGGAACCTACTAAATATCTCCTGCAACAAGCCTGAATCTGAGTAAGAACAACCGTCTGCAGTGTTTTGGAGTTGATTTGATGATACTGGACTGCAAACTTCAGATGAAGGTGCAGAAGCAAGATCTTCTAGGAATGGAAGAAAACACTGGTTTTCCACTGGTTTTGGCATGGTGGGTGTTGAGGGTACAGTACACTGAACTGTATTAGTGTTGCTGAAGGTAGGTTGGCCAGGCATGTTGAAGGAAGTGAGAGAGGAAGAGATTGAGGAAGGCTGGCAGCAAGGAAATGAGCATGGGATGGTGAAGTCACTGGCTGTGCTTTGATAGCAGACTTCAGTGTTGGGCAATTCAAGTGCAGATGAAGAAGATATATGAGGATTAGGATTAGGATTAGGATTGACCTGACCAATATTTTGCCATGACCTGCCAATGCTGCTGCTATGAACTCTAGGAAGAGAGACGGGAACAAAGCTGCTGGAACATCCAAGCATCTGAGGGCCATTTTTCTCCATTTGTTGCATTGAGGACCTGATGTAATTGCTCACACTCATGTCTCCAAAGAGGCTGGAGCCAAGTTTAGGCTCGTTGCAGGCACTGGGTCTAATGGTGGAATCTCCCAGGAAACCAGACCAAGAATTCTGCTGTAACTTCGTTGGCTTGGTGTAAAACAGATCTTTGAAACCAGTGGGTACAGACGTTGCAAAGGGCTTGGATAAGATGCAGCATGGCTCTGAATCTATGTAGAGAAAGTTGGTTCTGGCTTTGCATCCTCTCATGGTTCTTGCAGCAAAATCATAGGCATATGCAGCCTCTTCTGCTGTGTCAAAGGTTCCAAGCCAACGCCTTTCTTTAGACTTAGGATCCCTGATTTCTGCAGCATAACGACCCCATGGCCTTCTCCTAACGCCTCTGTATCTTCTGGCCTCCTTGAATTTTTTAGGACTCAAAGAAAGCTGATCTTGAACTCCACTCCTTTGAGTAACATCAGATTTGCAGTTGACTGAAGAGATGGACTCTTCACGTTGCTGTAATTTCTCCATGGATGTAAATGATCTCAGTAAAAATGCAGATCAAACCCTCGGAACTCTGCAACCCACAACAAAAACATATCATATATTAGTACAAAGAAATTCAAAGCATAAAATTATGGCAAGAAATGTAAGTATGCCTTCAGTAGACTAATGGGTATGCTTCGATGGAAAAGCCAAAAAACAGGAGTCTAAAACCCAACAAAGCTAATATAAGTATGCTCATACAATCATTAAAACCATGCACATGAGAACAGTGGATTCAATGAACATCACTCTTGCCTGTTTCAGCTGGTTTGATTTTCTGATATCAACTGTTGATGCCAATCTTTCGCTTGCTCCAAGTGAAACAGAATATTGGTTTCCTTTTCCCTTGGCCTTGGGCTTCTTTGTAGCACTAAATGAACTCAAATCGGGTACTTCTCAACACGATTATTGAATGCCCTTCTGATCGCACCAGATACCCATCAACTTTGTCAACTCTAATCTACTTTTTATGCCTTACGAAAGCATGGCATGGACCTTAAAAAGGCTCAAGCTTGCACTTTGGCCAAGGTATATTTCCTACTATATAAAGCTAGAAACAACGGGTGTTAAAAAGATGGGCCCGCTTTCTTTTTGTAAGGCCTAACAAACCAGAAAGGCCTAATAGAACTTATTTTCCTAAGTCTACCCAATAGGCCTAGCTGCTCTGTTTTATGTTCCATTTTCCTTTCTTTTCATCCCAGACAGGGTGTTGTGCATGCAACAGTGTTTTGTCTCACCTTGTCTCTCTGCCAGCACAGTGACCGAGGGATAGGGCCAGCTTACAAAGGCTATGAGGTTACTATCTCAGGACTATAGGGTGTCCTTAATAAATACAAACACTTAATTCCCCTTATTCTGTAGGACATCCCCCAATCCCAACCCCAACAATTAATATATAAAACAGGACAATTCATCATTATGCATGATTACAGTGGTAGCTTACACTAATAGGACAGTTCCCCTGCATTTAATACTTTGCCAAAATCAAAACTTAAAACTTAAAAACCGGCAGGAAAAATTGCATAAAAATAAGACAGTTAAACTGCATTTAAAACTTCACTAAAATCAAAACTAAAAATTAAAAAAAATCAGTAGCAAAAAGCTTCCAAATCTAAGATATGAAATGGGCATTTATTTATTTAAAATGGGTCCTACGAAATGCCTCTAAATCTGAGATAAAAGGTGGGCATTTACTTGATTTTGTGTTTGTCAAACAAGTTTTTAGATTCAATTGTGTATATTTTTTATGACGTTTTGAATCACATCCACTGATTCATAACCAGTTAAAATAGACCTACAAAATACCTCCAAATCTGAAATGGAAAGTGGACATTTATTTGGATTTTGTTTGTTAACCTTGGAACTCAAAGAGATGCCCTTAGATCATATCACCAATGTCAATCATATCATTGGAAGTTGAGCGTTGCAAGGGTGGGCATACATTCAAATGTTCAGTATATATGTTTTGAGGTTTCCTTTTTAAGATGCAGTACAAAGGACAGAGGCATGCTCGGTACAAATTCTTAGTCACCTCTTTTTAGCTCAAGGACAAGCAGAGAATTTATGGTTACATTGAATTATAATAATAAATAAGAGTTGACTTCGTTGCATCCATCTGTAGAGAGATTATATGGGGACCATCCAGTCATTTAAATGAATTATATTTTCTTCATAGGACCTTGCCCAACCCCCAACCATTAAAGAACATCATCTTGAAAGTTGATAAAGGAAAAATACAATTTCCAAGAGTTGGTTAGGTTAATTAAATAAATGTTATCAATAAGCATATACTTAATTTAAATAGTAGAGTCCTCTAAATGTTAATATAGATATTTTAATATATATCTATATGAAAGAAGTACCAGATATCATTAAATTTAATATATAGGACTGTTATAGATATTTTAAAGTATATCTATATGAAAGAAGTACGAGATATTATTAAATTTAATATATAGGGTTGTTATAGATATTTTAAAATATTTCTATATCAAAGAAGTACGAAATATCATTAAATTTCATATATAGGACAGATAACAAGAGATAATATCTCTCCATATTTTTTAAATGTATTTATTTAAGATAAAATATGATAAATAATTATGTTTTAGTTAATTTAGGAGTACCCTATTTTTATTTTAGAGTTATTTTATTTATTACATATTTTTTTTAAAAAATTGTCTTTATTTTATTATAGAGCTATTTTATTTACTTCATATTTACAAACTTTGGGGTCTTTAGTTTATTTTAACATAAAGCTAATTCTTTTATTGCATATTTAAAAACTTTGGTGTCTTTATTTTATTTTATCTACTACATATTTAAAAACATTGGTGTCTTTATTTTATTTTATCATAGAGCTATTTTATCTATAATAGAGAGGGTATTTTTATTTAAAAAACCAATGTAGTCTCTAAACAATTTTTCTTTCAATTATTCTTTTACAATCACAATATTAGATGTTTCTCCCCCTATTACCATTGTGAGTTATGTCTCTTGATGTAATAACTAAATGATATTTTGAGAAATTAAATACTAGTAAGAAATGTACTTAGTTTTAGGTCAAATGTGAACTATGATTGTTATGACTTGCAAATTTGATTTGTCATAGTAGAAAATTAATCACCTTGGAGTGTCTATGGTCTTGACCTTTGTGGAGACTTAATATTTGTAAAGGTCAATAATGTGGCTCGTGATCAATCTCATGCAACATGGATATGATATATAATGCATAGTCCTAATCAAGCCAAATGTATCTAGTGTGATGTGGTGTGCTTTAGTTCCTTCTCTTTTCTAGTGTGAATGGACTATTGATATTCAAGAATACCTTGGGGAGATTGTTGAATTGCAAGGGTTCACTTTCTCCTTAGTTAAACCCCTTGAATAACTAGTTCTATCGCCTTCGCAAGTGTTGGCAAATAACAAGCAAGCATGTAAGTGACCTAGATGTTAATTTTGGTGTTATTTTTAGTGTTTCAAATCTAGGTGTTCCTAGGATTGCTCCCAATAAATTTTTTAATTGTTTGAATCATCTAAGATGTGAATTAATAAACATAACAAATTTTATTTCACAAGCATGTATCAAGATAGCTCCCAATGGCTAGTAAGAAGGGATGGTGTCAACAATTTAAATTTGAAAATTATGAATTTTGGATCTAATTTACATATATGTGAAATCACTCTTATGTGTTGCAAGATTGACCCAAGATAGGGGACGTGAGATCTTGGGATCATGAATAAAATGTGGAACTATAGACTAATAAATGATGTGAATGTGCAAGAATTGGTGTAGATAAGGTAGGTACATTGTCACGTGTATAGAAATATGTATAAGTGAATAAATGAGGATGAGTAAGGGGTGTTAGTGTGAAAAGAAGTTTTACCTATCTAGTTTACTTTTACTCAATAGACCTATTCACACTACACTTAAGCTCACTTAGAGGCTTTTTTATTTTTTGACTTATCCCGTTAGTACACTACATGCATGTCCTCACACTTATCTCAAATGTGGCCACACACGTCACACCTTTGGAGGTGTAGCTAGGCTTTTAGTCCTACCTTCTCACCATTTTATCATTGTCTTTATATGTAAGTTATTTTTTCTATGTTTTACACACTTTTGTATGAGTATTGATATTATAGCCTTTTTACTTAACCTCTTTGTAAAAGGTTTATTTGGTTTTACAATAATATTGTGAGCTTATGAGTCTCTTAGTGACTCTAACATGGTATCAAAGCTTTGAATATGCAAGTCCTTTCTCTTGTTTGGAGGAATTTCATCAACTAATTTCATACTATGTGTCCTAGAACAAAACTAACCTCGCTATTGCATCCAAAAGACCCAAATATGTAGGGATCAATAATAAATTTGAAAGGGCTTGCAAACTATCATATAACGAGGCTTTTTTGGTGAGCCCCATTAGAGTTCATATAAAATTCCATACAACTATACCATTGTATGAGTGTCAAATTCCATACAACTATACCATTGTATGAATGTCATATAGTCCATACAAGTTGTATAGTCACACAATATAGATCTAGTATGAATTTATTAAAAAAATAAAGTTTTTTTTATTATTAAAAAGTTATTGTGCAGGCTTGCACAGAGTCATATGCATGGTGCATAGTTTCATATTACAAGCATAGTTTTTTGTCTGTCACCAATCTTTATACTACTAACATCACTTGATTGACTATCTTACATCATCTATCAAGTTATTGATGTTATACCCTATTTTATATATTGCAAGAGGTTCAACCATCATTTTCGCTCCTAACCATGACCAAACTACCAATTATCACTCCTAATTATGATTGAGAGTGCTAGTGGTATGTCAAATTGACCAAAACCATAACAACTTGATAACAACTAGAGCACCACTTGGGCACCATGGCCACTCTTCTCGTAGAGGAAACAATGTCTCCCAGCCACCCCAATAGTGTTGGGGTTATTTTCTAAAGGCCCTAAAATAGGATTTTTTAAAATTTATTGTAAATTTTTCCATGGAGACATTTTTTGATGTTCTTTTAGTCATTAAAAAGCTCTTTTTGAGTTCTTCACAATGATGTAAAAAAAAATTCCTAATAATTTTTTTTTTAATTATCTCTAAAGATAACTTTTACATTATTTTTTCAACGATGCATAGCTTTCACTCCATTTAAGGAAATTTTGCAATTTAAAAAAATGATAAAAATTTACAAATATCTCAATTATACAAGTCATTTTTATCCTTAGAAAGCAAATATTTTTCAAAATTTAAAAATAACCATGTCTTATAAATGGTTGATTTAGGCTTCCAAGTTACACAATTTATAATCAAAACTTGTTAAAAATAAAATTGGGAGGGGGGTATTTTACAATATTATATATTGAGGGCTTGCAAGGAATAATTTCAAGTCTCTTTGTGTTTATGTGTCATGGATCCTAAATCTAACCTCCTAACTCAACACAACTAGCACACCTAGAAGTTCAAAGTACGACAACTACTTCAATCTAAAAGATTATTGCGAATTCAAGTAAATAAAAACTATAATTTATAAGGGAATACAAACAATTTTTATATAGGAACAAACTAGATGAAATAATAAGAATCATTGGTTTGCATATGTCTAATAACCTTCAATTCCATCTTGTACAAATTATACTTCACCTAAAAAAATGTGGGATAAACTGAATGATCTATTTGATATAGTCAATGAATTTTACTTTCTTCAATTAGATTTAGAATTTATGACTCTATCTCCTTATGATTTTCCTTTGACTAAATACTTCCTCATTTAGTTCAAATATATCAAAAAATTATATATTTGGATTCTCAACTTCAAGCTCTATAAAAGGGTATTTTTAGTTTTTTGAAAAAAATCATTTTGACTAAAGAAATATTTTTTTATTTATTTTTAGATAAGCACTACCAGAGGGGGTAGCTCCCTGAATTGAACATACAAAAAATTGGGATACAAGGCCATATGATACCAATGATACAAAAGGCCGAAACCAACAGCACAAGCCATGGACAGCAACCACAACCTACACTTATATTGTTCTTCCCTCCACGCCATTTCCAAACAAACACCACACCTCAATCGATTACATCACATGCCCCATCTCATCAACTAGCATTTCTTTTAAATCGATAGGCAAAGGCGAAGCATCGAAAATTGTTTCATCATTGCTCGAAACAACACCCAAATTTTCCAAATGATCCGCAAGTGTATTGGCTTCTCGATACACATGCCGAATTGAAAAATATTCAAATTTCTCCAAGGAAACCATGATTCAAGTCACCCATTGGTCAAGTTTCCAATTAATAGAGCTTTTCTTCATAACCGTTGAGATGCACACCATGGAGTCTCCCTCAACCTCAACCTTTTTTATGCCTTTTCAAATGCATAGGTGCAAACCACATGCCAAGGCTTCTAGCTCAGCCTCATTGTTCATTGTAAACCTGATAAGGCATGACAAAGCATATAGGCAATTCCCTATATAGTCATGAATTATACAACTAGCCCCAAACTGAACCAGATTCCCCTTCGAGGAGCTATTGAAATTGAGCTTGTGCACACCAACCATCGGGGACAACTACTTGGCATTCTTCCTTTGCTTGGACCTGTGAACATTGATTTGTCCAGGAGGTTTTAATATACCCCAACACTTTTGAAGTTTATCATCCCAGTTTGGGAAAAACATGGCCTTGGCAGCTTGACCCTTAGTGTTGAGTACCTCTATGATTTTGCATTCAATTTTCTTTAAAACCTCTTCCAGTGAGAGACTAATGTTTTGGAAGACATGGCGGTTATGCTCCTTCCAGATGTGCCATGTGATCATAAAGGGAGCCACCAGCCAAGTCGCCCCCCAGACATTGTTCCTCTTATACACAGGCCAACTTGAGAGAAATTGAAGGAGATTGTAATGACATGGGGTGGCCCAATCCAACACTTTTAGGAGCCAATCCCAACATTTTGATGCAAATGGGCATAGGAGAAGCAGGTGATTAGCAGATTCTTCATCCTTGCAACACATTACACATACATTAGGTCCAATGAAGCCGTATTTCCTTAACCTATCCCCTATTAGGATTCTACCATGCAGGGTCGTCCATAGGAAGGTGCCCGCCTTAGGGAGCACCACATTCTTCCAACATAGTTTATCAGGCCATGCCATGCCCACAGAGTGTTCCCATTGAATTTCATATCCTAGTTTGACAGTATACTGCCTAGATTTTGAGCCACACCAAATCACCTCATCTACCACCTCTGAGAGAAAGATTTTTCAAAAGTACAATACATTGTGCAAGGAAGCCTTCACCTCTGAAGGTAACCCAAGTGTTCCAATGTTCACCCAGCTAAACAAAGCACCCCCGACTCTATCCTCCAAACAGACATAGTCACAAACTCTCCACCCAAGTTTTGTCGTTATTTCTGGCAACCAAGTCAAGTTCCCAAATTCATTTTCTATGGGAGGAAGTTCATTCCAGGAGTCACGCCAAAATTTTTCACTTCTTCCAAGCCTCAACCTTTCCACGACACTCGTTAAGAACATCCTTCCAATGTTCAGATCTGTAGACGCCTTGAAACAAAGGGGTGCCAAGATATTTTGACAGCAAGCAACCCATATAGAAGCCAAAGAGGCCCGCAATCCTTCTACGAGTAGTAGGTTTTGTGTTGAAGGAAAAAAATTAAGATTTCTACAAGTTGATAATTTGTCCCGAAGAGGAGACATACTCCTCCAAAGCCCCTTTTATAACCTTTGCTTCTTTCATCGAAGATATGCCAAACAACATGGTGTCGTCCGCAAACTAGGAATAAGTCATGGGATCCAGCTTTGCAACAATTTTTATGCCCTTCCATAGTCTTTGGTTCCTCAAGTAGCATATATGTCTGCCCAAGACTTCTGCCATTATTACAAACAAGAAGGGGGACAAGGGGTCCCCCTGTCTCAATCCGTTTGTGGCCTCAAAGAAGCCACACAAAGACCCATTTACCAATATTGAATAGCGTAGGGATGTAATGCATGTTTCAATCATTTTTAGCCAATCTTTTGAGAACCCAAACTTATTCAACACGGCTAACAGAAATTACCAGTCAACACAATCATAGGCTTTACTAATATCTAATTTTATCAACATACCTTTTATGCATTCTTATACAATAGTATGCACCATTTCTGAGGAAGCAATGATGTTATCCAGGATCTCTCTACTAGGCGTAAAGCCACTCTGCTCTGGGGATATTACCTTATCCAATACTACCTTCAATCTGTTTTCCAAAGCCTTCGCCACAATCTTGTATAACGTGTTGTAGAGTGAAATCGGACAAAAGTCAGGGAAGGATTCGCACACCTCCTTTTTAGGGATAAGGGCAACAGTCATGTTGTTTAAGTCCTATATAAAACGTTTCTTCTTTCAAAAGTCTTCCAATAGTCTCAGCAAATCCTGGCCCATGAAATGCCAATAGTTTTGGAAAAATTTAGCCGTCATACCATCCGATCCTAGAGCTTTGTCGAGGTGTAAATCAAATAGTGCATCCTTAACTTCTAAAAGTGAAAAGGGGCTAACAAGCATCTTATTTTGATTTGAATCGATACACTATGGTATACAATCCAAAATCATCCAGTTTCCAATCCTCCCATTCGAGTCTTTTGCCGCTAGAAGGGCCTTAAAATATCTAACCGCTTCTACCTAAATTTTATCTTGGTCAGTAACAACTGTATCATTTGGACAACGAATACGCTCAATCTTGTTACGCTCTCACCTGGCCTTGGGCGAATTGTGAAAAAAAATTGTGTTCAAATCACCTTCCTTCAGCCACACCTCCTGTGCCTTATCCCTCCAATAAATTTATTCCCTTGCCAATAATTTGGTATACCTGGCCAACAACTCTTTTTCTTTGCAGTATTCTTCATAAGTCATCCCCTTTCTCAATACATGCTCGTTTAACTCTTCTAGCTCACATTCCATCGCCTCTTTCTCAGCAAATATATTTTTAAAGGAGTCAAAGTTCCACTATTTCAATTTTTCTTTAATGAAGGAAATTATGCAAACAAAGCAGAAGTTGATATTTCCTTCATAAATGTCACTTTCCCTCCACCAACTTTCTAGATTTTCCACAAGCTTGGGGTCCCACCACCACATTGACTCAAATTTGAAGTAGTGCTTTGATAGTTTCAAGCTCAAGCCAAGCTCCAATTGCACTAGAAAATGATTTGAGACCAAGATGGGAAAAATGCTAGAAGAACAGGAAACAGATTCATTCATCCATCCTTCCCCCACTAAAAAATGGACAAGCCACTCAGAAATTTTTGTGAATCCCAGACTCTAGTTTGTCTAGGTATACCAGCCATTCCTGGGATGACAATCTATCACTCCCAATGCAGAGACAAAGTCCCAAAATTCCACCATCGACTTGCACTCCTTTGATAGACCTCCACTTTTTTATTTTAACTCAAGAATCGCGTTGAAATCTCCTCCTAAAATTATCATATTGTTGTTTACTTTTGCAGCCTTAGTCTTAATTTGATCCCAAACAATTGCCTTCTCCGCAGTTCTAACCAGCCCATACACATTGAACAACGGTAGATCGAGCCTCAAAAGATGAGAGTGGACACGAAATTGCATCCAGCGTGTCATTTTGGAAACCACACCAACCTCCAAATGCCTTGCCAACCAAAGAATACCCAACCCCCCAGTTGAGCTGAGTGCACCTGTAAAAGCACCCGACCACTTCTTGCAATATTTTAAAAACTTGAGAGCTTCTTCCTCACTGATCTTTGTTTGTTGTAGCAATACTAAGTCCACATTTAGCATATCCAAATGATGCTTAACTAAATGTCACTTGTCAGGGGCTGATAGGCCCATGTCATTCCACATGATGATCTTCATGGCTTCCCAAGGGAGGCCCTGGCTCCCTTGGTTTCAAAGAAGTTTTTATACTTGGAAAACCCAAGTCCTCTACCACCTTGGCCCACTTCTATTTCAAATATTTCCTCCCTCGACCCCACTTGAATCTGCCCAAGAAGCATGCAACAGATTGGCTTATACACCTTTCATCAATTATATCCAAAGCACCCTCCTCAGAAGCTTCATCCTCAGAGAAAGGACCTCCAACCGTGTCCAAGTCCAAAGCAGGGTCCACCTAAGTTGATGAATGCTCTCCCAACACCACTTCCACCATCTAATCTTCCACTAGCAAGGCAGAGGGGAACACAAGTTTGAAGGACATTGACGGCTTCTCCTGGTAGGGCACCAATGCCCACCTCTCTGCATTCGGGGATGTCACCTTGTCTATTTGCTCTGGCCTCGCCACCTTTGGCTCCAAGATCACTTTTGGAGGCTTAGGTCTACACACATTTTTGAATTTTGGCTTCTGATTACAAGTCACTTCTAGTTGTGATCTGCTACCACATCTTAGACAAAAACTTTTATCTTCTTCAATTTCAACCTGAATCGTCCTATGTTCCCCATCAACACAGATCAAGATTTATTTTGGAATTTTACTGATCGCACCTACCTGCAATCGGAGGTACAGGTAAGAATCTCCTTTGATTATATCTTCATCTACACTTATCAAAAATTTAGCTCAAGTGGAAAGTTTCAAAAAATTTGAAAAAGGATGAGGTACTTGCCAACAATGATGCCACATAGATGGTTTTAACCTAAACATTTCCAATTGAAAGGATTTCAGTTGAAAAAGTCTCAGCTGAGTCTCGGCCAAAAATTTGCATTTAAATTGAGGCACATTTGAAAATTATAAAGGGAAATTTTTTATTGTATAGTTTTGGGTGAAAGTGTTTCGCCTGAAACTATATGTGCTACATATAGGCCATGTGGTTTTGAGTGAAATTGTTTCCCTTGAAACCATTTCGAGTGAAACCATTTTGCTTGGAATTATTTAGTTGGTTAAAAGTGTGACATAGGTTTGTGCTTTTACTCCATGATTACAAGGTCATGGCAAAGAAAAATTAGATAAATATTATGTTTTCTTGATCCTACCTAAGTTGATAGGGTCATTAAAGGTCAAGTTCCTTATACATTCTACTCTATAATGGATGCACTTGGTTTTAAATTTAAAATGCTAAATTTTGAGTGGCTTTGTGACTTAACTCACAAGGGAACAATCTAAGTTACTCTCTATGGATATAATCACCTCCTCTAAAAATAAAGCATTAAGGGCACAAAAATTTAAGGGTAAAGGAAAGAAATATTAAAAAACTAAGGAAAAACTTATTTTAGCAATTGAGAATCCCTCCAAGCAAAAGAAAAAAAGTTATGAAAGCCACTACCTCTTCTCGTTTAAGTGAATTCCCCTCCCATACCAAAAATAAAAATAGTGATCATTATTTTTTACAATATACCAAGTCATGAAATCACATATTAGTTTCAAAGGATGGGATCCATGGAAGAGGCCATGAAGAAATACAATATTTTTATTCCCAAACCTAAAAAAAAATCAAGAACTTATAACTAAAGGTTTGGATTCATCTACACATAGTTAGATATTTGACTCAAGAGTTCCACATCACATGACCAACTCGCATGATCTACTTAAGTCTCTTTATAATAATACTACTTCTGAGATTGAGTGGGTAACTCTATATAGAATATAGTTTTGGGGTTAGTACTGCACGTAGTTGATAGATGGTTATTGAAAGGAAGCAAGGTAAGAAAAAACAACTTCCTACAATAATCAACTCGGGGATAGACCAAGATAGATAGATTATAGATTGGTAAGGCCAAATTTTGTCAATTGTTGCTTGGGTAAAAACTCAAAGCTATCCTTGACACTTGATAAAGTTATGGCTAACAGCAGGATCTACAGGCTAAGGAAGTTCTTCATGGATGAAATTGGGAATAAAATTTAGAATGGAAAAGAGAGTGGAAAAGTAGAATTTGGTGAAACTCTTGCAAATTTTGGGTTAATGACTGATGCTTTTGTTCATTGTTATGATGGGAAGATTTTGAACACTCATCCCGAAATAAAGGATTTTACTGTGATTTTGAGAGAATCTTCTATATAGTAGGTTTTCTTAGATCAAATAAATGAACCAAACAATTGTGAAAGAGCCAGCAATTTGAAGATCTAGTAAGGCTAAATTTTGTCAATTGTTGCTTGGGTAAAAACTCGAAGCTATCCTCGACACCTAGTAAAGTTATGGCTAACAACAGGATCTACAGGCTAAGGAAGTTCTTCATAGATGAAATTAAGTATAAAATTCAGAATGGAAAAGAGAGTGGAAAAGTATAATTTGATGAAACTCTTGCAAAGTTCAGGTTAATGACTGGTGCTTTTGTTCATTATTATGATGGGAAAGATTTTGAACAATCATCTCAGATTAAAGGATTTTATTGTGATTTTGAGAGCATCTTCTATACAACAGGTTGTCTTAGATCAAATAATGAAGCAAACAATTGTGAAAGAGATCAATTTTCAATTTGAAACAATGGTGTCTTATGTATAGACTCCCCCTATGATTTGCTCCTAGAATAAGATATAGCAATTTAGAATTTGAAACAATGGTA
The DNA here is from genome assembly GCA_007258455.2 of Sequoia sempervirens. Taxonomy (NCBI): domain Eukaryota; kingdom Viridiplantae; phylum Streptophyta; class Pinopsida; order Cupressales; family Cupressaceae; genus Sequoia; species Sequoia sempervirens. Next base: position 254,408,721 of record VDFB02353493.1, read on the forward strand.
TATGAACAACTATTTAGCCTATTTGTTATGCTACAACAATTAACTATAGGCTAGAACATATCCATATCAACTTAAAATACTAAGTTCAATTCACCTCAAACTCTGTTGCACCTAAGTATGATAGTACATGAGCTTCTAGTGTTTCTAGACAGAACCAATAGCAGAAAAGTATTATTACCCAATTTTCACCTATGGGCTCAATCAGGGGAAATTATATTTCAAATTCGCACGTGGATCAAATGTGGCTCCCATAAGGGTTGAGCCCAGCATGCAGATGCTCGGATTTCCTTGGGAAGGTCCTTATCTAGTGCAACCTCACAGGGAGGTCTATTAGAAAGCCTCACCTCAGTCAGTTTTGGCATAAAACTCATCAGAGCAGAAGGTCGACAAGACCCTCCTGTTGTCTTGCCGACTAGCAGTGTGTGTTATCTGTTTGAATACACTGGTCGCCAGGACATTCGGGTCGCCATGAGTCCTTATGTATCTCACCACGTGGGATGTCACGCCGAAGGTTGTTTACAAGCTAGCGTCGAGATGATGTCTCGGCGACTAACTAACGTCTCAGTGACCGATGATGTCTTGCCGAAGCAGAATGCCCTCGCTAAGAAATGAAGACTTCAACATGAGGTCTCACCGACCAAGCGATGTCTCCCCGAAATGAGGTACGCTCTTGGCAAAAGTTTTGAGCTCGATATGAGGTCTCACCGACCAGGTGGGGTCTTTCCGAGATAAAGCAAGCTTGCCGAGAGAGTTTAACATTGGTATATCGTCTGGCTGACAAGAAGATGTCTTGCCGAGGAGGTTGCACTCACTGACAGAAGGCTCGGTCGATGTAATCTCTCACCGACCAAAGATGGTTTCACCAAAGTGGAATAAATTCGCCATGATGTCTCGGCGAAAGCAGGAGGTCCTGCCGAAGAATGAAGGGTCTCGGTATAGTGTTTTTCCTTCGGTGAGAGGTCTTCCCGACTTGCCAGTGTCTCACTGAAGGAGGGATGTTTGAGCCTGGGGAGGGTGGTTTTTGTTCACTATGATGTCTCAGTGACTAACGAAAGGTCCCACCGACATTGATGACATCGACGTAACATCTGGGCATCGGAGTGATGTCCTGCCGATTGTTGGAGGTCTCGGCGAAATGAAATGAGTTCGGGAGGAGGTCTCCCCTACCTGATGGTGTCTAGCCGAAATTAAGTGAGCTCGTGGAGAAGAAAGGAGCTCGCTATGAGGTCCTGCCGAAAGAAGGGAGTCTTGCTGTTAGTGATTAGCTTGCTGACGGAAATGGATATAGGTATAACTCCTGCAGCTCGATAGGAGGTCCCGCCGACAATCCCAAGCTATGCCGATAGCTACTATGTGATGTGCTTGCATCAGGGAGACACGATTAGCATCTCACTGACATGCGATTCTGATGTGCGACCTTTGAACGTCTAGAAACCTATGTGGTGCGAATTCAACCAATCTGAATGAGCTACAGGAGAGTCATGGCAATTTGACCCTTGTGAAGAAGATTAACAAAATGAAAGAAACGTGGATCTACTCTGAGGATAAAGCAAGCGATCAATTCGATATCCAGGAGGTGTCGTCAATAAACACAAGAGTAGAGACCGCAGGGACAACTGGACTGTCTACTGGCAAGGGTAGATCGACATTTATGGCACCACTCAGAGGCATTCAACGCAGCTCAGCAAAGAGGTTTGAAGGTGCACACGAAGACTAGAAGTTAATGTTGTGGTTGTAAAAGATCAAGGAGGCCATTCCTGGAAGCGACTCTTCACCGACATGGACAGCAAGGATACACTCGAATGCAGCATTAACTTCGTTTCAAAGATCTAGGGCCAGATCTTTTCTGAGGGGGGATATTTTTTGAGCCCTAGGGGCCGACATCTTTTGTATATAGGGAATTTTTTGCCTCTTTGTAAAGGAGTTCAAATTATGCATTCTAGAGAGTTAGTGATTTATTTTAAATCATTTCTCAGCTGATGTATGCTTTGTAACTCAACTAGAATCTGGAATATAACATACAGAGATTACCTTGGAAACCAGTGTTGGTGTTTCATACTATTTTCATTTCTTTTCAGATTATGTAAGTTTTGAAATGTGCTCTCTAAGTCTGCATTTGAACTTTAAAGTTGTGAAATTCATCTTTCCTTCTTAAAATATATATGCAAATTAAACCTTTTCAAGAATAATGCATAAGTTCACAAAGTTATGTTGAGTAAATGAAATATCTCTCATTAGTTTCTCAGTGTATGATCATCTTGTTTTCATTCCACGATTTTTGTCAATTTGGTGTATCACCATAGGTTTAAGTTTTAATTTTCATGTATTTCTTGCCCCCTTTTCTTTTGAGGAACAATAGTTAGGTGATAGCATAAAGGAAGCCGGCCTTCTCCAGAGGTTGACCTCTGTTTACAAGAAACCCACATCTTTAGAGGTCTTCCCATGTTGCATTGGATTGTTGAATTTTATATTTAGCAAGGTGCAAAATCCATGTGACAATAGTTTTTGGCACGCCCGGTGGGACAGGTTCCACTGTATATTGCTGGTTTGGTATGCAACCAGCGAGTTTCAAACTTTGTAGAGGTCATTTTTGCATACTTGGCGACTCCATAAAGAGAAAGAACTTCAAAATTGACGCTTTTACAATTTATGAGAAGAGTTCAGATAAGGAGCAACTCATTCCCTTTCGAATATTTGCAGCTGTCACCACCAAGAAGACAAGGCAAAGCAACAGAAAGGCTAGGGACAACATCTATTTATTCCAGAAGAACCAAATCTACTCCTCCATCTCTGAGATCTCGTATTCCTGTCCCATTCTCTATTCTACCTAGAGTGCAAATAAATCCACCTTAGCCACCTCCAATGGTTGCTCCAAGGAATCAACCATTTGTTGCTTTCAATGGAGGGAGTCCCTTAAATTTGACACAGCATAATGATATTCTAATGGCAGCCTTGAAAAGTCTGCCAACTTTCACTGGGGAAGATCAGACTACCCCGATTGAACATATGTGTGATGTGGCTTCGTTATGCGGAGTCCATCACATAACTCAAGAGGATGTTGTTGTGAGATTATTAGCGGATTCACTAAAAGGAAGAGTTGTGCAATGGTACAGGGGCTTAGCAGTTGGCTCAATCGCAACTTGGGACGAATTTGGAGACAAGTTGCATAAACAATTTCAGGACAGGTCTGATAATTTGTCTTTATTAGAACAATTAACTATGATTAAGAGGGCTCCACAAGAGCAAATGAATGATTTTAATTTCAAATTTCAAAGAACCTGGGATAGAATCCCTGCAACGGTGAGGCCTTCACTTGAATATGCTTTCCTATATTATCTTAGAGCTATAAATAGCGACATTTCAATTTTAATACAGTCAATGGGAGGAGTGTCTTTGTCGGATGCTTTTGAAATAGCAATCAAAGCTGAAAACAGCCTACTAAAGGCTGGTAAACTTGCTCCTAAGCCACCAATGCCTATATTTCCAGAGATTCATGCAAATATCCCTTTGCAAATACCACCTTTTACTCCTTTGCCACTTGTCCCAGCAGTATTAGCTGTTGTTCTAGCTGCTGCAACACAAGAAACTATTGTGTCAAGTTCTTCAAATGAGTTACAGGAGATCAAGAGTTTATTACAGACCTTTGGTAATAAACTTGTGAGCTTGGAAAAGCAACAAGCATATAATAGGTCTTATCAACAGCAGATTTCAAGTCAGCAACAGCAATATCAAGGTAATAGACAAGCTTATCAAAGCAACTATCAGGGCTCGAGACAGGGGATAAATGTTAGACCTTTTCAGGCTTATGCTCTAGCACCTGTTAGTGCAATCAAGGATCTTGTCCCTATTCAAAACAACTTAGCAGCAAATTATGAGTGGTGCTACCCTTGTAACAGCCTCATAATCAAGCCACTTGCTCAAACAGACTTATTAATCAGGCACTAATGGTACAGAATGCCTCAAGTTCACAGCAAAATGCGCTTAATGATGTACCTCTCAACACCAAGATCAGCTTACCAATGATACTACCCTACTTAACTAGCAAGGTGAAGAGTTCTGTGGATTGAATGTAGATAATTCTCCAGTTGCAGCCAACACAAGGGTGAAGAAAAGAGCTCTCGAGCTTGATCAAGAAATTGACAAAGGAAGGGCATCAGCTGCTGAACCATCTACCTCTCAAGTGGCTCGCGTCCTACAAAAAAATCAGCAACTCCCAGTTAAGGAGCAGCCACACTTGCGAACCGATCATGTTGCCATAAAGGTACATCATAAAGTAAACTTAGTTGTACCCTATAATATCCTTGATAGTATGAAGAAGATGAATGTAATGATGTCTATGTGGGATTCATTAGCTATCCCAGGTCAAAAAGATATGTTACAATCGGCTTTGTCAAATTTTAAAGTGTCTGATCAATCTGAGTCTCCAATAAGTCAAGCTAGAACTGTGTTGACAAATAATCCTCAAGAAAATGATAAATAGCCCAGCAAAGGAGCAGGAAAAGAAGTCAAACCACCTTCATTTTACATGTCTGTAATCATAGGTGATAAGTTAGTTCATAACTAGATGGTAGATAGTGGAGCTAGTAGATCAGTAATACCAAAGCAGATTGTTGACAAGCTTGGACTAAAATATCAGCCTTTAGAGAAAGGAGTGATTCAATTGGATGGTACTTTTGTCAATACATTGGGTGTTATTAAAGATTTGAGTCTTACTCTTCATGCTTGTCCTAATTTTTCAGTTCCTCGAGACATATGTGTCATAGATCTCCCACCATTCTTTTCCTTGTGCCTCTCAAGAGGCTTTACAGCCAAGATAGGTGGTTATGTGTCAACTGATTAGTCACATATGTTGTTTAGAACAAGATATGGAACTAAGGTTACCATTAAATCTGAGAGGTTGGCTAAAGATCACATTGAGCCATATAATCCAAGTCCTATCAATGTTGTTCCCACTGTTGTAGACACAAATTGTGTTGTTTTTACTGTCAGTGAACTGGCTGCCACTCAAAAGCTTCAAGAAGAAGTTGTTCCTGATGTACTATTACATGAATGGGCAGCTGGAAATGTGTTGGACAGTCCTGAAGACCTTATTCAAGATGCTGGTATGGGTAATTATGTGATGCTTGAGCCTGATGCAGAGATTCCAAACCTTGAAAAGGATTCAGATTAGTTGTTGCAATAGCAAAGTGGACTTTGGGAAATGTTCTTTGATGGTTCCAGAAGCAAGAATGGAGCAGGTGGAGGTGCAATGTTGATTTCTCCATAGGGTGATAAGTACTTTTCAGCTTTTCATTTTGCTTTTGCATGTTCTAACAACAGTGCTAAGTACGAAGGACTCATTCAAGGCCTCAAATGGGCAAGGAAAAGAGGAATCGACTGTTTGAAGGTCTATGGAGATAGTGAACTGATAGTCAATCAGGTTAGGGGGTTGAATGTTGCCAAAAATGATGCTTTGAAGTCTTACAGAAATAGAGTATGGAACATAATTGAAGAGTTTAATGCCTTCAATCTGATTTCTATTCCATGAAATCAGAATAAGCATGCCGACAAACTTGCAGCAATTGGAGCACAATTTGATATCTCAGGCGATATTAAAAGGGAAAAATACAGCAGTATGTTAAGGTGGTTATCAGGCTGTCAATTCCTGATAACAACATTCACTGGCAGGTATTTGAAAATGATGAACAAATTTTAACCTTTCTGCTCCAAGAAGATCAATTTTCCGTAGTGAACCAAGAAAAGATCAAACAACAGTATGATGATCAAGTGATACAACTGAAGAGAAATAAACTTCCCAAGGGGCTGGTTACCTTGGAATCCATATTCAACTCTGATGATCAGCTTAAGAAGAGAAAATTTGGCATTCAAGTCAAGGAGGACCATTATGAGGAGGTTGAAATTTTTAAAGGAAAGCTTCTCAAATTAGGTAAAATTTGTTCAGCTGAAGATAAGAGAGCTTTCATTGTTTTATGCTAGGACTATCATGATGTTTTTGCTTAGAAATATTTTGATTTAAGAGGGTTTGATCCTCATATTGCACAACATACAATAGAGCTAGAACCTGGTGCCAAGTCGGTTAGACAAAAATAGGGACCATTGAACCCCAAACTTAAACCTTTAATGATCAAGGAGCTGACCAAATTGGTAGAGGGGGGTATTGTGTTTCCAGTTAAGAACACATAATGGGTTTCTAACCTTGTTCCGGTTAGGAAAAAGAATGGTGAGGTAAGACTATGTGTAGATTTCAGAGACCTTAACAGAGCATCTCTGAAAGATCATTACCCCTTGCCATCCATGGAATAAATTCTCCAAGTTGTTGTTGGTTTAGAGAGATTTTCTCTTCTGGATGGATATTCTGGTTATAACCATATTATGGTCAAGGAGGAGGATCAGTATAAAACAACATTTACAACAAAATGGGGCACTATGGCTTACAAAAGAATGCCTTTTGGTTTATCCAATGCTGGTGCCACCTTTCAGTGTGCCATGGATATGGCATTTCAGAATTTAATTCAGAAGTTTCTGCTAGTTTACTTAGATGACATAATTGTATATTCAAAGAATGCCGATGAACATTTGTCACATCTCAAGCAAGTTTTGAAAAATGTAGAGAATATGGAATATCTCTCAATCCAACAAAGAGTATTTTTGCAGTTCATGAAGGTAAGCTATTAGGTCACATAGTGTCAAAAGATGGAGTTACCATTGACGCTAAGAGAGTTGAAGCTATACTTGAACTGCCCTTACCCAATCACAAGAAAGGATTGCAGAGCTTTTTAGGGAGAATCAACTTTTTTAGAAGATTCATTCCTGATGTTGCAAATTTATTACAGCCTTTGACTGCCATGCTCAAAAAGAATGCAGCTTTCAATTGGACTAGAGAAGCAAAACGCAGTTTTGAAGAAATCAAGGAAACTTTAGCATTAGCTCCAACACTAATAAATCTATATTTCTCCAAGGACTTCTTCTTGTATGCTTTTGGCAGTGCTGGTTCAATCTCTGCTATGCTAGTACCGAAAAATAATGATAATTTAGAGCAGCCAATAGCTTTCTTTAGTCGAGGACTTGTTGATTATGAAGAGAGATATACATTTGCTGAAAAAAATGTTCTCGCTGTGATCAGAAGCCTAAAAAAGTTTAAGCCTCTAATTTCAAACAACAAAATTCATATTCAGGTTGCACATTCAAGTGTAAAGGAATTTCTGTTGAACAAAGATCTGAGCGAGAAAAGAGCAGGGTGGATCACAAAAGTAATGGAATTTGATGCCAACATTAACATCACAAAACTTGTTAGAGGTAGAGGACTTTGTGAGAAACTTCCCTTAACCCCTGAAGATGTGAAAAAATTAGAAACTGGTGATGTTTTGGCTAATACAGATGAACCTCAAAACGTTCAAGGTGTTGCGTCTGCATTAACAACAAATTGGGTTCAAGACATGACCCATTTTTTGCAAACTGGTGAATGTCCACCAAGTCTAGACAGAGCAAAATGAAGATACTTCATATTGCATTCAATTCCTTATGTCCTCATTGATAATATTCTTTTCAGGAAAGATTTGAATGGTGTCTTGTTAAGGTGTATTGATGTTGATCAAACAGAAAAGGTACTGCATGAATTTCATGATGGAGTTTCGAGAGGTCATTTTTCTCCAAGAGCAACTGCTTGGAAAATCATGAGAGTTGGTTACTATTGGCCTAGCTTGTTTAAAGATGCATATGCATGGTCAAGGAAGTGTGTTAAATGTGCTTTATTTTTAGGAAAAGAAAAGTTGTCTGCTATGCCTCTACATCCAATTCAGGTGGAGCAGCCCTTCATGAGATGGGGGATCGACTTTTTTGGGCCAATTAATCCACCATCTAGTGCTGGACACAAGTGGGTGCTTACTGCTACAGACTATTTCACACGGTGGATAGAGGCAGTAGCTTTGAAAGAAGCAAATGAATCTTCAGTTCTGAGATTTTATGAAGACATAATCACCAGGTTTGGAATTCATGACTCCATCATTTCAGATAATGCTCTTGCATTTGTGGGTTTAAGAGTAACTGATTGGGCTATCAGACACGGGATTCATTTGAATACTTCCTCTAATTATTACCCACTGGGTAATGGATTAGCTGAAAGCATAAATAAAAGCCTGATCAGAATCATTAAAAGGACTATGGAAGAGAACCAAAGAATTTGGCATGCCACATTGAAATCTGCACTTTGGGCAGATAGAATAACCCCCAAGAGATCAATTAGTAATTCACCTTATGTACTCATTTATGGTAAAGAGGCCAGACTGCCTTTATCTATAGAGCTTCCAGCTCTAGACATTGTTCACTAGTTGGAGATGTATGAAGAACAGGACCCAATGTCTGTGAGATATGCAGAGCTCATAGAGCTTGAAGAATCAAGAGATAAAGCAATGAGAACTTTGGAGTAGCATCAGCGCCAAACAAAGAGAACATTTAACAAGAAAGCTACAACCAAAATCTTTAATGAAGGTGATATTGTTCTCAAATGGGATGTTCTGAAAAGCAAGCCAGGCCATCACACTAAGTTTGACAACATGTGGATGGGTCCATTTATTGTTAAAGACTACAAAGAACACAATGTGTACCAACTGGCCACAACTGAAGGTGAAGTGCTTCCTATCCCAGTCAATGGGATACACCTCAAGCCTTGTTTTGAAGTCTGATAGGTTCCTCTATGGTACATATTAGGTTAGGTTTATGTTTTTAATAATTGCTTATGTGCTTTAGTTTAATTTTTTTCCATTTCCTAAGTGTTGTTTCAGCACAGTAAATATTTTCATTTCAATTCTACGGTTTCTTGGGTTTCGGGCAACCTGTTGTGATCTATAAGTTATACACGCATTTGGGCTATGTGTAAAGCTAATGTTTTTTTTTTCTGAGTTTTCCTAGTGACTCCATGCCCAATGGACAAGTTTGGCTACTATTTTCCATGTTTAGCAGGCAAACATCCAGCTGTGGTCGCTAGAAATGTTACCCAATTTTCACCTACGGGCTCAATCAGGGGAAATTATATTTCAAATTCACACGTGGATCCCATAAGGGTTGAGCCCAGTGTGCAGATGCTTGGATTTCCTTGGGAAGGTCCTTATCTGGTGCTTCCTCATAGGGAGGTCTATTGGAAAGCCTCGCCTCGGTCAGTTTTGGCATAAAACTCATCGGAGTAGAAAGTCGGCAAGACCCTCCTGTTGTCTTGCCGACTAGTAGTGTGTGTTATCTATTTGAATGCACTGGTCGCTAGGACATTCGGGTCGCCATGAGTCCTTATGTATCTCGCCGCATGGGATGTCATGCTGAAGGTTGTTTACAAGCTAGCATCGGGATGATGTCTCGATGACTAACTAACGTCTCGGTGACTGATGATGTCTCGCCGAAGCAGAATTCCCTCGCTAAGAAATGAAGACTTCGCCATGAGGTCTCACCGACCAAGTGATGTCTCCCCGAAATGAGGTACACTCTCAGCGAAAGTTTTGAGCTGGATATGAGGTCTCACTAACCAGGTGGGGTCTTGCTGAGATAAAGCAATCTCGTCGAGAGAGTTTAACATCGGTATATCATCTAGTCGACAAGAAGATGTCTTGCCGAGGAGGTTGCAGTCACTGAAAGAAGGCTCGGTCGGTGTAATGTCTCAACAACCAAAGGTGGTTTCGCCGAAGCGGAATGAATTCTCCATGATGTCTCACCGACCCGATGGGGTCTTGCCGAAAGAATGTAAGCTGGACGCAAAGGAAAGAAAGAGTCGCCATGATGTCTCGGCGAAAGCAGGAGGTCCTGCAGAAGAATGAAGGGTCTCAATATAGTGTTTTTCCTTCGGTGAGAGGTCTTCCCGACTTGTCGGTGTCTCATCGAAGGAGGGATGTTTGAGCCTGGGGAGGGTGGTTTGTGTTCGCTATGATGTCTCAGTGACTAAAGAAAGGTCCCGTTGACATTGATAACATCGGCGTAATGTCTAGCCATCAGAGTGATGTCCTGCCAATTGTTGGAGGTCTCAGGGAAATGAAATGAGTTCGAGAGGAGGTCTCCCCGACCTGATGGTTTCTCGCCGAAATTAAGTGAGCTCGGGGAGAAGAAAGGAGCTCGCTATGAGGTCCTCCCAAAAGAAGGGAGTCTTGCCGATAGTGATCAACTTGCCCATGGAAATGGATATTGGTATAACTCTCGTAGCTCGATAGGAGGTCTCGCCGACAGCCCCAAGCTATGCCGATAGCTACTATGTGATGTGCTCGCATCGGGGAGACACGATTAGTGTCTCACCGACATATGATTCTGATGTGTGACCTCTGAACATCTGGAAACCTATGTGGCATGAATTCAACCAATTTGAATGAGCTACAAGAGAGTTGTGGCAGTTTGACCCCTCTAAAGAAGATTAACAGAACGAAAGCAACGTGGATCTGCTCTAAGGATAAAGCAAGGGATCAGTTCGATATCTAGGAAGTGTCATTAATAAACAGATGAGCAGAGACCATAGGGACAACTGGGCTATCTGCTGGCAAGGGTAGATCGACATTTATGGCACCACTCAGAGGCGTTCAATGTAGCTCGGCAAAGAGGTTCGAAGGTGGACAGGAAGACTAGAAGTTAATGTTGTGGTTGCAAAAGATCAAGGAGGCCATTCCTGGAAGCGACTCTTCACTGACATGGATAGCAGGGATACACTCGAATGCAGCATTAACTTCATTTAAAATATCTAGGGCCAGATCTTTTCTAAGGGGGGATATTTTTTGAGCCCTAGGGGCCGACATCTTTTGTATATAGGGCATTTTTTGCCTCTTTGTAAAGGAGTTCGGATTATGCATTCTAGAGAGTTAGTGATTTCTTTTAAATCCTTTCTCAACTGATGTATGCTTTGTAACTCAACTGGAATCTGGAATATAACATACAGAGATTACCTTGGAAACCAGTGTTGGTGTTTCATACTGTTTTCATTTCTTTTCAGATTGTGTAAGTTTTGAACTTTGTTCTCTAAGTTTGCATTTGAACTTTAAAGTTGTGAAATTCATCTTTCCTTCTTAAAATATATTTGTAGATTAAACCTTTTCAAGAATAATGCATAAGTTCACAAATTTATGTTGAGTAAATGAAATATCTCTCATTAGTTTCTCAGTGTATGATCATCTTGTTTTCATTCCACAATTTCTGTCAATTTGGTGTATCATCGTAGGTTTAAGTTTTAATTTTCATGTATTTTTTGCCCCCTTTTTCTTTCGAGGAACAGTAGTTAGGTGATAACACAAAGGAAGCTGGCCTTCTCTAGAGGTTGACCTCTATTTACAAGATACCCACATCTTTAGAGGTCTTCCCATGTTGCACTAGATTGTTGAATTTTATATTCAGCAAGATGCAAAATCCAAGTGACAACAAGTACATAGTCTCCATCTGAAGGAACCATCTTCAGTTCTCTTCCCTAAAATGAGGGTTGAAAACATTAGAAGAAAAGAAATACCATAATTCTAAAGTAACAATTTTTATCAAGCCAAATGTCAGAAAGTATAATTAAAAAGAAAAATCCTTACAATTGGACCAAGCAGATTTATGATTTTATCTTTAGAATGTAGGAACTTTCTCTCTAGGAGCTTCACAACCTCAAATTGGATCTGAAATTGGACTGATAAAATTTATGATTTTATCTTTAGAATGTAGGAAATTCCTCTATCGGACCTTCACAACCTCAAATTGGATCTGAAATTGGTCCAACAGATTTATGATTTTATCTTTAAAATGTACAACCTTTCTCTATTGAATATTAAAGATCTTAGGTTGGATGTCCAAGTGGACCAGAAAATTTATGATTTTATCTTTAGAATAAAGGAACTTCCTCTGTTGGATATTCAGAAATCCCTACACTCAGGTTCTGCTTCCCAATGAAAACACCCAGAAGTGTTTCACACTGGCTCAAGGTACTCTCCAACCTGGTAATGTCACCAATAGAAATCCAATTTTTCCTAAACTGTCCATACCCAAACATTGCATCACAATCTATTCTTCCTACACATAAAAATGCCACATATTAACCCCTTCTAAATAAAACTCAAAATCATAAAACCATAATTAATAAATCATTTCAGCTTCAAAAAGAATCCGATGTCATTTACTATCAAAACAAAAGTTGTATAAATCACAAAAAAATCCATGAAGTCATCCATCCAAAGAGAAAATAAGCAATGTAAGGATTTGAGCAATATAAGTCCAAAGGATTATGTTGTAACAGTAATAAAATCACCATAAGAGCACAACCAAGGAACAAATTCTTGTGACTATAATTATGTGATCCATAACTCTATTGGTCATGTGGCACAGTTGTGCTATAACAAATACAAGATGCATTCATGTGTGAACCAAGTTTAATGTGGTTATGTTGTGATAGAAATGGACGCACTCATATGAGTACAATTCATGTACAAATCACTATCATCACAATTAGGTTTCAATCATCATTGGTTGCATTCAGGTTTACTCGAGTTTAATAGGTTACGATGTAATGATAGCATGATCCAAGAGCGATTACCTCTTATTTCAATAAAGATCCTATAACTCTAATTGATATGCAGAGTGGTTGTGTTATATCAATTATGTAGTGCACTCAAGCACAACCCATATTTAATGGGCTATTCTATAGAGTGATCAAGATTTTCCAAACCTTATGAATGTTACTTAAAAGTGTACAACTTAAACTACAAACCAAATTTGTTACATACTTGAATGCAATCTTAGCTAACCACAAACTATAATAATGTGATCTACTAATAGCCATTATAGAATGTATTAAAGCAAGACCCATGCTATATAGGATACATTTCTTTGATCAAGTTTACATACCTTAATGATCAAACACAAGCTTCCCACACACTCTAGGATATAATCCAAGATCATACCACAACCCTATCAAGAGAGCTAATTTTCTGACCCAAGATTTAAGGTTGTTTTTTAATACCAAAAGAAGCATTGGTAAGAGGACTAGGGTATAAACCCCAGGCCTCTGTAGAAACATAAACCATAACTCTAGCAGATTAGTGAGGTTTCAATACTAGAAATATTGAGACATTGTAACCAATAACAAAATCTTGCAATCTAAAGATTGTAGCCAATAACAAGCACACTATGTAGCTCAGTGACATTTTTAAATGCAATCTATGGTAAGAAGAATGACAGACACTTGAGGTGTGAAAATCAAAAATAGGTTGAGAAGTGACAAGATAATAAAGTTCCCTTACCCCTTTGTTGACCTTAAGGGTTTTTCAAATGCTACTATCAGTGTTAGACAAGGAAAATGCAATCAGGGAATGACAGTCTAAATGAAGTCACAGTGGTAATCACAAGTTCGATGTTTCTTCTTATCCATTGTATAATGGAGGTAGTGGATTGTGTGTTTGAACAGTGTTTTGAGACTCATCAAAGATGGGAGAATAGTGAATAATACCTTGTGGACTATGAAGTAGTGACAATAAGGTTGAAGGATCTTAAGACCCACAATACTATGAAACAATGAGTTCCTTGTAGTAAGTAAGTAGGTAGTCTAGAGGGCATAGTTTGATTTTATAGAAGGATTCTCATGAAAGGAATCTTCAAGTGACAGTGAGTGAGTTGTTTGAGATTGTAGCTGAGGTTGCAATATCCAGTCTTAAAGGTAGTTAGCAAAGCCCTAAATGTGCAAGAAAATCAAATCGTACACAACAAACAATTCACAATGTTATCTTGCATAATGTCTTGAGTTTGAAGACAAAAATCTCATTATATCTTGATGAAAGTAGTGACCTTAATGTTCAATCACTGGCAACCATGATTTTAAATCATGCTATTGTGCTTATGGAGGCAACATTTTAAGCAAGGCGGTGAGTGGTGGTTTGGAACAATGGCAGGTATGAAGGACTTGCTTTATATGCATACTATGCAGTCTAGCTTAAGAAAACGATCTTAGAAGAGATTGAAGGTGGATTATGGAACTCAAGGGTTACCATGATAAAGATTAAAGCAAAAACTGAGATCTATTTAAAAGCCATTGTCATGAAGATATTAAAGATGTCACATACAAAACCCTAGCATCTGGAGTAATGAATACAATGCCAAAGAGGACAATGTGTTGGAGCGGATTTAGGAGATCTCCTCATTATCTAATCATAGAAAAATACATCATTTATTTATTTTTTAAATTAAAAGAAACCATTCTAAACCCTATATAGGATACATCGATACTTCAAAAGCATGATTTATTTTTTAAATTAAAAGAAATCATTCTAAACCCTATATAGGATACACCGATACTTCAAAAGCATCTGATTCATTTTTTAAATTAAAAGAAATCATTCTAAACCCTATATAGGATACATTGATACTTCAAAAGCATCTGATTCATTTTTTAAATTAAAAGAAATCATTCTAAACCCTATATAGGATACATTGATACTTCAAAAGCATCTGAAGTAATATGAGATTATGCAAATATATGTCAATTAAATACCTAGATTACAAATAGTAGTGCAAACAATGTAACCCTTGTTGAGCAGAGCAAGAATGAAATAAGCAACAATGAATCCTATGCCTCCTGTCATGCACATATCCTTACCATTCTCTGTCATTCTTTAATGAAACACAACTCCATTTTGGCAGCCTATGCCTGAAAATAAGGTTTCAACGAAGGTTTTAGAGTATGTTTATTAAAATGAAAACTCCATTCTAGCGGGCTACAGCTGAAAATAAGATTTCGACGAAAGTTTTAGAGTATGTTTATTAAAGTTTTAGAGTATTTTGGCGGGCTATATTCTTGATTCCTTAAATGATTTATTCAAATGGATTGTGACTAAATAAATGACTAACTAGGGTGATCCCACAATAGTGGTTTACAATTTTTGGCCAAACTAGACACTGAAATTATTATTTTTAACTAAATCTTCACATTGGGGCACCTATAGCGGATAAACCGTGAGGAATTTGAAGATGATGCAAACTAGAGTCTCTCCACATTTTTTCTATAGATTCTAAAAATATTTTTTTCAAAATTTTTGGAATCAGATTGCACTTCTTTTTCCATCTCCCACGAAAACTAGTTTTTTTTAGAAAACAACATTTTAAAAAAGTGACGCACACCATATAACACATAACTTTTTTTCCTTGAAGGATAAAATTATAATTCTTTCAAATTTAGATTTACAACTCTGATATCTAGTGCTTCCACTTGGTTAGATAGTTTTTTATTGAATATTTTTTCTTTAAGCAAGTTTCAAAGTCAAACCAATTACAATTCAGACATAGTGCGACTGTATAACGCATAACTTTTGTTGTATGTATCAAAATTTTATTTTATTTTTTTGTTAGATGAAGGACTCCAATATCCGGTGGACTCATACTTTTCAAAAAAAAAATTGATAATTTTATACTTTTCCACATGTGCAGAATAGAGAACTTAATTTTCAGTGAGAAACCTATATTTAATAAAACTTAAAAAAAAATAGATAATAAAACCAAAACATATTAAAATTATATTTTTTGGATAGCTCGTTCTGAGGGCTACTTGATACCAATTGGTTTTGTGAAGTATCCTCCATTTTCATTTTCAAATCAAGCTTCAAAGTGCAAAATTTTGGACAATTTTGGTGCCTGGGAGGGTGAAGTTGAAAAAAAGGTGGTTCAGTCGAATCACTGTTCGATCAAACCAAAAAAAAATGTTTGAATGAATATAGGTTTGGTTGAAACACTTTGAAATACAATAATAAAAGCACTTTAAAGGGGTTCAACTGAACCCCTTGAGATGGATCGGTCGACCTTGCCTGTCAACAATTTTTTTAATGACGGTTATGTATTCAAAGGTGCCCTTAAAACATTATGATATACCTTAGTGTAAGTAAAATTATATATAAATCATATATATATCATTATAATTCTATATAAATTTTGACAATCTATCCAAAATCTCTACTTTCATTTGATACAATCTTCTTAAAATTTTGATTGTATTTTATGGCAAAAATCTCTAAATACGATCATACAGGCATCAAATTTAAGCTCTGATTTCACTGTTTGTTTTCCCCTTTTTTTGTTTCCAATTTGTTTTTTTTTGTTTTCCCATTTTTTAATAGTTGTATTTTAAAATATATAATATAAATATAAATCTAAATTATATATTTTTTATATTATAATATATAATATACTTATTATTACAATATATTATAATAATAATAATATATAATTATTATTAATTATATATTATTATTATAATATATAATTGTTATTATTATAATATATAATTGTTATTATTATAATATTAAAAGTATTTATATTTGAAACGGTTGAAAAGCATTTTGGGATGAATTTTGGATTGGGTAGTTTAGTTGAGGGCAAGAACGATTCAAACAAAAGGTTTTTCTTTGAGATCTCATCTAACAATATTGGAATGGCACAACCTTGTTTCATTGCCCCTCAACCAAGGTCTAATATGAACATGAACATCTACAACTCCGCGCCCAAGCTCTCCTTGACGCTGGTAGGTGTTCTCTTCAACCAGAAATCATAAAAACATGGGTATTGATGTGGAAATGTGTATTAATTTGATTTTCTTGGGAAATTTTGTTTGTTTATAGATATATAAGTAAGTATATATTTATGATGGGAATTGTTAGACAAACAAGTAGCTTGGAAGGAAAAGGAGACATGTTTGGCAGCAGCGGTGGAGAGTCTCAGCTTGGGATCTATAGAGAGATGAAGAGTATGAGAGCAGGTCTGGTAGTGACAACATGGAAGGGAATGGATCTGGTGATGAGCAGGAAGATAACCATCCCAAAAAGAAGCGCTATCACATGCATACTCCTCAGCAAATTCAAAAATCCCATATGCACCAACTACGAAGGACCTGCTATTATTGCAGAAGTTAGTGTTCAAGAGCAGCATCTGCGTATTGAGAATATTCGGTTGAAACTTGAGGTTCATTTGCACAACCTAACTAATTTAATGATGAATATTCCATATTTTTGTATTCTCAAATGCAAATTGTGGTTAAAATGATTATGAGTCACTCCTTTTTTAGCTATACCTATTCTAATTCTAATGTATTTACAACCAGGCTATGAACCTCCTGGATTTTATTCTCTCTAGAAATCTTTTTAGTGCAATGATTTTCCCATCATGATGAAATTACTTCATATCATATACTATATAATATTTAGAGACCCAAAGGTTATTTTTTTCTCATGCTTTAAACCACCTGAATAGTGAAGTTGAAGATTCATTAGCTTTGTTCTTATATGGGTTTTCCCTAACTATTCTTATGTTTTTCTTAATGCCTACATGGATTTTTTCAGCTGGAGAGAATGGTAGCTATGGCTGGAAAATTTTACGGAAGGTCCATATCATTGACTTGAGAGAGAGATATGGACTTGGAGTAGGAGAGAGAGGGAGCGTGGGGATAGGAGGGAGAGACTTGAGAGAGAGGTATGGAGGGAGTGGGAGAGAGATAGAGGGTAGAGGGTTTAAGGGTTTAGGGTTTAAGGCTAGAGGGGAGCTCGAGACAGAAGGAGTGAGTGAGTGAGAGAGAGAGGTTTTAAGGGTTTAAGGCTAGAGGGGAGCTCGAGATAGGAGTGAGTGAGTGAGATAGAGAGGGTTTAAGGGTTTAAGGCTAGAGGGGAGCTTGAGACAGAAAGAGTGAGTGAGTGAGTGAGTGAGAGAGAGAGGGTTTAAAGGTTTAACCTACTTAGGGTAGAGGGTAGAGGGGATCTAGAGATAGGAGTGAGTAAGAGAGAGAGAGACTTGAGAGAGGCGGAGTGGATAGGAGGGAGAGACTTGAGAGAGAGTGAGTGTGGAACTTGGGAGAGAGATAGAGGGTAGAGGGTACAAAGGTTTAGGGTTTAACCTTAAGGAGGGGAGAGAGGGAGAGGGGGTAGGAGGGAGAGACTTGAGAGAGAGAAGGGGTAGTGGGAGATAGATAAAGGGTAGGGGTTTAGGGTTTAAGGGGAGAGGAGAGGGAGAGGGTAGGAAGGAGAGACTTGAGAGAGAGAGGGGGGAGTGGGAGAGAGATAAAGGGTAGAGGGTAGAAGGGTTTAGGATCAAGGGTTAAGGGGAGGAGAGATAGAATTAGTGAGAGAGAGAGAGATAGTTTAATGGTTTAAGGCTTAAAGATAGAGAGAGGGATCTAGAGATAGGAGTGAGAGAGAGAGAGAGAAAAAGAGATGAAGAGTGGGTCTAGGAGGGAGAGACTAGAGAGAGAGGGGGAGTGGGAGAGAGATAAAGGGTAGAGGGTACAAGGGTTTAGGGTTTAAGGGTCAAGGGTTAAGGGTAGAGGGGAGCTTGAGATAGAATTAGTGAGTGAGAGAGAGGGTTCAAGGGTTTAAGCCTTAAAGGTAGAGGGTAGAGGGGATCTAGAGATAGGAGTGAGAGAGAGAGAGAGAGAGAGAGACGAAGAGTGGGTCTAGGAGGGAGATACTAGAGAGAGGGGGGAGTGGGAGAGAGATAAAGGGTAGAGGGTACAAGGGTTTAGGGTTTAAGGGTCAAGGGTTAAGGGTAGAGGGGAGCTCAAGATAGAATTAGTGAGTGAGTGAGTGAGAGAGGGCTTAAAGGTTTAAGGCTTAAAGGTAGAGGGTAGAGGGGATCTAGAGATAGGAGTGAGTGAGAGAGATAGAGACAAAGAGTAGGTCTAGGAGGGAGAGACTAGAGAGAGAGGGGAGAGTGGGAGAAAGATAAAGGGTAGAGGGTACAAGGGTTTAGGGTCTAGGAGGGAGTTAATATGTATGAGGATCCCTCTAAGATTGGTTGTTCCACCTCTTCGAATGAGATTAGTAACAAGGTTTATGAGTGTGTTAAATAGGGGAAGAGGTTGGGTATATAATGTACTTTAGACATGGTTGTTGAATGTAAAATTATTTAGACCATGAGAGGGTTAAAAAATTTAAAAATAATTGGAAGACAACTATAATCTATAACATAGCATCCTTAAATGGTTCAAATTTTAAATGAAACAATGAAAGAAAGAATAAGAAAACAAAGATTGGTGTAAAATTATTTGAAAATAATTGGGGATAAAAATATCTTTAAATTTAATAGTTGTTAACATAAATGAACTTCAAAATAGGATTATGTAAGTGAAAAATAAGTTTTATTGCCTTCATTGAACCTAAATTTATCTAGTTAAGATATGTCTAAAATTAAGAATTCACACTAGAATATCAATATTCCATAAGAATCTCATAAAGAGGATGAATTTAATGGAAGATAATATAAAATCCTCCATATGAGGATGAATTTTATCATTACATTATGAGTGAATCATCTCAATTATATAGCCAAGAACATCAAAAAATTATAGATTGGAAAGCAAAATAATCATACATTTATCATATTTTTATATGTATAAAGTTTAGATACCATCAAACTATTTAAACTTATAGATTGCATAAAGCTATAAATTTAATCATTAAAACTAATTTATTAAGAATCAAATCTAATAAATTTTGACTTCATATTGCATACTTGTTATAAATATCTCACTAATCCAACCATGCATTTTATATATGTTAAAAAATATATAATAACAATTTATACAACTTCTAATTATGATAGTAAATCTAATCAAACATGACCCAAATGTAGGATAAAGACAAGAATCTTAATCTATACCATTATTTGTTTGAGTGTTTAAAATTAGTTAAAAAAATTCTTTGAGGGATTTATGTAAATATGGCATCTTAGAAAGATAATTTCATGTCATTTTGGTGAAGGTCATAACTTAACTTTTAATTTATCATTTATGGGAATGACATCTTCGAGAAGTTTATAGAAGGCCATAGATGGCCCACTTTTTGAATTAAATTTAGTTATGAATTTGTATTTTTTGGATGTGCATTTAGATTTAAATTTACATGCCAAAGTCACAATGTCCTACTCTTGATTGAATTCCTACAAGAAATTAAGGAACTTGGGATACCTACCTCCCAATGGTCTTGGAATGGATGCATTTAGATGGAGAAGGATTTCAAAAGGCTCATGGTACTTGTGGACCCCTCAAAGGCATGATATAGACCCCTCAAAGGCATGATATATAACACATGAACTTTATTTATGAAATTTGGTCTTTAGTTGTTGGCTTCTAGTATGAATGTGATCTATAAGGTGGAATTCTTAGTTGAGACTCTCAACCTTCCATTATTGGTTTCTAGTGTGATTATACAATATGAGCCAAGTATTAATTTCTAATGTTAATTATTGAAAGAAGGTATATAAATTATTCTCATCTTAATTCTCACACAGAGTTGTCTTAGTCAATTTCTCATATGAGTTCCATATATTTGTAAATTTTTCTTAATATAAAAACATATTTTATTTCATTAATTAACCTATCTATTCTATGTTACAAAGGATGGTTTTATTTTAAATTATAAGTATATAATTCAAAATTAATTAGTAATTCAAGATAGAGTACACACAATTTATTTAGTTAAAATAAAATAATATTCTTATTTCCATGAGAGTTATGTAGAATGGTAGCTTGATGTCTCAGAAATATTTCTTTGATACATACTAATTTTTTATCATTACATTATGAGTGAATCATCTCAATTATATAGCCAAGCACGTCAAAAAGTTATAGATTGGAAAGAAAAATAATCACACATTTATCATATTTTTATATGTATAAAGTTTCTGCCATCAAACTATTTATATTTATAGATTAAATTATTTTTGAATTTGGTTATTTGGGTTCAACATGTCATGCTATAGGATTTTCTTGTGTTTTCACCATTTTCATGTGTCTAGCTATGTATATTATAGGTGTAGGAAATTTAGAGGAAGGCAAGGTTGAACAAAATGCTTAAGGATGAGATGGAGCCTTGTTTACCTTAGGATTTGGTTGAGGCTCCCTTTGGGCATAATCAAGGGGTGGTTGGTCCTCTTGTAGACATGACTAATTTAGAAGGTCTTGTCAAGATAAATTTAGAGGAGATTGGTAGAGACAAGAATCATGTTAGAGATGGATTAGTTGGAGTTCATTGCCTCTACCATTCTCTTGAATTGCAACATTCACCTCTTGATATTCCTTCTAATAATTTAAAAATATGAAGGTTCAAGTTTAGAAGATTATAGGAACCCTTTATATTCCCTTTGGTCTCAAGTTTGGAAACTAAAGATGGAAACTCCATTAGAAAGGAACTAGGTTAATTCATGGAAAAGGATAAGGTTGACAATAAGATATAGTTCCTTGAAGAATTTTGGATTCAAATTGTTGTAAAATGATAGATCTACTAATGTTTTTGGGAAAACAACCCTCTTTATTAGATACATTGCCACTATTGGTGGAGTATTTCTAATTGGATACATTATTTTTTTAACTTACAACTATATTTTTCTTGTTGTTGTTCCATGCCAATATGATTGATCCTTTTTTGTCTCTTTATTGGTCTTTGTAAAAGGGTGGGGCCCTTTCAAAATTTCTATTTCTAATTCATAAATCCAACCAAAAGTATTTACCCTTAATTAAAATATAAATTTAAACTTTAAAATAGTATTTTTTGATATTATATAATAGCCTCATGTATTTAATATAAATCCTATTATTCTTTATGTTTAATTTCAAAATTTTAATGCTCTTGTATAGGTTACAAGTGCATTCTTTACATTTTTTCTCTTTGTTTTGTACTATTTTGTATGGGTGCCTTATATGCATTGCCTCAAACATATAATTTTGATTTCAATTTAACTTTCTTGCAAAATTTAAACTTAAGCTTGTACTTAAAAAGTATCATGTTATCCTTGCTAAAAATAATTACAAACATTATGGAAATTTTATTACAAGAATAAAATATTTGAATTTTACAAGTTCAAGTCCATACATCAAAATTTTAGAATTGTACAATGTAATAAACATCAATGGTTACTAATATCTTAATTTCATTATATTTTACCAAAAATGGTGATGAAAACAACTCTATGACACAAAGTTACTTGAACTTGAACTAAATAGGGAGAGTTTGTTGAAGCAAATAGGTTTGTTGAAAAGGCTTTAGAAACTTTCTTGAGCAAATGCAATGGACGGTTGTAAAGTCAAATTCCACAACCTTCTCTCTACCTGTGCCCAAATGGGAGCTTTGGAACAAGGTATGGACATCAATCAAATCATCAAGGAAGGGGGAATTTTACCAGATGTTGTAGTTGCAAGTGCCCTGGTAGACATCTATGGAAAATGTGGAAGCTTGGATAAGGCACATGCACTGTTTGACATAATGCCTCAAACAAATATGCTAAAACCTAAGGCTTTAGAACTTTCAAGCAAATGCAATTGCAGCCCTGGTAGAAATGTATGCAAAACATGGAAGCATAGACAAGGCACATTAATTGTTTGATAGTATACCTAGAAGAAATGTCATCTAATGGAATGTAAAGATTGCAGGATATGCACAAAATGGGTTTGTTGATAATATTTTAGAATCTTTCAAGCAAATGGAATTGGCAACTGCAAATCCAAATTCAACATTCTCCATGCTCGTTCCAAAATTGGAGCTTTGGAATAGGGTGTGAACATTTGAATCAAAGCATAATGGAAGAGGATTGTAGAAATTAAGTTTGTTGAAAAGGCTTTAGAAAATTTCAAGCAAATGCAATTGGCAACTGTAAAGCCAAATTCCAAAACCTTCACCCTCTGTGCGCCAAAATGGGAGCTTTCAAATAGGGTATATTGAAAATCAAATATCAAATTTATTTGGTCTCGTGGAATTCCTTCATTTTAAAGGAAACACACATGTAAATTTGGTCTCATGGAATGCTATGATAAACTGAATTGTTTTATCACATTTCGTGCATTTAGGGTTTAAAAATTTTCAAAGAAAAGCAATTTGAAATCAACAAATTACAACTCGTTCAAGGAACCAACATGCTGCTAGATAGAGGTCTGAGGTTGATGAACTGTGGAGAGGTGGTGCATGCATTTTCTGGGCCTAGGAGTTCATCGTTTGTCGTTCACTATTCAGTTCGTCTGAGCTCTTCACGTTTGCCGCATACAGATCTGGAAAGCTCAGTGACAAAAAAGCTTTTTAAAAGCCCTAATTTAAGGGGTTTGTTCGAACCCCCATTCAAACGACCCCTTAAAATATTATTATTTCCTTTATGCGTTCGTGGGTTCAGTCAAACAGGGGGTTCGACCGAACCATGTAGTTCAACCAAACCCATAATATGGTTTGTTCAAACATGTAAGTTCGACTGAACCCCTTCGCATTGAGCAAACACAAAAAAATGTATTTTCCTTCCTCCTTTTAATTGTAAACCACTATTGTGGCTTAACCCACTATTTAGTCATTTTTATTTGTGTGACTAAATAATTTTTAGTCAATGATCAAATTAGTCATTTATTTACTCATTTATAGTTGAGTTGCAAAAAAATAGTAGAATTTAGTCATTTTTAGTTGTTGTGACTAAAATTTTTAGTCACCTACTCATTTATTTTCCAAATTCTACTAGTGGCCACAACATCGCTACCTTTTCTTTCTTTCCTTGGGATGTCATGTGCTCCTTTGATTTCCATGCACCATCCTAAGGGGGGGCTACTTCTTTGATTTTCAATAAGGTGAGTTTGGTGGCCAACAAATCACTTACTAATTTTTTTTGCATTTTTCAAAATTTGCATCCTTTAACAAGGATCCCCTTAGTGATATTTTCTTTCAAAAGAAAATTATTTTTATCAAATTCCTTAATGAAAGAGACCTTTCAAAAGGATTCCTTGATGACCAAATCGTCTACGAAAAATTTCATACTTTTCAAATGGAGTGTCCCTTTCTATGGACCCCTTGCTACCTTGAACGGTTCCTGAGGGACCCCTTTGAAAAAATCTCCTTCAATTTCTTGCAAGTTGTGACATGTCTATCTATTTTGGAGATTTTCTATCTAACATGTTTTATCTACAGCTTAACATGTTGCTTTACAAGATCGAGCACTTGTAAAGCCACTTTCACAATCAAGCTTGGAGGACCGAGAACCTCGTCAAGCTTGCTTTACAGGACCAAGAACTTGTAAGGGCCTTTCACATCAACTCTTCAGGACCAAGCACCTAGGGAGTCCTTTCATATCATGCCCCATAGGACCAAGAACCTGCAGTGCCCCCCTTCGCAGGACTGAGAACCTATGAAGTGCTTTCTCTTTGCAGAGTCGAGCACCTATAGAGCCTTTGTTCATCTTTAGTGGGAGCAAGCACCCATGGATCCGATTTTGTAGGACCGACCACCTACAAAGCCTTTGTTCATCTTCCACAGGAATGAGTACTTGTGGAACCATCTCTCTCTCTCTTTCACATCAAGGTTTCCCTGCAGGATCAAGAACCTATAGAGCTACCTCCTGTATGTTTAGGTGTATCAGATCAAAGATCTATTTCCTTGATGATTTAGGTATATTCTCTTCAACCTCTTTCTACTTTACCTCACATTTGCACCAACATGCAAGCCCGCTAAAGTGGGGGAAAAATTTAATGGAGTGAGTTTGTACCCCTAGGAAAATTCCCCATTTACATCACCCCTATCTTAGAAAACAAAAATCCAATAATGCAATTCCACATCCGCCACCTTTCTCCATCCATTTGGCAACTCATTTTTGTGTTGATGGAGGAATCCTTATCAAGGACACGTGCACGCCATGCAGATGTTCACACACCACGCTACTATCCTAACAAGATTCCTACCTCTATAATCTGCAAAGGCATTACGTTTCTCCATTGGTGATGAAGTATAACGTCTCTACCTCCCTTGACCACTAAAGAACGGTTCTTTTGCCTTTGTTTTGTCATTCAAAATGGTTTATCTTCTCATTCATTCCTTCCTTTTGGGTTCTACTTCACTCTCTTCATGCTTCTTGATCAATTTATTCACTCTTAGCTTCATTCCTGCACTTTCAAGCTTCTACATCAACACTCTCTTGGCTGCAAGCTACTGGTTCTTGGTTCCTATACCACGTTTGTTGTGACAACGTTGTTGTTGGAGGAATTACAAGCTCTCTCCTTCCACTACTTTCCTTGAGTGCCCGTGGGTGTGGAGGTGATATTGTCCAATGTTATTACTTTTTGCATCACTTTGTGTATTTTTGTAGCATACTTGTTGATGATTTCTCCTAGCCTTATTTCCTTTCTATTTCTACATCATTTTCCATATGTTGTTTCTATTTGGCTATCCGTGGAGGTAGAAACACCAAAGTAGGGGATTGACTGAGGTAGTTTTCTAAAAACAACCCTAACATTTTCCTTGTTCTTGTGTGTGTAGGTATTTTTGCGTGGAGCTCTTGAAGATTCGACTCATGGGTAGAAAGGTTTGATTTCTCACCATCTCTTTGTCTATTGAAGCATAGTTTAGATATAATATTATTCTTGTTATATTTTAATTTTGTATCTTTCTAGCATTTTGTCTTAATGTAAAACATCCATCAGTCAGACTATTAGCAAGTTTCTTGGTGTTTTAGTCTATTTTTAAGACCCTTTGTCCATACAGAAGCCAACACACCAAGTTGGAGTTTGTAATCTACGTTGTCATCCTCAAATAGTGAGCTATCTAGGCAGTGGATTGAACCCTCAAAACTAACTCATCTGGCACTATGAAACATTCGGCTTGGCAGAAGGACAACAACACCTATTGCTCTTCCTTTTCGGCCTTAACATCTTAACCTATCCAATCTTCTTAGGACTCTCTCATGACTTGGAGTCTCAAAGTAGTTGGTCCCCCTCCTCTACAATATGTATGCTCCCAAAGGCTTCCTGAAAGATGAAAACCTTTCAACATATCTTGAGATTTGATGTATAAGGTTCGACACATTTCCAAACTATTGATTTTTCCACTAATTGAACTATTATTGGCACTAATTTTTTGGAACTTAATTATTTCTAATGTGATTCCCATGTTGTCATTGATTTATATTTTATTGTTGTAGTTTGTTGATTTAAGTTATGTTGCTAGGTTGATCTAGCTTGAGCTAGAGTCTACTAGTTTTGTTGTTCAATTCTTTTATTCTCAACCCTAAGTTCTTGATTCTTCTGCATTGCAAGGTCTGATAAAAGCTAACTCCTCATATATGATTCTTTCTCTCTCTTTAGCATTAAGATGCATGTTCTAATTTTCATCAAAAATTTCTCTAGCATGGATATTTTCTTATGACCTAGTAGTTGAAACATGGTGTTAGGTAGCAACATGTGCTTATGCATTTTGGTCAAGCTTGCAAGAAAATATCATATACAGTGCATATCTAGACCTATCTCCACTCCCTCTACCAATAATTATATTATTTTTATGGATATCATATTAATTTATATTCGTTATTTCTCCTATTTTGAGAAATTTATTAGTAGAATCATTAGAAGTATATTGATATTAATGCCTTGAATCTATAGATGCATTGGTTTATCCCAATGTACTTTCTTGGTCTTGATTTTTTGGCATAGAGGACTCACCAACATTTTTGGCTTTACATATGTCATACATTTTCTTTGTATGAAATAAAATATCTTTATGTGTAGAATGATATCCACATTGTCTTCTTCTATCCATAAAAAAATTATGAATAACTTACTTTCTAGGTTGACTGAAAAGAGTCATCACTCTTGAAAAAGAAGAGACAAGTTTTCAACTTGTATGACTAGGATTGTTGCAACCATAATTCCACTAGAAATAGTTAATGGTTGCAAGTTTCTCAAATCACTAGGATATTTTCTAATGTAAATTGAATTAAATTCTCCCTAGCAACAATCCATTCAATTGGGTCTTGAAACCACTACTCCAAAATTTTAGAATATGATTTAACTTTCAAGCCTAGATATTATAATGAAATCAAAACTATGGCCCATCTACATATTATGGAGGGTTATAGGATAATTAACAAGAGTGGGTAATCTCTCGTTCACTTCAAGTTCAGATTAGACTCAAGATGGTGTTCCTATAGGTATACCTTAACATGCATTTAGATTAAAAATGAATAACCAAAATTAATAAACATCAACTATACCCAAATGAATACTTGACCCCAAATTTTGTAACCAAGGCAAGTATAACTAGATATATAAGACCTCTACATAACTAATAATAACATCATTATAAGATATTCAAGACAATAATACAAGGACATAATTAACAAAGTATTTTCTACTAGTAATGCTCATAGATAATATTTTCCCTATTTATATAACTAAATAATGAATTATAGAGACATCAAAATTAACTTCAAACTATTAGTTAATTATTTTGTTTATTTAGAAGCATAATTGAATCATTTATTTCTTAGGAACAATACCTATGCAAATGGGCAATAGATTCATAATTTAAAAGAGGGGATAAACAATGAACGAAAAGAAGATTGATCTAAACATAAATGCATCAAAGAGTAGACATCAGACATAAAACATATTTAATCATCTAGAGTTATGATATGAAAATCCACATGTAAGAAAAAATGATCACTACAAGGTTTACATTGTTTTAAAAATGTTCTGACAATTATAAAATATTTTTATATTCATGTTAGTTAATGTGACAAGAGAGAAACTATACAAACTATTACATATTATCCTAGAAGTACATGCATATAACACTTGGTTCTTTCTATCCCATACATCCACAATAGTCACTAACCTTTACATATTTTAGAAACCACTATACTCTTGAAAACTTGACATTCAATAGTTGGAACCCTAAAAAATTCTTGACACTAATAAAATTCCACTAGAAATGGAAATGAAAAACCAAATTTTACAGATAGAAAATGATAAAATGATCACTCAAAAAGACCATAAAATATTACAATGGTTTCTGCAATTCAAAATGACCTAATACATTGATAGTAGCCCACATCATAGCTCAAAAAATAATAAAAAAATATATTTTCAATAACTTTGTTGACATCAGATCTCCTTCATTTGATCAAGAAGTGTAGATTTGAAACAACACAATTCAAATCCATAATGAAAGGCTTAGACAATTTTTGTAGTAGTTAAATGGATGCATACACAATTATTACTATGAAAATGGAAATTGTTAAGAGTTAAAAGATTGGTTCTACCTTTAAACCTTAGATGTTTATATGGAGATAAATAATATATTTTAATTTCAAGAGCATTGTATAAGTTAATAAAATACCTATGACTAAAAATATTATAAGTAAAAAAATAATTAACATGAGCACACACTCATGAATAAGACAAGGGGATGGTAAAGTCATGACCCTCAAGGGGATTAATTGTAGCACTTAAATTATTACACTAGATAAACCAATCAATATGAGATTAGAAAAGCTACAACAACAATATACAAAAGGCCAAAACTCAAAAGGTTTAGGGTTTTACCAAAAGAAATAGTAAAAATACCCTAAGGACCTCCCTAGAAAAGTGAACATGTTCCAATATTTCCAACAGGTGCAACCTAATTTTAATATTCATAAAGATCTTATCCCATTATGAGAAACTACAAACTAAACAATGTTACTATCAAGTAAATTCCAACTCAATAAGTGACTAAAAATTTAACAAAAAAGCAAGACGATAATCTTGTAGAGAAAGAATAAAAAGGCAAAGAAAACATGGGTTCCAAAACCTAAAAGCATACCTCCTCTTGAAAACATGTTTGTAAAAAGGTCAAACATGAATGGAGATCCAATATCTTCCAACCACAATCAAATTAAAAATATGGACACATTTTCATCTTGTAATTGGGAAGAAGATGACTTACTTGGGGATGATAGTTTTACTCATTTTCTAGGGTGATCTACCATATTGAATATTGTTACCTCCAAATAATATATATCTAGATGTATAAATATATATATTTTTTATTTTAGTTTTAGATTTTACTATGACTTATTAACATGTCCATTAAAACTTGTGGATGGTGCAAAACCACCTTTCATTGTGAATATTGACATAAGTGGCCATGAGCATTTAATTTTTTTTTCATGATCCATTTCCCCCTTTTCATATCTTTTAGTTGTTTCTACTTATTTTTTGTACTTTTACCTCTATGAATTTGGGATGAATTTTGGTATTTTTATTACCCCTTTTTTTATGGTTCTCCTTACATTTTCACAACTTTAGTATTCACTACTTGTGTGGTTTCTAGTACACAATTCTTGTCTTTCTTAATTACAAATTTTCTCTTGCATTTGATGCCACTTCTTGTAAGTTTATATGGCCCTTTCCATCACCACACATTTATTATTGCACCTTCATATCTATTATCTCTTTAAATATTGATCTTTTACAATTTATTAGCCCTTGATTTTTTCACTCATGGCACTTACCATCACTACATACATTGCTATACCTAGTGTCCCCATTTGGGAGAATCTATTGGATTTAATCATTTACAATCTCAATACTTCATCTCCATTAGGAAAACACTACAAAAAATTATATATTACCACTCTCATGTGTCCTCATTTCACTATGCATACACGATAAAATTTCAGATGGAATGTCTTGACTTTCTCTCACATGATCAAATACCACATGGAATTTGTTATGATATTTCTTGGAAATATTTGTAAAAATCATAAATATAGCAAACCACTTTGAGGGGGTGACCTCCAATAATCAAATAATAATATTTGAAATCAATAAATTGTATGATATGATGATATGGGACAGAGTTCTCTTCCTTATTTATATAGTCTAAACTATGTAGGGACATACCCCTTCATCCTAATTAAAAGGTATTAGTGTATTAAATAATATTTATGTTAGGGATAGGCATGCCACAAGTGCTTATCCTTAGGAATATATATTATATACTTAGAAATATATCATATTAGGATCATAACATTCCCTTCCCCTTCAGAAAAGCATTGAACTCAATGTTTAGCAACTCTAAAATCATTCATATGAATCGTTCATCATTCCATGTTGCATCTACAATTGGAAAATTCTTCCACTTGATTAGGAATTTTGAGGTGGCTCCATTTTTCAATCTGATTTTAGAAATTCTATGAAGTTTTTGTATATTTTGTATGAATATTTTTTCTATAATATTAGTGGGAAATAGATGAGGGAGTCCACAAAAATATGCATTCTTAATTAGTTTATCCACAACAAGCCAACAAGCCAAATTACATCAATATTATTTATCTTTTGCAGCCCCATAATGAAGTCCATCAATATTGAAATGCCTAATATTTGTAATAGGTCCAAAGTCTTTGGTATTTCCTTTTTTATTTTGTTGACATATTAAACATTCTACCACAAATTTTTGGATATTCACTAAATAATGCCTTTCCAAATTAAAATTGCCTTTATAGGATGATAGGTATGAATAAATCTTCTATAGTATGTTGTTGGACCCAAAAATCCTCTATTTTTAGGGTCCATCTTAACACCTTTAAGTGACACAAAATGTCTTGAGTATTCTACTTGTTTCACCCTAAAGAAACATTTGGATTATTTTTGCATAGATTTTATTTTCAAGTGCAATTCATAAATAATAGGAATATGAAACTTATCTTTATGAGTGATTTTTTTTAGATTCTTGTAATGTGAGCACATTCTCCATGGATCATTCTTTTTCTTAAGAATAAGCATAGGGGATAAATAGGATCTTTTGTTGGAATGAATAATGCTTCGTGGTATTTATTTAATGTCATGATTGTGGTCTCTAATTAGAGTTATAACCTTGGATTCTTGAAATACTTGTTGGTGGTGTTGAATAATCTCTTGAATTTTTAGTTGATCTTGAGTTATCATATATTGTGCATCTATAAAATATAATTGTGCCCCTATATTATAAGAACCTTATTTGAGTAATTTATCCATCCTATGGGAGCTAATGATTTCACTTGGTGGTGATTTTATTCCCAAAAGTTCATACTTTTTCCCATGTATCCTAAAAGCCATGGATAAGTCTTGAAAATTGAAAGATATTGTTCCTAATTGCTTAAGTCATTGCACACCTAAAACTACATCCACTCCCCTAATAGGATAAAAAACATTTTGGAATCTAGTTGATAGTTTCTGATTGAGAGTTTTATATGATGGCATTTATCACCACAAGGTAGTTGTTTCCCATCAACTATCATGACTTGAAAATTAGAGATTGGATAAACAAAATAATTGATCTCATTAGCTAATCTTCTATCAATGAAATTATGTGTACTACCAGTATCAACTAACACTTTCACATTTTATTTTATTTTATCACCGATTTCTTTGAGCATTTGTGGTGCATTTGTTCCATTCAATGCATGTAGGGAGATAATAGTGTTTCCTTTTCTCCTTGGAATCCTCATTCTTAAGTTTTATGTTTGATCATTTTGTAGCTAATTCTCCCTCTTCTTCAACCTTATTCTTTTTCTCACTACTAGAACACTTATAGCTCATTGACCATTTTCTATCACAATTCCAAATTAGGCCTTTTTCTCTTTTTTATATCTTGTGTTGAGGAGAGAGCTTACTAATTTATCTTAGGTTAAAGATTTTTTCCATGCTTTTGCTAGTAGGATTAGTCACATTTTTATTAGTTGTTGTCATGGTTTCACCTTTGGTGGTGTTTTGTTTATCAATATGCAAGGCTTGTTGCATAGCTTTCCTAATTGTATAAGGTTCTAACAAATGAACATCATGTTGAATTTGGTCCTTAAGTCCATTGATATACAATTGTAGCCTTTGGTAAGGTGTCACCTCAGGAGTTCCAAGTGCCAATCTCAAATGTTCACATTATATTCATATATAGACCTTAATTGTTTTAAATTTCTTAGTTGGGTTTAAAATAGCTTCCAATGCATGGTTGTTCATAGAAGGTTTCTAATTATTTACTAAATTCTTGCAAATTGAACATTTGTCTTTGTTGACAACTTATCTTCCATTGGTACAATTGGTAAGGACCTAATTCTAAATATAGTAAATCTATTTCAATCATGACGTTATTTGGTATATTGTGAGAGGAGGGGTTGCACATACTTGAGGGTGTGAAGAATTAACTGCAGATGAAAAGAAATCAAAGAAGTGGAAATTCAGAATGAAGGAAATAAAATGCATACAGGAAACTTGAGAGGCACATAAGGTAGAATAAATTGTAGATAATTAAAATCAAATTCAACAGTGAAGCAAAAAACTTGCAAGTTGTGGGAAGAGTGGAGGAATAAGGAAGTTAAAAACAAAGCTTCCAAATATATCTGGTAGAAGGGATGCAAATTTGAGTTATAGAGATACCTCTTCACAGTGGTGGATTGGTTAAATGAAATTTGATATTCAGTAGAATTAAATACAGATGGGATGCAAAAATAGAGAACTGGAAGAAGAAAAAGAATGAATTTGAAGGTAGAGATAGATCATAATTACTTGCTTATAACAAAGAAGAGCAATAAAGCAATCATTTAAATTTTCCTCTGATATTTTATTTTTGTCAATAAAATGTGTAAGTTGAATAAATGGATATTGGAATGTGAATGTTTGAGCTGCATATTTCAATTGATTGAGAAATCCATTGAAATTTAAATTGCACTATTCATTCGTGGAATTACATTTCTATCATCAAATTTATGAATGTTAATTTTTGTAGGTATAATTGTTATATCGAAAATGTTCTCTTATCTCTTGATTTGATTTATTAAGGTTGTAACCATCTTGATGGTTTTTTTGAGACTTTATTCTAGATAATAATTCCTTAGTAAACTTATTTACAAGATTTTGTAAATGGATCAAACAATTTATCTTTAATGATATGCATTGTTGTTTCATGTCCTTGGGAAATTCTTCAATTCTAGGTGGTGGAAAAAATGGGTCTTTAGATTTTGTATGTGAAGAAAGGTCCTCTAAACTTAACTATGACATGGCTTTAATTATGTTTTTATTTTAAGATTTATTAAGGTAGGAAAGTATTTGGTATGAGAGAATTTGATGTTACAGTTGGAACCAAACCTAGACCACTAAATTAAGGAATATATTTTATGTCTAAAAATAAATTTCAAAGAACT
Organism: Sequoia sempervirens; assembly: GCA_007258455.2. NCBI lineage: Eukaryota > Viridiplantae > Streptophyta > Pinopsida > Cupressales > Cupressaceae > Sequoia > Sequoia sempervirens. The sequence goes on from VDFB02353493.1 coordinate 254,441,625, forward strand.
AACCCTACCTAATTTTTAATAAGCTTTCCAATTTTTTAATTGGAACATTGTAGTCTATTGAGCAAATTAATGAAATTTTTTACTAAACTTTGACCACTAAATTAAATAACTTTTTTTTTTCTAATAGAAAATTACAAAGAACTAATATATCTAATTTTTTATAAGCTTTCCAACAATATTAATAAATTTTAGAAAGCTTACCTTTAAAGTCTTTTTTTTTTAAGAACTTATCTAATGCATACCACAAAACCCAAAAAAATGAGGTCCAAGTTTCCATTGGTTTGGAAGTTATGGTGGAAATAAGAATGTTGGCCAAAATTGTAGCTATAATACCACTTGTTATGATATTTCTTGGAAATATTTATAAAAATCACGAATGTTTTAGAGGGGTGACTTCCACTAATCATATAATAATATATGAATTCAACACTGTATGATATGATGATATGAGAGAGTGTTCTCTTCCTTATTTATAGGTTAAACTATGTAGGGACATACCCATTCATCCTAATTAAGAGGTATTAGTGTATTAAATAATATTTATGTTAGGGTTAAACATGCAACAAGTGCTTATCCTAGGAGTATATAATATATACTTAAGAGTATATCATATTAGGATCATAACAATATTCTTGGCTCCGTTCCTCAATAATGACATCCTACACAAGATCCTTGCCTTATTCTTAAATTATTAATCTTATATGGCATCATTATCTTTGTCTTTGATGATAACATATTATATCAAATCCTTTGCATCATTCTCACATAATGATACCTTTACATCATTTACACACTTCAATCAAGACTATCATCTACACCAATTCAAGCTTTTATTCGAATATGATTCCCATTAAAAGGAAGAAAATTTCAATTTGGCGCACTAGAATGAATCCAGATTTGTACATTCATTCTAGAGCAGATCTGCATGACTAAATTATATTATCTTTGATCATTCCCTAAATTTTTTGGAGGTTGATCTAGGAGAACATGCCCTCTTCAAGATATCAACAATCCTCTAAAGATATTTTTAAATATTGCTAGTTTAGATAGCAAAAAGATAGAAGTAGAGACAAATCAATAACTAAAAGTTTGCATATTGTCAAACTATTTTTTCTAGTGCAAATATAAACCTGATCCTTAGACATAACTATCTAGATCCTCAAATAAGCTATAGATTGTCATATTCCTTTATAATCACAAGATATATTGAATTCAATATATTAACAAAATTATTCTTCTCCTTCAACTACAAAACTAAATAACTTTATTTTATCACATTTACTTTCTTTAGTTTTAATTTTACTACCTCATAATACACATACCCATAATTATCAATTTCTAATATGAATTAATTTATGCTCATAAAAATACATCTTATTGAATAAGCATAATAGAAATTTATTTTCTTTTTTAGATAAAAGTCTATATATTAGGGGAGAGAACCCAATAGTTGAGCACCCTAACTTCGTGCATCTCAAAATCCTACGTGGAAATTTCAAATCACTCCCAATTTTTTACAACAAATTACTTGACAAGTCTTCTACTTATAACTAAGGTTTCAGGGCCACATCATCAAATATGATGCCACATAGCATGATTTTTGTCAAGCTATCCAAAAAGGCCCAAAGAAACGTGAGACAGATACTTGTGCATCTACATTATGTTTTATTGGGTGTTGATGTGGCATCACATGATTTGTTGTTTTTTAGATCTAAGGAATACATTTCATTTAATTATGAGTAGTCATCATCAACACTAACAACTTTAAAGTCACAACTATTGGTCCAATATTGTTAAAAATATTGAACATTATATAAACAAATGCTATCACAACTTGGAACATGCTCAAATACTAGATCCTTTCCCCTAATATTTATAAAATAGATTTACACATACTCAAAAAATAGATAAAAGATATATTTAAAAAACAAAAGCAATAATTTATTTTCTATTTTTGTAAGTAAGAAGGCTTAAAGTATTAGCTTACTTTACACTTTCACTTTTAACAAATGCCATTATTAGACAATACAAAGTAACAATTTTTCAACAGAACAAATGATTCAGCTTGAGGGATCATGCCAACTAGATGTATATAGAAAACAAAAATGGAAGATAAAACTAATGGATGAGGATCACACAGTGTCATAGATCATTACAATCCAACGAGATAACTATGCAACACTACTTTTTGAGGTGCCAACCCCTTATCATTTATAGCTACTTCATGATACCCATTAAATTATCTAATTTATCCTTAGTAGAAAGTGGCTTTCTTGGCGTAGCCCTATTTGGTTGTGATATTTTAACATTTGATCTCTTAACATGCTTGTACTAAAATCCCTCATATGTCTCTCAATGCTCATAATGGTGGCATAGGATTCTCTAAGTCTATGTGGACTCTTGTCTCAAAAATAATATCTAATCTTTGAATCAAATGCATTATAGTAAAGCATAAGGTACAATGACTCATTAGCTTTGAGGTGTGGTGATGCCTTTCTTATTGTAGTGATGAATTTTCTATTGAAATCCACTATTGTCTAATTGGTACCCTTTTTTATAGTGGTAAGTTCATATACAAAAAACTTAGGATCAATCTTATCCCAATATTGTAACGTAAAATCATTCATGAACTATAATTATGTGATCCCATAATAGTGGTTTGCAATTTTTGGCCAAACTGGACACTAAAATTATTATTTTTAACTAAATCTTCACATTTAGGCACCTATAGCGGCTAAACTGTGAGGAATTTGAAGATGGTGCAAACTAGAGTCTCATCAAATTTTGTCTGTAGATTCTAAAAATATTTTTTTCAAATTTTTGGAATCAAATTGCACTTTTTTTCCATCTCCCACGAAAATAGATTTTTCAGAAAACAACATTTTTAAAAAGGACGACACCATATAACGATAACTTTTTTCCATGAAGGATAAAATTCTAATTCTTTCAAATTTAGATTTGTAACTCTGATATCTAGTGCTTCCACTTAGTTAGATAGTTTTTTATTGAATATTTTTCCTTAATCAAGTTTCAAAGTCAAACAAATTACAATGACACAACGCCATTGTATAACGTAACTTTTTTGTATATGTCAAAATTTATTTTTTTTTTTTGTTGATCAAGTACTTCAATATCTGGTGCACTCATATTTTTCAATTTTTTTTTGATAATCTTCTATTTTTCCACATGTGAAGAACAAAGAAATTCATTTTCAATGAAAAACCTATGTTTAATAAAACTTAAAAAACAAATATATAACAAAACCAAAACATATGAAAATTATATTCATTGGATAGCTTGTTCTGAGGAATACCATAATCATTTGAAATAAATTTTAAATGAACCATTTGATCCCCCAAAATCTAAATCAAAAGTGATTTTTTATCAGCATTTTGATAGGTGTAAAGGAGACGCATTTATAGGTATGGTTTAAAACTAGCGAGGTTCTATCCAAGGGGGTTTGATCTAAGGTGATTTGTTCAAACCCTCTTCAATTGGAATCCTTAAAATGGAACTTTTTAAGGCTTAAATCATTATATTTTCTAAAAATATGTGATTTCAGCTAAAATTCGTTCCTCTCAGGAATTGTAAACCACTATTATGACAGCAGCTGCCCCAATAAATAATACTTCTATTTGGGAGACTTTTGTACTATTATTTGGCACTTTCTTCCAAGAAATGTACAAAAAAGAATTATCATCACATACTCATCATCTATCTCATATTCATCTGTGATATTGATGAAATACCTTTCCCTAGTTACTACTTTATTTCCCTAAAACTTAGGAATATTTTCTCTTATTTTATTGCCCAGGATTGGGTTAGGGTAATTATGGATTACAAAGAAATACAACTATCTATATATGTATAATCCCAAAGTCTTCCTGAAAGGAGAAAACATTTCAATATATCTTTAGACTTGATGTCTAGGGTTCGACACATTGTCAAACTATTGATATTCCTACTAATTGAACTATTGTTGGCACTAATTTTGTGGAACCTAATGATTTATAATATGGTTCCCATGTTGTCATTGATTTCTATTTTGTTGTTGTAGTTTGTTGATTTAAGTTATGTTGCTAGGCTACTCTAGCTTGAGCTAGAGTCTACTAGTTTTTTTGCTCAATTCTTTCATTCTCAACCCTAAGTTCTTGATTCTTCTACCTTGCAAGGTTTGATAAAAGCTAGCTCCTCTAATAGGATTCTCTCTCTCTCTCTCTCTCTCTCTCTCTCTCTCTCTCTCTCTCTCTCTCTCTCTCTCTCTAGCATTAAGATGAATCTACTAATTTTGATCAAGAATTTCTCTAGCATGTATATTCTCTTATGACCTAGTAGTTGAAATATGGTGTTGGGTAGCAACACATGCTTATGCATTTTGATCAAGTATGCCAAAAATTTCTTATATGTGAATCCCTAAACCTATCTCCACTCCCTCAACCAATAATTCTATTATTTTTATGGACATCATATTATCCATTTATATTCATTATTGTTCCTATTCCGAGCAAGCTATCAATAAAATCTTTAGAATTATATTGATATTGATGCCTTGAATCTATAAATGCATTATTTGTTCTAAATGTACACTTACTTGGTCTTGATTATTTGACCTAGAGGACTTACCAACATCTTTGGCTTTACATCTATCATAACATTTTTTTGTATGAAATAAAAAATCTTTATGTGTAGAATGATATACACATTGTCTTCTTCTATCCATAACAACTTTGTGAATGACTTACTTTCTAGACTGAGTGAACATAGTCACCACTCTTAAAAAAGAAGAGACAAGTTTTCAACTTGTACATGACTAGGATTGTTGCAACCATAATTCCACTACAAACTATTAATGGTTGCATGTTTCTCAAATCACTAGGGTCTTTTCAAATGTAAATTGAATTAAATTCTCCCTAGCGAAAATTCCATTTAATTGGGTCTTGAAACCACCACTCCAAAGTCTTAGAACATGATTTAACTTTCAATGCTAGGGATTATCATGAAATCAAAACTAAGGTTCATCCACATACTATGGAGGGTTAAAGGCTAATTAACAAGAGTGGGAAATCTCTCATTCACTTTAAGTTCAACTTAGACTCAAGAGGGTGTTCCTATAGGTATACTTTAACATGCATTTAAATTAAAAAATGAATAACCAAAAATAATAAACGACAACTATACCCAAATGAATACTTGACCTCAAATTTTGTCACCAAGGCAAGTAGAGGCAAATCAATAACTAAAAGTTCACATATTGTCAAACCATTTCTACTAGTGCAAATATAAACCCAATCCTTAGACTCAACCTCACATAATGCAAAACAACTATCTAGATCCTCAAGTAAGCTATAGATTATCATATTCCCTTCTAATTTCACAAGATATCTTGAACTCAATATATTAACTAAATTATTCTTCTCCTTCAAATACAAAACTAAATAACTTTATTTTATCACATTTACTTTCTTTAGTTTTAAGTTTACTGCCTCATAATACACATACCCATAATTATCAATTTCTAATATGAATTAATTTATGCTCATAAAAATGTTCTTACTACTAAGAGGGGTAAAAATTTATTCAATCCAAAAAAGAGCAATACAAAGCATGGGCATTACACATCCCTATCAATCTTCACTAATTGGTCCAACTTTTTTGACAAATCTGGAGGTAAAAAGGCATCTTATTAAATAAGCATAATAAAAATGTCTGAATAAATGTCTATATTAACATTTGTGAAATAGATCCACACATTCAAAAAATAAATAAAATATATATTTAAAAAACAAAGGCAATGATTGTTGTAAGAAAGAATGCTTAAAGTATTAGCTTACTTAATTTACACTTTATACAAATGCCATTATTAGACAATGTAAAGCAACAATTTTTCAATAGAACAAATGTTTCAGCTGGAGGGATCATGCCAACTAGATGTATATAGAAAACAGAAATGGAAGATAAAACTGATGGATGAGGATCACACTGTGTCACAGATCATTACAATTCAACGAGAAAACTATGCAGCAATTACTCACAATAAAGTGTATACTTTATACAGTTGAAGCCAAAGAAAGAGATGCCCAGTCTGACACTAATTATTGTGCATTGCTTCCTTTTTGGATTTCATGGTTAGAGAAAGCCTTCTAGTCAGAATTGAACTAGACCTGGACTTCTTTCCATAAGAACTGGATTATATTATTGAAGGGCAATACATACTCGATGAAGAGATTGCTAAGGGTAGAATAAGACTAAGAATGGCTATTATAGATATGCATTAACAAATATGAAATGGGTGGTGTCAGTAAATCACTGTACGTCTCTGTTGAGGGTCAGAAAGTCAGTCTAATATGGACTATTATTGGAATGAGGGAATGTTTGCGAAAAAACATACAGTGAACTAGGCTATCACTACTTGCATTCCTTACTATTTTGTCTGCTTCACAAATCATCCAAACAAAATTCCCTGGTTGAGATTCTTGCAACCATAATTATTTTTTAATGATCCCCAACAAGAAGAATAGTACATCTCTGATCTCAGTTTGTCTTGGATTTTAAGCCAATAAGTTTTGGTTATCATTATGTTATCCTGTTACTGTGGGGTGTGTGAATTCGACTCAGATTGGCTGTGGATATTTGGTAGGGCTATGTAATGTATTATATCTTTCTGATTATTATGAAGATATCAATTTTATTGGATTAGATTGTGTCAAAGTTTTCTGAAACGTTATGTGATGTATTGTATCTTCATGATTACTATGAAGTTGTATTGAATTTAATGATATCAAATTTTTATAATTTTTCTGGATTATATTGTGCGAAAGTTTTCATATCAGTGTCTCAATTCACATTCTGTGATCCATCATCAAAATGATAGAGAGTTCAAAGAGACAAATTTTCCCACAATCTAACCTAGAAACAGAAGTACAGAAGTGAGAATGTTATAAATTTGTTTTTTAATGGAGTCTTCGCTTTTTTACCATCAGAATTTTTGGTGAGATTTTTAAGTTCATATTTTTGATGAAGTATAATTGATTGAATAGACATAATTTCCACTGTCTACTATATTAACATACATTGTTTCTGGATTTTTTATTTATTTTTAGACTGTAGGAATCTGGTAGCCCCTCTATAAACTGCAGTGTGCCTGATAAACTTTTTCCACATGACTGATGCTTCTGAATTTCTTTTCTTTTCTTAATTTATACTTTTTAATGATGAATCATGGAATCTATGCAACAAAAAAAAAAAAAAAACTCACACAATCATGCCAAATATAATTGATCTTAAATTCTATTTTCTGAAACTAATTTATATATATATCTTCAAAAGTGACAGCTAAGCTGGTATCCTCTATTCCACAGTAAGGTCTGGTTAGTGCAGACAGAAATGACCTTAGATCAGGCCAGCTGTGATCCTTGATTGTGATTTGAGGCTCTGGGATCTAGTTTTCTTGTAGCAAAGAAGTAGAAGACATAAGGATTACTCTAGCTTCCCTATAAAAAGAATTTGAAATTTTAGAGGACAAAAACTACCAAAAATATAAGGGAAAATTGTAGATCACTAGCCGCCTCTTTCACAAAACCCAACCATAGACAATAGCAGAAAATGCCCATGTCCTCATTAGTACAAGATGGATATACAAGTCAAAACCAGGTACCTTTTCAGAGGACAGTACAGTACATCAGACATACAGACAAACACATCCAACCCCTGCCCCAAAAAAAATCGCAGTTCTTTTTCTCTCAGAGCTGAAGATTTCTGTTGGGAGGAGGATTGGGTTTGTCTGCCAGGCCTTAAATTTTGTTTTATCCTCTAAAGCAGTTGATCCCATCTCGATTATTGTAGAATTAATACCTTGGAAAATACTGCACCAGTTCTTGCTACCTACTTTTTAAAAGCTGTCAGGAGAACTGAGCTACAGCATTCATTACCCAAAAATATATATATATAATGTATATATGTTGCAACATAAGGAGAGAATGGTTGCTTACCCAATTGTTCGTAGAGTTTCTAGGCCTAAAATAACCCCAACAATCACACACTATTGTCAGCTGCTGCCTCTGTGGTTATGTTTTAAGTCCTTGTGTTTTAGGGATGCAGGCTATTGGAAACATAGATAGATACCTAATATAGAGTAGCATATATGTATGGATTTAAGTGATATCTGCAAAAGTCATATTTGTGAAGGCTTATTGAGCTGACATCGTTGGTGGATATTAACTGTATATATACCCAGTACGTGTACACTCAGATTAAGGGCATGGCCAACAATGCCTGCAGCATTACAGAGCCCACATTACGAAAAACTGGGTCTTGAAGATGCAAAGCAATTGGATGGAGGCAGGCTGAGCACGAGGCATTGTTGGGCAGGCAGGCTAATGATACATATGATGGTAAACTAATCGGTGGGTTTTGGAGTATATATAATGAGTATATGTCTCGTCACTACTCTCTTCAATGTCGCTTGCCATGTGGGTCTTGTACCTATCACAACATGGATGCAAGCAATGGTACTGTAATTCATAATGTTAGATTTATTGGTGAGTTTCGGAGTATATGCAATGAATTATGTCCTTGTCACCATCTTCCTCAATACTACCAATCAAAGGTCTCGTAGCCATCACAACACGCAAGCAGGCAATGTTTACTCTAATTCAAGAATATCCCAATTCCCATGCACTACTTTTCTGCAAATTGACATTCAAATGCAGACATGAAAGATCATGAGAAAAACTTCTCTTGCTAGCTACTGATAAATCATTGTCATGGCATTGCTTGATCTAAGCACCCACATCCTCGACAGTTTTTGTTTTTTTGATAAACTTTATCAAAAAAGTTTAGGTCCCCCCAACTTTACTACATATGGGCGTGGGCCGTAGCTTGCCCCTAACCTTTTCTTGTTCCCCTTCTTGTTGTAATTTGTTTGACATTGATTGATTGCTCTATATCATGCTAAGGTGGTCATAAGATCTTTATTATTTTTCAAGAATTAAAAAGATAATACTAAAAAAATATTTAAATAGAGCTAAGATTAACATCAATAAATAGGGGTGGGGGGCCTACCTTGATTGGCTAAAGCAACCTGTTGCAGGCAAGAGGTCACGAGGTCTAGTCTCCCCCCAAACCTGTGGTACTAAAGGGTGTGTTGCGTAGTTTATAGGGGGACGGATACCCGACCGATTCCTGCAGTCTAATAGAAGGGGTTCATAGTCAGCTAATTTATCTTAAATATCAATGGAAATGGAACTCAATAGTTTCCCATCTAGTGAGAGCAGCCTCATCCTCCTGGTCTTCGTCTATAGCTTTTATATATTTTGGGTTTCTTTCTCTTGAGAAAACACATTAGTTTAAAAATCAAGGCCACCAAAACACTATAAATGTTACCAAAGCTTTGCAAATGAAGTAATCTAATGAAGTTAAAACAACTTGTAGCTAATATTATTTTATGTTGTGCAACGAATAAGTTATTTAACTTTATGGCATCAATTTGTTTGCTCCAATTTTATTCTAGAAGTAAACTAATTGAAGTGGATCTTTGGTTTGATTTATGTGAACTTGATGATTTGATCTTTGTATGCTTTTAGAGCTTCTAATCTAGTCTTTCTATCTTTTCATGTCACCTTAGTGGAATACTTTAAGGTTTTCCAGTTCAATGTTTCACTACATAATCTTATGTCTTATCACATTTATTTGTAGAATACTGCATAATACCTCTAATTTAATTTCTCTTTAATACCCCTCCCAATTTATTTATTTAATTTTAAAATATTATTACAAAATCTATTGAAATCTATGAAATAATAAACTCATTTTTAAGTAACCATTCCTCCATATTCATTTTTATAAAATAAAAATATTAATGCTTAATTATTATACCAATGTAATCAACCCCTCACCATCCACCTGCAACACCTCTTAATATTAAACCTTATATCTTATTTTATTCATTCCCTTCACCTCTTGATAGAAAGTGATATACTATCTTGAATGTCTAGTGATTATTGAATCATCTTTATGAATGAGTGTGGTAAGGTACCTATTGGGGTTTTTTCTTGCTTTGCACCTTTTATTCTAGGAAATGAAGCCCTTTTGACAAAATTACAGACACAATTTTAACTATCATTTATCTTAATTATGTTGATAAGTAGCAAGACAAATGGAGGGGTTCCCAAATGCAAAAAAAGATCCTCATTAATATAAGAGTAGATAAAATATTTATAGCAAACATGATGATCTTTTATACATTTACATTCATTGTGGATGATTAACTTAACTATCATTTATCTTAATTATGTTGACAAGTAGCAAGACAAATGGAGGGGTTCCCAAATGCAAAAAAAGATCCTCATTAATATAAGAGTAGATAAAATATTTATAGCAAACATGATGATCTTTTATACATTTACATTCATTGTGGATGATTAACTTAACTATCATTTATCTTAATTATGTTGACAAGTAGCAAGACAATTGGAGGGGTTCCCAAATGCAAAAAAAGATCGTCATTAATATAAGAGTAGACAAAATATTTATAGCAAACATGATGATACTTTATACATTTACATTCATTGTGGATGATTAACTTAAATAAATTACTCCTATTACAATGTTCGCTTTAAAATGTGGAGTAGGTGATTGAAAAATGTGTATATTTGTACCTATCATATGCATAAATTCAAGTGTTAAACATAAAAACAATAATACAATTTATGTTATCTATTAAATTTGAACAACTTAATATTCATGGTCTTATCTTGTAAAACATAGGTTTATTAAATGCTACCTAACGAGAATAATTCAAACTCTACTTAGTAATCCTTTGCAACATTATTTACTCCATATGTTAAGAACAAAAGATTCCCTATTAAGATGAATTTGTAAGAGAAAATTTTACAATATTACTCAAATATCAATTAACACTATCTTAATAAGGGCATTGCAATGTATACGTATAAATGAATTTCTTGAAGTAAATAATGAAATACATGAGATATTTTAACTAAATCCAATAAGAAATGTCTTATACTAATTTATTTAAAAAAATATGAATGATTTTAAAAAATACATTTAACACATGTTCATAATGCTTTTCCATTTCTTTAAAAAAAGTCCCTTATACCTTAAAGTTTTTCTAACCCCCTCTATACAAAGAAAAATGACAAATTTCATTTTTCTACTTACAGGAAAATGACAAATTTCATTTTTCTACTTACAGGAAAATGACAAATTTCATTTTTCTACTTACAGGAAAAATGACAAATTTCATCCCACTTGGATGACTGACACTTATCACTTCCTATTATAATCTAAACTTTGTTAAGTAGTTAGCACTAAATTATTTTGAAAAAAAATAAAAGGGAGAGGAACCCTTGGGTTGTTGGATATGCATCTAGGAGAGTAAGGAGATGGCATGAAATAGAAAATAAGCATATAAAAATAATTTATAGTCATTCTAATTGTTGATGGTGGTTTTAGCACAACCAACTTGCTAAGCAATAATGAACTATTACTCTTCTTGAAAAGTACAATTATCTACTCCAATGTTTCTTTTGGGTGACCGTTATGGACAACTAAGTGGTTGATGTAAATGTGTTTCAACAAGGAATTGGATTTTAAAGTTTTTTGAAAACACATTCAAGACATGAAAACAAAGTAACAAATTTTATTCATTAGAAACCAACTGCATGTTAGTACTTTGCTTCAACATATCTATATTATTTATATGCTCTTTCTCTTATTTGAAATATCATAAAATAAATATCAAAATAATTAAGGGTTACTTGAGAAGTATTTAGAAACAAATGTTAAAATTAAATGGCCAATGGTAAGATTTGCTTCATTTATCAATTTTGAGTGGTTATTTACGAAATCCCAATAACCATTATTAAAGCAACTAGTATTCACACAATTACTATTAAAACGAATGCAATCTTCAAAGGTAATTCATCAGTCTCAAGATTTTGAAGTTATATCAAATTAGATTGCCATCAAACATGTGAAAATCTAAGATAAAACTCTATTCAGTACCATGATAACACAATAGCTTTCATCAATTTACTCAATCTAGACAAACAAAACAATCATACCATCACTAGAGATTGAGATCCATATGCATGCAAATAAGGATTAATCCTTTGATACATAAAATAGCTTCATAAAATTCAGTAGGAAACTCCACACTGAAAATGGATATGTTCTTTTGTAAAATACATAAGTCTTGATCCTTACAATGACTAGAAATCCAAATTAAAAAGACTCATGCATCCCATAATTCATGGATCTACACAAAATCTAACTAAAAGTTAAACTAAAGAGCTCCCAATTATGATCTTGGGATGAACTAATTAACTAAACTAAACAATTCGTACAAAATTGAAGTCTAACTAAAAACATAATGTCGGATTTAAAATCAATTATCTAGGTGTTTCCTTTATTATAAAATTTATTCAAAATAAACTAAAAATCAAAAGTCTGACTAATCATTGCTAGGAAAGTTGTCAAAAAATGTAGTGACGACTTCATTCATCACATCCATCGAGGGACCTCAATGGTATTGTAACTTGATCCTCTATGAAAATGTTCAGTTCTCCATCTTTTCATGTAGATCAGTAATGCTCGCTAGCTCTTCTTGAAAGGCTTGCAAGTTGGCTTTTTGGGCCATAGTTTGGTCTCTACTCTCAAGAGTAATTTGTCCTTGTAGAGACCCTTCTAGTTCTCCAACCATCTTATTAGGAGATGCAACTAGGGATGATGTTTCCCAAAAGGTGCATCCCAAGCCTTCTACAACATTCTCTATCTTCACCATAGCCTATTGACTAGGTTCTTATTCTTATTTAACTTGCACTTCCATTTATTCAGGGTCTTCACCCTCAATTGTGCTACTTTCAACCACTCCCTTGGCTTATCTTGGTCTTCTTCTTCTATCACAACCACCTTTAGAAAATCATCTGAGGAAGTGACTTTTATTCTTTGTAAAACTAGGATGTAATCCTCATGCCATCAATTCCCACCTCTATTTGGTATGTCAAGTTATTCTCATCACTAACGTAGTGATAATATTTTATTGCTTTTCTCAAAATTCTATTCGCTAAAGGTTATAAAGTCATCATTCCATTGCTTAACAGTAGAACCCACCCCTCAAGGTTAGGGTACAGGACTTTTCCTTTTAATGTAGGTTGCAAAACTAGCTCAAGAGCAATAGCATCAACACGTCCTATCAAATTATTCACACATTTTGTTAGTTGTGTTACCTAAGACTTGAGCTCTTCATTGGTGTTTTCATCTTTCTACATCCTCTTCAAGATGGAAGACAACCATTTACAAAGATTGTCCCCTTCTCTTGTTTGGATACCCAAGTTGACATGTTTATTTGATAATCCTTTGGATGCATGATTGATTCATACTTATCCACTAGAGGGATGACTATTTGAGTTATTTTATTCCCCTGCTCATCCACAGTGATAGAAGACCGTAGCATCAAAAATTGTCACCCTTGATAATTTCACACTAGGTTTAGCTCCCCCTATGTGCTTGGACCTAATTATCCATTTAATTACTCATTTTATTAATATCTTCAGAAAATAAAACAAGGGGAATGAAAGTAAGCATTTAATATTTTCCCTTGACACTTTAGGCCCGGAAAAGAATGGGTCTAGTCTAGGGTTCCCCACACCCTTAACCAACCCATCTTGGCTTCATTTTGGACATGTCAGTATCGATATATTGTTATTTGAATTTCCAATTTCATTTGTGGGCCATCGATATTTGATTTTCAAGAAATTAGAATAATTGGGTATAAATACTAGTCATTTCACTATTTTAATCCTAGCAATTTTAGAGAAAAATTGAAGATCCTAAAATTAGTCAAGGAAAATCAAGGGTAGATTTAGCAACATTATTAAGAATTTCATCAATCAAGATCAAGCTTACAAGATATCAAAAAAAGGAAGAAAATTATGTGCAAGGAGCTATCATGATCTATCATGCCAAATTATGAAGATGTACCGAGTTATCCTCTACATGCTAGTTGCAACAATCTATTATGTTTTGGGAACTAACCTTTTGTAGGTCTATCAAGCATTCAAGGCATCTGCCAGCCAAATTTTGTGGTGCAACTTGTGTGATATCACTTCGTCAAGGATTTCACATCAAAGCAGCAACATTTTCATTTGTTATTTATCATTTTAGTCAATTATTGTTGTTTTGGCCTTTGCCCGACTTGGGGTATGCCCTCTTGCTTATCATCATCAATTGTACATGGAGGTAGAAATACCAAAATGAGGTTTGAATTAGGCAAGCCCTTATACAACATAAACTTTTCCCCTCTTTTCATGTGTGCAGATCAAATCTTGAGGTTTCAACAAAAGACAATTCCAAAAAGCATAGTGTAGACCATAACCTATAGTTTAGACTTTGCAGATTCAAAAAAAAGAGGAGACCACTCTAGGATGCCCCACACCCTAGAATTTCTATTGAATCCTCAAATTTATGTCACAAGTGCACAGTATTCTACCCTCCTCATATTTTCATTTTGTTTCTAGAATTACAATTTCTTCTATGTGATAAATTATAGTTTTAGATCTAGGACTACATATCAAATAGGCTTTAATAAAACACATATCAAATTTATCTCTTTTACAACTCAATAAAACATAAACCTTAGGAGGTCGGCTCTCCCTTGTGGCATCAAATCCTAGTTGGTTTTCGCCCTAGTGATAATCCTAACTAATCTAATTGGATCTAGGATCACTTTTCCTACTCAATATTTTGGTGAACTTGATGTATCCTACACTTGCATTTTTTTACTTTCATTAGCATAAAATTAATGCAACAATATAGAAATGGTTGTGAAGGGTGAGGATTATGACTTGTGCAAGTTATTGAGGGCACAATTAATTGAGAAATTGTAGAAGACAAAGGATTCAAAATATCCTTTCAAGTTCAGCACTTTGATCATTTGTTTATTGTTTTACTTCTTGGATGAGGTTCTCAGAACAAAGAATATAGTTTGGTTGAAGGACAGGCCGATAGCGCATAAAATCAGAGACCACCTAAGGAGGCTAGGTAATGTGGAGGCATAGGAAGCAACATTATGGGGATTTTTCAAGACCTTTCAGAAGAACATGCAAGCCAGAGAAAGGATTCCCCAGAGCATGGTCAAGAAATAAAAGAATGATATCACCTTCTTGGTGACAAAACACTGTTACATTATACAAGTTGTTGAGCCTAGGAATGTTTGGATCCCAAAGATGGGATATGAGATTAGAGAGGAAGAAATCATCAATTCAGTATACTTTATGATGAGAAAACCCAGAGACACCTCTAAGGAGAGGTATGGCACCTATGAAGAGAAATCAATGGAGTGCATATAGATCAAAGGAGAAAATAGATAAAGAAGACTATTGAGAAGATGATTGCATAAGTTGCAAAGGTAATGGGCCTTACAAAATAACAAGTAGAGAAGGCTAAAGCATAATTTGGCTCACCAAGAGGATCATCAACTATTAAAAGATCTAGTAGAACAGCTACCACTCCTTCGCTTTCCCCAAAGTCTTCTAAGACTAAGTCTATCATTAGAGAGAAGAGGAAAGAGTTTGAAAGTACTCTAGTGAAGGAGAAGAAATCTCCAACAAAGCAGCAAAATATTCTTGTAAAAGAAAAGGCCACTTTGGCAGCATAGCAAACAGGCCCTACAAAAAGGTGAGTAAAAACAAAAGAAACTAGAGAAAAGTATATGTGAGTGAATATGGAAGATGAAGAAGAAGAAGAAGGACCACAATTGGTCTGAAAAAGAAAATCAAAAACTTCACAAGGAGAAGCAAGTACAAAGAAAGTAAGAACTGACATTATGGATACGGATGATGAGGCAAAAGTAGAAAAGAAAAAAAAATCCTCTATGATCCACATGAGAGAAATGAAAACAGAGTCTGGCAAAGAGAAGAAGTCACCGAAAGACAAGAAAAAGAAGAAGAAGGCTCTAGTAAGATCACATAGCCCTATAAAATTATATGCCTTATTCAATGGAATTGTGGAGCATGAAATGTTAGAAGAGATTGTTGCATTGTATACTACTACGGATGATGTTGACAAGGCAATAATAGAAGAAGCAATTATAAAATACATTATTAATTTTGAAGTAAATATAAAGAATATTGAAAATAAATTGCTTGTAGAGTTGAGGGATAGCAAATAGGCCCTATAAAAAGATGAGTAAAAACAGAAGCAACTAGAGAAAATTATATGGGAGTGAATGTAGAAGATGAAGAAGAAGAAGAAGGACCACAATTGGTTTGGAAAATAAAATCTGAAGCTTCCCAAGGAGAAACAAGTGCAAAGAAAGTAAGAACTGACATTGTGGATATGGATGATGAGGAAAAAGTAGAAAAGGAAAAACAAGCCTTTATGATCCACATGAGATAAATGAAAATAGAGTTCGACAAAGAGAAGAATATGCCTCTGGATAACAAAGAAGAATTAGATGATGAGGAAAAGAAGGTGAGGAAAAGCTTGACAGGTTAATGAACAAAATGTAGAAGTTAGCATTGGTGATGAGGAAAAGGCTTTGGAGAAGAAGGTTGCAGAAGATGATGCAAAGATAGTTGGAGAATCTTTTAGTACCTCCAGAGATTCATTGAAGAATTTGTTTAGTATGTAACTTCAATTTCAACTGGTATTATTTTCACAACTACTTTAGCTTCCAATGCAATAGGGGTAGGTTGACATGGATAAGAGCTCTCCATTGCACAAGCTTCAATTAGGCGATGTGTTTCATGCCTCTAGTCGGAAAGAAATATTGCAAACTCATCAAGAGAGTGTAGAACTTATTAATGAAGCAGTGAAGATTCTATAGGAGAGCATACCTGGTGTGAGCATTGACAATTCTTTATCTGGTATGGAGAATTTAAATTTTTTTCTTGATTCATTTAAAGAGTATCCCAGTGGGTTGAAAGAAAATTTGGAGAAATAAATATACAAGAAAGTGAATGATAAGAGATTAATGGATATAACAAAGAAGTGTGCCTCCGTACACAATAAATTTTATAATAATCTCAAAGAAGTACAGGATTGCATGGTGGAAGCGAATATGTTATTCCAATTTTGCATGAAATGGCCTAGCTCCACCAAAAGCATAAAGGATGAGATGGACTCCATTGAGTCCCAAATTGATAAATCATCTAGTGCCTATGATCCAACATAGGAAATTGACGGGAGCACTACGACTATGATTGAGAATCTACACGAGCAAATTTTCCAATTGCAACTACAAAAGGAGAAGATAATTGTATAGTTTGGTAACCTCATGGATCTAGTGAGTGTCAAATTTACACCTATCTCCAGTGCCCTAATGAGTGCAGAGAAGGAAAATAAGTTAGATCTAGTACCCAAAACTCTAGATGATGGTGAAGAACTTCTTATGGAATTTGAGACTTGGATTCATATGCTTAGCCTAGCCAAGAAGAGTTGGGAAGAATGGAAGAAGGAATGGAAAGCACACCTTGAGAAGCTACAAGTGTCAAATATCTCTTTTGATTAATAATATTCAACAATGTATATTTCTTTCTTATTATGCATTTTAGTTTCTTAGTTAGATTTCATTATATATATATGTGGATGGTAGAGATAGTTGGAGTTGGTTAGAATTTTATTACTCTCATTCCTACATGTATATATCAGTCAAGGGGAGTATGTGTGTAATCCAGTGAAAGATATGTATGAAAGGGAGAGAAAAGAGCAGTATATGTATGCATAAGTTTTACGTCCTTTTACCTTGATTTCAAAGGGGGGGAGTAATTTGGAGTTATGGAGAGTATTTTGTGTATTTTACCATCAATGACAAAGGGGGAGATTGTTGGAAGCTTGTGGATTTTGTCATTGATATGTCTACTGGCAACATGAGTATGAGCATGAGTTGTATAGTATGTAGTGTTTTCATTGAAGTCAACATTGTATGGAGATTGATGTGTAGATCATTTGGTGAAACATGAGTGTGTATATAGATGATAATCCAATGTATCGTTGCAAGAAGGTTTGATATGATGTAGACAGTCGAAGTGGAAAATTGGCTAAGTATCATAATGATGTTTTCAATGTACAAGACATCTGGTATTTTGGTCCACATTGGTCTACCTTTGAGGAATCTTTCTCTATAGTTCTAAGGAATTTTTTTTGGGTGTTAGAGGAGTCTAAATTCAAGCTTTCACATTGTTTTTTCCTCTAGTGTAGAAGTTATGATTGACAAAATATCCAGTTCACCAGTGACAGTGGTTACCAATACAAAATGTATGCTTTGATCAGTTCACACTTCACCACGGAAGAGTTTTTAGTCTTGCGGATTTATGGAAGTGTTGACAAGTGTCAAGTGCACTATGTTCCAAGTGGAATGAAGTTTTGAGGTTTGCATGTCATTTTATGCACTAGTACAGAAACAACAATAAACTATTGAAACACCCCCAAAAACTATTTATAAATGATCAGATAAGCATATTTCTGGATTAGATTGTGTAAGCTTTTTTGGATCAAAAAAGCTTACACAATCTAATCCAGAAATATGCTTATCTGATTATTATGGATTGTGGAAATTTAATAATATTTATAAATGACTGACCTTGGTCACGTGACCATTAGTATTTTATTGCCAGTCATATATAACGTGACCAGATTGATGACTAAACCATTTTTATTCATTTATTTGTTATTTTGATTGATCGATTTGGTGGTATATTTAGTCGTTGATTTAGTCATTGATTGTTGTAATCTGGTCACTTATTTAGTCATTTTTTTTCATTGATATATTAAGTCATTGATTGTTGTAATCTGGTCACTTATTTAGTCATTTTTTATTCACTAATATATTTAACTGGTCACTTATTTAGTTGTTGATTTAGTCATTGATTGTTGTAATCTGGTCACTTATTTAGTCATTTTTTATTCACTAATATATTTAACTGGTCACTTATTTAGTTGTTGATTTAGTCATTGATTGTTGTAATCTGGTCACTTATTTAGTCATTTTTTATTCACTGATATATTTAGTCATTGATTGTTTTTTTTTTAGACTGCAGGAATCGGGTAGGACGACCCCCTATAAACTACAGTGCACTTGGTAAACTTTTTAACGTGATCGACAGTGCTGGCGCAACACACCCTCTGGTACCATGGGGGTGGGGGAAACTAGACCTCGTGACCAACCTCCTGCAACAGGAAATATTTAGCCAACCGAGCTAGGGCCCCCACCCAGTCATTGATGGTTATTAACTGGTCACTTATTTAGTTGTTTTTATTCACTATTTTTTGTGCATTGGTAGTGTATTTAGTCATTAATTTTAATCATCATTTTGATCAATTTGATAGTATATTTAGTCATTTTTATTCCTTGATTTCACTAGTCATATATTTATTCATATTTATTCACTATTCACTAATTTCTATCAATTGGTAGTATATTTAGTCAATTTAATTATTAATTGATGTCAATTAGTAGTATATTTAGTCATTTTATTTGACTAATATTTGAGGATTTAAGCATAAAACACAGAAATACACATCAATCATCAATTGCACATAATAAGATAGCCATTGAGAAGGAAAAATTGATGAACTTTATTAATAAAATAAAGGTGTTCTAGTTACAGCTTAGAAATAGAGTATTACAATTGTTATTTTTAGTCACAAGACTGAAAATATGAGTTACAATATCGCACAAAAATGACTATAAGAAAGAAACTTATCCAAAAAACTTTTTCAATGATGGAAACACATGCTTGAAGCCCTTCAATGCGAGCACATGCCTCTTTCATCTCGTAAAACTTCTACAACATGGACAATCTTCCTGGAGCAAGCTATAATGTGTAGAATCCAAGGAGAATGTTGATCGTGTCCCATATATGAAGCTCTCTCCTTCAATGCAGTCAACAATAACCCTGCTAGAATCTTTCATCCTTTATATGCAATGTGTCATCTAATATGAGCAAAAAGGTGTTTCCTTTTCTTCCATGAATGAAGTTATGCCTCAATACAACCAACAAAATTAATATTAGTCTCAATTCATAAAGAATAAAAGTGCATTGTATATTGCAAGTTTACAAAAGTAATTACAAACACAGCAGAAAGATAAATCAATTAAAAAACTATAGCCTTGTCAACAAATTCCTTAAACAGAGTGTTCAACATAGGCCTAAAATATGCGTATTGAACCCTTGATTTCAAAACCTTGTTCAAAATTCAAGAAAGGTGATACACTCATATTATAGAAGGAAGTTGACATATTATAGAATGAAGGCTATCAACACTAACCAGACTAGAACATCATTATCAATAGAAATTTCCTGGAAACCAAGCCCAAGAATGCCATTAGACTTGAACAAAAAAAATGTTAACCCTGGTTCATGTGTTGTCTCAGTAAAGACTTTCACCATGAAAGAATCCATTTATACATAAATTCCAAATTAAGTTGATGAGAAAAAATCTTTGATATCCAACTGGAAAGCCTTAACATCCAAAAATTACTAACCTAATGTTTCACAACAAGTTTCCCAACTATGACATCATCTTTACGTAAGAAACCAGATATTGATCCACTGCCATATTGGATCTCATGGGATTCTCCTTCACAAAAAAAAAATGATATATATTATTTTTTAGCAACTTCCTTAATATCCCCACGTAAGTAGACTAAACTAAGTGAGGTTGATGGTTTGAAGTAGAGTGCCATCTTCTTGTTATGTGCTTGACTTTGATCATGACTTGTATCTTGAATGAAAATAGCGAGCTAGGTGCACTGTAAAATCATTGTTAATCATTGTTAGAAAAATAACCACAAAATCCTCTTTAATTAAAATAATCCTTCTAGATATTTCAAGACAAGATATTTTAGTTAATTTCTAAGAGAGCTAATTTCACTATCCAAATAGTCATCAATCTATTTACTGTATATAATTTCCCATAACCCAAAATTTGAATGTAATGAAACTAACCATAATTACCAAAGATTTGACACCAAAATGTAGTACAAAATGAATTGTTTGATAGAAAATGTGTTTTGATAAACCAGATATACCCTTGATATATTGATTTAAATAACAAGGAAAGATCAAAATGGAGACAACAAGATAGCATTCATTAATTCACTTCAACAAACAATTGAAACTAGAATTCGGCCACCAATTATTTAACTTCATTCTATTGATCTTCAAAAATATTTTACAATACGTTTCAAAATTTTGTCTTAACTGACATGTCAAAAAGTGTCTTTTCAGTTACCCACTTTTAACATAAATCAAAAATTCTTAATTATCGTTGTTTACGTAGGATTACATAAAAGCTATGAAAGATGAGAAGTGAAGAGAAATGATCAAATGTTGAAGTCCAGAGCACTCGCAAGATACAAAAGTTTGTTACTCATCATAAGGTACCCATGATCATTCAGATCTGGCAAGGTCCTCTCTCCATGTTAGTATCTGCAAGGCTTGGTACTTTACTGCAAGGCCTATTCTTCTGGGGGAGCTAGATATGTCTGCTCCCATTGGTACACCATGTAATCATGAGGCCATTTGTACTCCTGGATTTTTTTTGTGTTGGCCAAGTGAATTTTCCATCTACTGTATAATAACCCTTTGCTATCTATGATGAATTTTGCTCGTATCTAGTATCCAATGCAATTATTCCATCTAAGGTTAAATTAAGGTGGTGAATACTTATGTCATCATCCTTCTATAAATTAGTGAGGCAATTGGGAACAATTTTTCTAAACTCATCTATCCATGTTGGATGTTATGGTTGTGTTGCTAATATGTGGTTGTCATTGATGTCAACACTATTAGCATAAATGTATTTGAAGTTGTATATGTCAAAGATATTGAGAAAATTGTAATAAATGAGTTCCAAGTTGTCAGTGGTAAAGTGAAGTTCAGTATGGTGGTTCTTTTTGTACGTTGTTGATCAAAGGTTGTGGACTAAAGGGTTTATTACTGATTGTATCTAGTTTATCCACGTTGAGTTTCAGAGATCCGCATGAAGATTTGATCGAGTTATGAATATTTCCATTCAAACATTTTATTTTGTTTCTTCAGTTGGTGTTCTTGATTGAAAATGATGCTATTTCAGTTAGTTCAATTGTTGCAGATGATTCTCTTCTGATTCGTGGTGCTTGTGGATGTTTCTATATCATGCTCTATCTTTATTGCACATCTGCATTGATCGTTGTGATCGTGGTTGGCGATTTTCTCTTGTGTGTTCATGTTTTTCTTGTTCTTAGCCGACATAGTGTTTGTAGCATGTTGTGGATCTTCGAGCAGAAATTAATTGAAGTGTCTTCATGTTGGAGATGTTGATTTGGGTCCTCACTAAGTTGTGGCCAACCTTTGTTGATTCGCATTGATAATCTTTAATGTTTTGGGCTGACAATTTATATTCATTTTATTATTTCTTTATGGTTGACTTGTAGCAATGAAATTTCATGTTGCAGATATATAAGAGTGATTTTTTATTTGAATTGAAGTGTGCTTGAAGGTGTGCTTGTGTATGAGATGTGTGAATAATGTCCTAATCATTCAAAGGAAGAGCATAGTGTAAAGAATTGTGAAGTGTGAAGAAGAGTGAAGAAGTGTTCATGTGCTTAATTGGAACTATAATCAGGAATTAGCAGATGTTATTTTCTTAGTTCAAAATTCGAATGGCTTTAATCTGAATCTCTTTGTAAGACAGTGTGTCTTCCTTTGTAACTGGGCAGTGAGCTCTAGGAAGTGTGCCTGAATGCATGTGCATTCCCCATATTTCATTTTCATTATACTTTTAACAGGGTATAATCTTGTGGACTAACCTCCACTGTGGTTTTCCCCTAACAGGGTTTCCACATAAAAAATATTGGTGTTATGTGTGTTTCTAATGTGTTGATAATTTATGTTTTCATGGTTAATAATCAGATCAGAGAATAAGGTTAATAAGTTGAATAAGTTTTGAATTTATGTGACAACTAATTCACCCCCCTCTCAATTGTCTACCCTTGTATTGCCAACAATCCAATCCTTGGAGCCTTTTAGTTGATCAGCATCCCTTAGTACCTTAGGCATGAACCACTACTTTAGTGTGTGAAATGAATTCATTCTTGCCTTGACCTTTTAGTCTTCTGCAAATATGTATTGAAATTCATTTGTGACCATTCAAACCATTTTCTCAATAGGCTTTAAAGCTATGGGGGCCTCAACACTCCTTTGTAAAATTTTGTACAAATTCGTAAGGTGTGATGTACAGGTTGCCATTTCTTGAATAAGGGGTCCAATATAGGTACATGGGCCTTTATCTGATCAACTACTTGTGACAAGGAGACATACATTCATACACATTTTCCAATTTGTCCACAATTAGTTTAAGCCTATGCTCCAAGATCTATTCCAATACCCTGATGGTTTCTCTCTTTGCTCTTTCCTTTGTTTCTTCATTAATATTTTTCAACTTCTCAATTTCTTGTTTTAGCATATTTATTTGTTCAACAGTTATTGTACTTGTATCAGTCTGGATGGCAAGGGGTTGGTATATTGTTAATTATATGCTTTGGGAAGGACCCACTCCCTTCAACTACTCTTTAAATTTCATATTTACTATGAGTAACCTATTCACTTCATCATTCAAATCAATCTATGCTTTCTCATAATCTACCAATCTAAGCTCCATATATTTAACCGCGTCCCTAGTAAACATTGTTGAGTGCATTGTCATAGTAGCTACCTCCAATGTTGATGTGTCTTGAAGTATCTTTACCATGGGATTCCCTTTCATTTCTTTTACAACATGAAGCAATCTTGGTTTTTTGTTCTTTTTTAATTTATCCAAAAGGCTAGGGTTTCAAGTCTTGGATTGTAACCTATGCCACTCATTCCCTCATCTGAATTAAATTTAGAAACCAACATGGGATCTTCTTGGCTTCTTACTTGATCTAGTAAGAATATCTTTTTTAACTCCATCCCAAGAATAATTAATATATTTCTTTCTAAGACCAATTTTCCTTCTTATTGGGGGCTAATAGTAATTTCATTAATCCTGAGTTCTTCAAGAATCTAGGCAACAATCTAATCATGTTGTGACTCCTCAGTGCCCATCTTATTAATTTGGAGTCTCTCGTCAAATTCTTTCATTTTCATCTTAAACCAAAAATTCTTAAACTCTGGATTTCGAATAAATTCATCATCTTCAATAAATCTAAGGGCAGCAATCACCCTTTCATCATCATGCACTTATTGATCATTATTCCCATGTACATCCACTCTTTCTTTTGGTTTGTGGGCATCATTTGCAAGCTTAGACCGTGGTTGATCAACTTCATCATCTTTAAAATTCTAAAGTACATCTTTCCTCTTCAATATCCCCTACTCCTTCACTTATTTCATCTGCCACTAAGGCGGCCACTCCATGTGTCTTCTGCCCTTTAGGGATTACTTGCTCAGGGGATTCTTTTGATTATATTGTGGCAGTGTCTAGTAGGGACTTTGTGATTACAATACCGCTTGGTTTGATGGGAACCTTGGAGGCTTTTGAAGACTAACCCTCAGGTTCCTTTTTGGGTTCAACATATAATCTTTCAAAGCTGTCAATTACTATGTTCATCCATTTGATAGGATCCTTTTCTTCAACATAGAATCCTTGGAATCCAGTGTTCCTTTCCTTCTTCTCCTCCTCAAGCCTCTTTATAATTTCCTACTTCCTCTTCCTCTGAAAAACTTCATCAGGTGTAAAGCAATTTCTTATTACATCTTCATAATCCATTACATGGGTAATCCCAGCTTTAGTGAGAAGTGTCTGCTTTATAAAATTAATATGCCCTTTAGGATCAAAGACCCTTTCTCATTGTGACTTCAATGAATACCCCATCTTCAAATAGTTCTACAATTCTTCAAGAGTGTCATACCCTACGGATAGCTCCTCGCATTTAGTTAGGTTAGGGAGGAATGTCCCCTTTTTCTATCTTTTCATAACATCTTGCTCCATCCATAACATTTGCCACATAAATTCTAAAAATGCAATTTGAATAGAAAAAAAATCTAGTAAAATATGTGAGGCTTGAGGACACCCATAGACCCTTATTACTATTTGGTCTGCTAAGAAGAACCAGTCACCGAAATTGTGAGTGTGTCCCTACTCTAGCTTCAATACTAAATGTCTTAATACTTGCATGATTTTATTAGGAAATCTTGGTGAAATATGACCAAGAGCAGCCATGACCTTTATTACAAAATCATCATGAAATATTACATAATCACTATTTTTACATCTACTATCCCATATGTAACACCAGTTTTGTATAAGCAACCTATTCCCTTCATCATCAGTCATTCCCAAACACATTCTTTTAGTCCATTTGTTTTTGTTTTGGTACAATATTAAATGACACGGTAGAGAATATTTCATGAAAGTGATGGGAGCTAAGTTCTCTCTTGCAAAAATCCCTCATGTAACCCTTTCTCAATTTCAGCAGCAAAGTCATACTCAATGTTAACTTTAGGATTTTGTATTTTCATTGCCATCATCATGAGATAGGTTGACATCCTCTCTTCAGCATCTATTCCAGGCACTTGGCACAAAGAAAAACAAGTTCTTTTGAAATATACTTGGAAGTCTTCTATGGAAAATGGCTCAATTTGGGAGGGGGAGATAGGTATCCTCCTATTGTTTACACCCCTTTTCATGTGTAAAGGAAGTTCATCACTCCTGTAGGTTTTTCCCAATCTACTATAATCCTCCTCACTTCTGTCGAAGTCAATCTTAGTGATAGCTTGCTTGTTTAACATAAAACACTCTATAGAATTACTTCTTTAGTTAGCACCACTAATGGTGAACCATCTAGCATTCTTATAGTCCTAGTAGCCGAGTGATAATATTGTGCCAATACTTTAATAAACTCAACATCTACGAAGACATTTGGGACTATCAATTTGGCCAAATCTAAGGTCCAAGGATTCGAAACTGGAATCTTGTCATCCCTTTTTTCATAGAAGTACTGAAACAGATCCCACCCTGAGATAGGGATAATTGGGTCTCTACATCCATGGTTTGTATCTTTAAACACCTTTTTGAATCCTTTGTCTACAGAATTAGGTAGAACATATAAAATGGATTATTGTAGGAACCTCTTCCTTGATTTAGAAACTGTGGACTCTTCCTTTTTACTTGCAAGTTGACTTATTTTGGATGGCATGATGAAGAATTTACTCCTACTTGATTTCTTTAAGTGTCTACTTGTAGAAGCAAATTCAATTCTTATACACTTGCTACAGAGAGTTTTTGTGAACTTACTCAGCAAAATAATAGCTGCAAAGTCTTCCCACTTGAACTCCCTTGTCTCCGGTACGCTGAGCTGTGTGAATGATTGCCAAAATGTCGCCAAGTCCCAAGTAATATTTGTTGTTGAGATCATTCACCTCACTATTAATTTCAATTAGTGCAAAATATTTTAGAATATGCCCATATTTTGAGTTTGAATACATGCCTTTAATCTTGGGAAATCGAATGGTGTCATCATTAAATGCTTTGACATCGGTACCGCAATATCGCTTTGTCATTCTAAGACCACTATGGGGTAGTGTTAGCAGTACTGCCACCCAGCACACACCTCTTTGGACTCCTATGGGATGGTAGGTTAATTCTAGCAGTTGAGTGACTATTCACCGCCATACAGCTCTATCATATCAAGACCATTGTGGGGTAGCGATATGGTAGGGTTAGCAGTACTACCACCCTGTGCACACCCCTTTGGACTCCCACGGGACAACGAGTTAATTCTATCAGCTGAGTGATTGTTCACCACCATACCACAATGCCACTGTTTACCCCTTGCAGGGCTGCAGTTTACTTTAGTTGTTAACATCTTCTCACCACCACCCCGCAGTATTCATATTTGGTTGTCATAGTATTGCAGTAAGCATTTGTACATTGACCTATATGTCCTTCCATCCTGTGCATACCTCTATTGACTACTGCGGTAGTGCGGCATTGGATTTTATTATGAATGCAATATTTTAGATATCATTTTATTGAAAATATTGAGCAATTTTCTAATTTTTTAGACTCTCAATTTTAGTTTTCAATTCCAATAAAACCTAAGAAATCACTTATTTGTTTGTAATGGGGAGGCTTAGTTCAACTGATTTTAAGATATCTGTATCTATTATTAAATCACAGATGTTCATTATATGTTTGCATTTAGAAAACATATAGGACATACAAGAAATTATATTCTAACTAAACAAAACTAATTTCAAATTTTCAACCAAAGTAAGAAAACTAAGAAAAATGATTAAACCTAACTTTAAATGCAATTCAAATCAGTAGTGAACATCTCAGGTTTTGTATACAATGTACCAACAAAATAATGATGATTACATTCAAAAATGTATCAGTAAAACAACAGTGAATAAGCATACCTATACTCAAATCTTTATTACATTCAATAATAAATTACACCATACATATAAACAAAGTTTAGGTGACAAGCTAACCTCTTAAGGTGACAAAACATTATCATAATCATCTGCATTGCCAACAAGATCAAAATCTTGATCATTCGTGTCTACATTTGCTTGATTTTCTTCCTCATCCTCATATGTGACATGCAATGCATTCTCTCTCCCAATCTCTTCATTGGTAATCAAAATGTCTTCTTCAAACACTCAATCATCATCTTCATCCACTTCTTCAAATGTTTCTTGTAAATTAACATATTGCCTATCAGGTATTATATCAACAACTTCCATGGATTTTTCATTTTGAATGAGACTCTATTTAAATGGAATACGACCATCCTGGGATTCTTACATCATCAATTAGAAATGATTGGTTAATTTGAAGAGGGGAAACATACGACTCATCCATCTCTAATAAAAATTGTCTTGTATTTGCGCATACAAATCCATACTCATCAAATTGTACTACAGATGGTTGGATCCACTTACATTTTAATAATATAGGACTATTTTCACCATAGTCCACTAGAATAATTTCTTGGATGAATCCAACATAAAATTTCTTCTCAATTTTGTAAAGAAATTCAGCACTAACAACACAATCACAATTTATCTTTCTTTTGTCACTTTATTTCACTCTTAAATGATTACCATAGGCCTACATTCCACTAAAATGCATAGCCCATAAATGTGAAGATTGTGAAAGCTCACTTTCCTCCGTTGTTATATCTTGACC
Source organism: Sequoia sempervirens (assembly GCA_007258455.2). NCBI lineage: Eukaryota > Viridiplantae > Streptophyta > Pinopsida > Cupressales > Cupressaceae > Sequoia > Sequoia sempervirens. Next base: position 254,469,807 of record VDFB02353493.1, read on the forward strand.
ATCTTCTTTTGCATCACTGACTACATTAGCAATCCATTCTTCAAATTTTGGAAAAGAATCACCTCCAATCAAATCAGCATGACATCTGCACTTTTGAGGTCGATGTTGCATCCAAGCTTGATTGTCTTCTTCATATTTTCTACATAGAATATTAACATGCAAATAGTAAGATTGATAATATAAATGTGTAAATGCAATTGAGTAAATAAAGTATTGTGTAAAAAAAAAATTACTTGTGTCACTTATCGAACGAATATGTGTTTTGAAGAATATAGGCATGTATCACACTTCTTGCTTGATGTGATAGCTTGAAGTGATATCCATTTCCTTCTAATACTTCACCTGCATCTATCTCTTCTTCATCATCATCCCATACATGTCGATTGACATTTTTAAAATCCTTCATATATTTTGTGCAAAATCCCATGGCCTCTTGCATTGAATATCCCTCAGACATGTTGCCTTCTGATTTTTCCATAGTATGAATAATTTTTTTCACAACCTTCATATATCATTCTATAAGATACATCCATCTTGTTCTTATTGGGCCACAATGCTTTATTTCATATTGTAGATGTATCAAAAGATGCATAAAAATGTTAAAAGTTGTTGGTATAAATTCCCATTCCAATAGACAAAGGACTTCAATAACCTCCTCCCTCAAACTATCAAAGTTCGAAGGATCTAATACATGTAAACTCATTCTCTTTAATATTAGGCCCAACCTTATAATTGCCAATCTTGGCCCCTTTTCCAAACTTAATATATTTACCACAATAGGTAAAATATTCTCGATTATGACATGAAATTCATGGGTCTTGAGGCCTCTTAAGTCATTAATGTCAGTTTGGCTTCTAATACTACCACTTACATATCCAGTGGGAAAGCGAGTCTGAGACAACAATTGTAAGAATTGTGCACATTGTTCCTTTGTCCAGACATAAGGAGCACTAATTTTTCTATATTTTTCATCATCATATTTTTCAACCCAAAGATTTTGATGAATCTTTAGTTGTCGAAAGTCTTCACGTGATGAAATAGTATCAAAAACACCAAAAAAAGTTTCTATAATAGCATAGGCTATATTTTTCTCAGTATGCATAAAGTCAATAGTATGCCTAATGGCTATATCCTTAAAGTATGGCAACTTATATAATATGCACAACCTTTTTACACCACTTTCATTACATGGATCATATCTACTACCAACAATCCCATCATTTTCAATAAATGACATTCTTGTTTGTCCATTCTCAACAATGTAATCACCTGTTATTAACAATGGTGCTTCATGATTGTCTTCTTGACCATTGAACCATGTTTTTTGTTGATGATATGGATGATCCATTTTAAGGTAAGCACGATGTCCACAATAAATACACTTATGAAAACTTCTTGAGTGCCTCACAAAATCCTTAAAGTTGCAAGCAGGACATCCATGGTATCCATGAACACTGAGACTAGACAATGTGCCATATGCAGGAAGACCATGAATCGTAAACAATAAGGAAGCTCTTAAAGTGAATTTGATTGAATGACCATCCCTTAAAGATTGAACCGCTTCAATTCCTTTCCACAATTCCATTAGCTCATCATATAATGTCTCTAGATAAGCATCAATTGTATCTGAAGTCACACTTTTCTTTCTTGGTATAATCAACGATAGCATTAAAAAAAATAGTTTAGTTGCTAACCATGGAGGTAAGGTATAATTTATTAAAAAACTAGCCAAGTTGACCATTTAGTACTTTGATCTAATAATGGGTTCACCCCATCTAGAGCCAAACCCAACCTTATATTATGAGGATCTTGAGAAAAATTAGGCCATCTGTTATCAAATTCCATCCACATCTTAGAAACAAGCACATGTCGTTGTTTTCCATCTGTGCTCTTATTTTGGGCATTCCATTGCATAAGTTTAGCAATGTCTCTACACCTATACATTCAAAGTAATTGTGGGATTATTGGAAAGTGGAAAAGAACCTTTCTAGGAACCACAGTTGATTTCAATCCTTTTCTATACCTCACTTCATGACATTTCGGACATTCACTCTCACTTGCAAGATTCTTGCGAAATAATACACAACCATTCACACATTTGTGGATGTTTTCATACCCTAAGCCTAGCTTAGTGATTTCCTTTCTACATTGACTTTGTTTTTTTGGAATTTGGATTCAATGGTAACAACGAACTTAATAATGCCAATAACTGATCTACACTCTCATTTGTCCAACCAAAAACCACTTGCAAGTTAAGAATTTGAAGGATTGTTTTCAAACGACTTAACCTACAATTACCACACACAGGCTTTGAAGCATCCTCCATCAACTTGGCCCAATCATCGTTTAGACCCTCATTCAACATTTTATCAACTTCAAACCCTTCATCTAACATTGTTGCATCTTCATCTATGTTTGGTGCCACTTCATCTATGTTTGGTTCCACTTCATCTATGTCTGTTTCCTCTTCATCTCTCACACTCTACCATTCTATCATATCTTCATAATAATTGACATTCCAAGGGATTATACCACTATGCCCATATCTTATCATATGTCAATAAATCTAACTTCTTTTTTTCACCTTTCCACCAAGACAGTCATTACATGGACATGGATATTTGTCCATGTCCCTCTCATTGGCTATTCTCTCATCAAATGCATGGTATTGATCCATAGTCAACCTTTGACATTGATCCATTTGTAATGTTCTACACATAGCAACAAAAAAATTTAGTCTAAGAGACAAAAATTGTTTTTTTTAATTGAAAGGCATTTCCATAGCAATAGAGTTATAGAGAGCAAATAAAATAAAGAGTTTAACTAATGAATTGTTAAAAATAGATTTTTGTAGTTTATATTCAAATTGTTTATTGCATTGCATTGCACATCATTCAAACTCAAAGCATTACTTCACATTGCATAACTAATAACTAGATGTTGATAGATGACAAAATTTTAATTACAATAAAGTTTTTACAAATTCAACCTAAGCAGTTATGCAATTACTTCACATTGCATAACTAATAACTAGGAGAAGCTAGCAATTGCATTTGCTTGTCATGGCATTCCATGAGACCACATTTCTTTGAGGAATTTTTTCAAAAATTTCACTGCCTTTTCTATGCTACCACATTTTTCATACATGTCTACCAAATCATTTTATCAAACAGTTCACTACCTTGTTTCTATGGCTAAAATCCTAAAACAAGTGCTTTCAAACAAGCTATGGATGCTTGGAAAAAGGCTATCAAAGCATAATAGTAAGCAATAGCATAGACAAGGTAGTGAATTAGTTGAAAAAATGCTTCAAGGAAATGTGGTCTCATCGTGATGGAATGCCATGACAATCCATAACAATTCGCTTTTCATGGCATTCATCATGGAATTCTATCACCATGAGACCACATTTCTTTTAGGAATTTTTTCCAAAGTTCATTGCCTTTTCTATGCTACCACATTTTTCATACATGTCTACCAAAGCATTTTATCAAACAGTTCACTACCTTGCTACTATGGCTAAAAGCCTAAAACAAGTGATTTCAAAAAAGTTATGGATGCTTGGAAAAATTCTATCAAAGCATAATAGTAAGAAACAAGCTATGGTCTCATGGTTTTGTTTTTGGCATGGAAATCAGTGTGATTTTATTTGCATTTTTTTGCAAGTTTTAAACACATTTTTTTGGCAATTTTGTTGTTTGAAATGGGGAAAAATTTGTGGTCAATTTTGTGCACTTTTTAATTGTAGGATTCTCACAGTTAGTGAAAAACGTAGTGTTCATGAAGGAATGGAAAAGATGTATATAGCCTTTGAATTATACCCATATTGTGCAATGGCATTGAATCATTTAGCAAACCATTTTTTCTTCACTGTAGGGCAGCATTTTCATGTGGAACAGTTGACTGAGACCACTCTTGTTTCAACTGACCACCCTCTCATGAAATCCCATTCATAATATAATATTGCACAATCTTATCGTAGTAAAGGTGATTATGACACAACTAGCCACTAGTACATGGCATTAGTCAAGGAAAACCAAAGGCCACAAGATTTTGTGGATAGGTTCACTTGAAGTTGGGAGACCTTAAGAGTTCTCTCTCAAATTTTGAAAAGGTTTCGGAGGTCCACCTTGAGAACTATGAGAGCTTAAAAGTTGTAGGCCATATATATGCTCAGTAAGGGTAGGCAGAGAAGGATTTGGAAATTTTAAGAAAGGAAACTCACATAGATCCACATGATGCCCATGCATTTATGAAGATGGGTGAGTTATTAATATCCCAGACCTCAATGTAACCTTATATTCTCTCAAGACGCCAAAGTCTCTTCTGAATAAGAACTGAGAAGAAACTTACCCATTCAATTATTAAACAACATTGGGGTTCTTCATTTTGAGTGTGATGAAATAGAGCTGGCTCAACAAAATTGTATGGAGGCATTAGGAAATGGCATTTGGATTGAATTCATAAATAAAATCCCCAGTGCTAATTTTGTAGTTTTTCTTGTGCTCTTTAAGGATATGAAATTATTTCATTGACTAGAAGAAGGTGGTGTTTCACTTGAGTTTCCATGGGATAAATTCACAACACTATTTAATCTTGCTAGGTTTTTTGAACAACTACATGATACTAAAAAAGAAAATCTTTTATATGGGCTAATATTGTTCAAGTTTCCTGATTATGTGGATGCATATCTACGTCTTGCAGCCATGGCTCAAGCTCGGAATGAGATCCAACTAAGCCTAGAATTGATTGGGGATGCACTTAAGGTGGATAAAAACTCATCAAATTCTTTATCTATGCTTGGAAAAATGGAACTGAAAATAGATGAATGGTTTAAAGCAAAGAAACAATTAAAGCTGCACAAAGTGAATCGGATGCAAAGAATTCTTATGTTGGAATTTCAATTGGAAATTGGAATTATTTTGTAGCTTTTCACAATGAGAGGAGGGATCCAAAGGTCAAGGCACAACATCTTGAGAAGGCTAGATAATTTTATTGTAAAGTGTTGGCATAGAGACTAGGGATGTTTATGTTGCAAATGGGGCAGCCATTATGCTAGCTAAAAGGGATCAATTTGATATTGCAAAGGAAATTTTTACACAGGTACAAGAAGCTGCAATAGGAAACATCTTTATTCATATGCCTGATGTATGGGTAAATCTAGCACATGTTTACTTTGCACAAGGACAGTTTGTGCTTGCAATGAAAATTATCAAAATTGTTTGAGAAATTCTATTTTGGCATTGACACCCAAATTTTATTATATTTAGCTCAAACACGTTATGAAGCAGAACAATGGCAAGATTGTAAAAGAACATTATTAAGAGTAGTAGATTGTAACTACTGTAAGTTGCCAATCAGAAAGCTATAGATGTGTTTAATATTTTATTGGGCATATTTGGTGTTTTGAAAAATCGTCGTGTACGTCATGCATAAGATGACCTAAACTTATCATTTTTTAATTTTTTTTTAAATTGAAAAGAATTGTTTGAAGTACACTTTCGTGCAATCTGTTCGTCAAAAAATTATGTTAATAAAAAGTCATTAAAATACTAAAAAACCCTGATAATTCTAGTTTATGGACCTATTTCATTAGAAATTAAATGAAAAATAAAAAAATTAATCCAATTGTAAAAAAAATTACATATTTGGAATCTACACTATCTCATCTATAATGAATTTTAATTTCGTCGAAAAATTCTACAAAAAATGTCTTCAAACATATGCCCAAAGTCACTATTTTCTTGTGACATTACTAGGACCTTCAACTTGGAGGTCAAACCAGGTTCAGGGCCTAGGTTCAAATCTCCAAACCTTTTCCCAAACCAAAAAAAAGCACAAACCCAACCAAAAATTCATATTTTAAAAAAAGGGATCCCATTCTAAAACGGGATCTCGTTTCATTAAAAAATAATTTTTTTATGCTTTTGAAACAGGATCCTGTTTTAAAAATTTCCAAAAATGGAAACTTTTGAAAATAGGATCCCGTTTGAAAAGTTACCAAAAATGGAAATTTCCATTTTTGGAAATTTTTCAAAACGGGATCCCATTTTTTGAAAAGCAGGATCTGATCCTGCTTTAAATGGGAACCTATTTTTTTTATTTTAGGCTTGAGATCTCGAACCTAAACAGGTTCCTGTTCTTTGCAAGTCGATTTCATTTTTTTGCCTAAGGCAAAAACTTCCATATTTCGTGGACTCATCTTGTGCTTACCCATGTTGTAGATGCATTTGTAAAAGTTCATTTAAGTAGTGTGCCACCCCTCTCTTCTATATTTTCTTCTATTTTTGGGTAGTGAGTCCACCTATAATGAGCATTTCTATAATATGGTGTAACCGGTTATAACTCACTATGGCTTTTCCTTCTTAATTGGGTTTTCTCATAAAAATTTGTTCGTGTTATGTGCTTTGATGGTTTCTTTCATGCTTTCCTTTCTTACTATGAGTTGATATGTTATGTGGAATGAATGCAAGCTTAAATGTTTAAGTTGTTTTAGAGGATATTGATTCACCCCCACCCCTCAATATTTCTGGTGTTCAACACCTATAACTATAAAAATTCCAATTTTCTCACAAACATTCATTAGCAAGTTCACATCATGTTCACCAAATGTACAACCAAGAATCAGGTTAAATGCAAGAATCATCAACAACAACCACAAAACTGTTAAATTAAAACCAAAGGTCCTAATTTAACACTGAAGAACAAAAATGGCATAAGAGACCAACAAATTGATATAATCAAAGCAATACCTTCTTATATCAACATTGAATCGCCTTCATTGCTCTTCTCAATTTTTCTTTATAAGCTATTGTTGCTCTCATATTTTATGTGTGCATAATTACAATAAGCTCACGTTAATATGATAAAAAAATATCAAAGATCATGGTTAGCCTTCAAATGAGGTTGAAGGTTGATTTTATAGAAAAAGTAGATTTTATGGATGTTCTAGATTAGAGGAAGAACAAAAAAGATCGATGGTGGAGAATCGATGAGAGGAATTGATTGATTAGTAAACTGGTTGCATGATTTATTGAATTGAGTGCATGGATCAGTAAACAGTTTGCATGGTTTAGTTAAGAGGTTTGATTGAATTGTTAACTTAGACTGAGTGTTAGTGAACTAGATTGATTGAGGAGTAGATTGAAATTGATTGACTAGTGTACTAAGAGTAAGTCTCGATAAGAAGATGAGTTGCAAATGCATGAGATTTAATAACAAATTAAATTAATTAATTATTAAAGGCATGTGCAAATGGATTAAATAAATAAAATAATCAATTTTATTTATTTATGGAGAATGGATAATGTTGAAGAATTAAAGGATAATTAAATAATTAAAATAATTATTTAATTTAGGAAAGGGATAATGGATAACTATATAAATGTTAATAATTTATTTAATTAAATTAGAAGAATAAAGATAATTAGTGATGTAATTAAATAAATAAAATTTATTTAATTAATCAAGGAAGAATAATAGTAATGTGAATCAATTAAATAATATGAAATTATTTAATTAATAGTAGAATATGAAATTATTTAATTAATAGTAGAATATGAAATTATTTAATTAATAGTAGAATATGAAATTGGTAATAATTAAATAATTGACAATTATTTAATCATATGGGTAAGATGGGAATTAGTGTAAAAATGTCGCTTGCATGATAATATATTTATTAGTTTCTACATTTTTCCCCTCTTTAAGACAATGCGATTTTGAGCATAGTTTCAAAGAAAAATCAAGAATTTTTTTCTCAGGACCTACCCTAGTATGCCCCGATGACAGTGAGATAGTGTGGTGCCCCCTCGAGAAATTTGGTGAAAATTCTATAAAATAAGCCAAATTTATTGACAAGCCATTTTAATGTATTTAGATGCGACGATTGCAAAAATTTATAGTTGCGGGACTTTTAGGTCAGCAGTGGTAGCAGTACGGTTCATGAATTGTGTGTCAAATGTCAGGGTGGAAGGTATGTTTACAGTTGTTGCATTATGGGAAGTCCTTCCAAATGGCATGATTGTATTCAATTGTTGTGAGGGGGATTGCGTGATGGAGGTGTCACATTAACGACACCTTGTTCTTGAGATACCACATTTGATGTTTGTTATATTATGGTGGAAATGTCAACATCTATAGAAATTCTAGTTGTTTTGTTGAAGTGATAAAAATTTTGTTGGGATCAACGGATATGAGTGCATCCATTATCCTTAATATTTGGGGATCTTACTAAGCGTTGTCAATTTCCTCTTGGGTTTTATGTTGTTCCACATTCAAGTTAAACTCATCATCAAAATATGGTGTAGTTTCTTGTTCTAACTTTGGTTGTTCATTCGAGGATGACCCAAAGTGCATCACACTAGTGAGGTTGAAAGTAGGTTCACTTGTGGAATCCATTTGCTTTATTTTCCTCTACGACCTTGTTTCGACCATATAAGACTTGAGATGCTAAAATGTTCTTTTTTGGGTTCTTTTTGTGATTTTTTGGGGGGTTTTTTTTATTTTAAAGAATGCAAACTAAGTACGGGATTATGCTATATTTTTGGATTTTTGATCTTAAAGGATACTTGTAAAGAATTTTATGCTATGTTTTTGGATTTTTTTAATTTTGAAATGATACTTGATAAATTATGATAAACCAAGCTGACAAAAGGAAATATCTAGACCTTAAAAGGACAAAGATTGGGATGATGCTTGATAAAAGTCGAACCTAAACTAGACTTATGAGTTGTGGGTCCTGTTATTGATGGGATAATGAGAGAGTATGAGGTTAATATATTCAAAGGATAACTATGGTCTGATCAAAATATAATAGGTTTCTTGGTTTGAAAATGCAAAGGTGAATGTCTATGATGTTGGATGACAAACTTTTAGTCTAAAGGTGCAATTAAGCTAAGAAAGATGGGAAAATGCTAAAAATGCAATACTAATATGACAAGTCTCAGGTCTCTATGTTAAGTCACTGTGTAAATCAGGTCTAAAGTCTAAATCCTAAAAAAGAAACCCTATTTTCTCCATGTAAATAGATACGTCAAGGAAAGTTATAAATACAGTATAAAAAGCTTCATATGTAGTATAAAAAGCAACAATTGTGTTACAAAATAGTCACATATGTATGAAAAAACTAGACAATTGTGTGATAGTGACAAATGTGTTAAAGATCTAGACAATTGCAGTGCTTTGGTTTTTTTTGAATAGTTGTGTTACAAAAAATTATAAATGTGGTGCAGAACACAAATGTGGTACAAAAAAAGATGTGGTGTAGGAGTTAAAAAATGCATGATTCTGGTTCTACATATGCATTAAAGTACACATATGGAGTGCAGGAGTTAACAGATTCATGACTCTGATTTTATTTTTTGAATGATTACATTATAGAAAGGATCAAATGTGTGACTCTGGCTTTTTTCTAAGATCGAGCGTTCTAAGTGAAAAAAAAATTGTAATTTTTTAGTTTTGGATAGAATACACTCATAAAACACTCAGAAGATAGAATGGTTGTTTGACTCTTGACTCTTGGGTAATAAGTCTTACGGTAAAAAAGGTCAATGGCCTCATTGGTACAACACAAATTGAAGACAATTGGAATACAAGCATAACTTAACTACTCAAAAAAGGTTTGTATACTTGATGTAGGCTCACCACAAAAAGTGCTAATACTTCATAAGATTAGATAGAAACACCTTTCTTGAAAAAGTAGATAGCTATATATCTAATGGCATAGGCCCAATACAGCAATAGGCTCACCTTTCTTCTCTCTTTATGAGACTATAAAATGCAACCCAAGAATTTATATCTCTACTTAAGGGAGTACATGGTGAGTAGCTTCGAGAATGATATTGTACCCTACACTACACCAAGCTATGACGGATGGCTCCTAGACTTCTAATTAACAAAGGTTCTTAGTGGAAATTAGTGAATAGTGAGCCCATCTATGGATGCCTAAGATAGGAGGGATCGTGTCCACTCTCTTCATCTATACATGTCTCGATGAACCGAGGTTCATGAGTTTTGGATTAGAGGATGTTGGCCACACCTTAGGGTACAACTTTCATTCTCTATTTTTTATACCATGCTTGAACACATAGTTGAGATCAAATCCTAGGGTGATGAGGCCTTGAATTAGGTCTCCTACTTGAAATAAACAATAATTTGGCACTATTTCTTATCCCCAAGATCATTATTAAGAGTCGTGAGGGGATAGCATAAGAAAAACAACCATACCTCAGGTGAACAAAAATATTGCAAACTAATGATTTTTTTGATCTCCAAGATTACATGTAGCATGAGGAGAGAGCATACACACCACTAGTCTACCAAACACAAAAAAGATTCTTTTTAATCCAAAAATCCAAATGTTATCTAATCTAAAAATCAAAGACATACAAGTTTGAAAAGTAGATTCTTTGACCAACAAACCTGCACCAAACTAGTCAGTGGTCTCAAAAGATGTCTTTTTCAATCAAGTTGCAACAAACGAGATTAGTAGTTTAAAGAAATTTCTTTTCCAAATGATTGCCCAAAGCTGAAAATATAGGTTAGTAACCAAAAAACACCTAATCTACTTGAATCAGATTGCATGCAAAATAGAAATTGAATCTTTATACCTTTCTGATTCAATAGATAGATGTGTCACTGTTTCTAACATATGTATCATAGAAACTGTTGCGGTGTAGAATCCTTCATATGTGTTGCAAAAAACAATTGTGGTATAGAAACCAAATAGATATGTCATAGGAAGTGATTGTGGTGCAAAAATATGATTGTGTTGCAAAAGCTACAAACACCAAAATTGCCAAAAACACATAAAAACAACCCAAAATGATAAATGTAAAGTTAGGGTTCCACAAAATTATTTGTCAATCCTCTGCAATAATCAAAAACAACAATTGTTAATGAAAATGGAAATATTCTAATCTCAGTCAATTTCATCGCTAATTTCAATAGATGCGCCATAGAAATCTACGCATGTGTTGTAGAAGACAGATGTGTCACAGGATGCCACAGATGCGTTTTAGCAGACAAATGTGTTACAAAACTCCACAAATGCATCACATTGCACTTGACAGATGCATCGCAGAACCTATAACTTAAAATTCCAATTTTCTCACAAACATTTGTTAGCAAGTTCACGTCGCGCTCACCAAATGTACAACCAAGAATTAGGTTAAATGCAAGAATCATCAAAAACAACCACAAAACTATTAAATTGAAGCCAAAGGTCCTAATCTAACAATGAAGAAAAAAAATTACATAAGAGACCAAGAAATTGAAACAATCAAAGCAATACCTTCTTATGTCAACATTGAATCACCTTCATTTCTCTTCTCATTTTTTCTTTATAAGCTATTATTTCTCTCATATTTTGTGTGCATAATTACAATAAGCCCAAGTGAGTATTATAGAAAAATATCAAAGATCATGGTTAGCCTTCAAATGAAGTTGAAGGTTGTGTTGTCTCCTAATAATGTGCCCTTGCTAAGTTACAAAACTTAGCATATTGGAGAAACATGGGAACTTTTCTAAGGTGGTGGGTCACCTAAAGTAGTAAAGAACCTCCAAAGAAAGTTGGCTCTTAAGGTACTCACCTAAAACTATTCTAATGATTTGCAAGTGAAAGGGTAAGAGGGAAAAATAAACTGAAAACTGGAAAACTTAAGGTGATGCACCTAAACATTAACTAAATCCTGCAAACAACTTGTATACACAGTTAATACACTACAAGCTTGATATACACAACTTAATATTGATATACCTTTGCATCAATACTTTGTAAGGAGGATACAATGCACAATCCTAGAAGGAAAGAAACTTTCACAACTTAAATCACCTGCAACATAGCACAACTTATAACCTGCAACTACATATACTTTATGTTCAAAGATGCCACTAATGAGACACAAAAACTAGGAATGAGAAAATTTCACAAGTCATTGCATCAAATCATCCAAATGCATACAATAAAATAGAAAATTGAGAAGGTCAAACTGCTTATCTCTATTGATCCTCAAGGTATGAACTGCTATACATGTTCAAAGAGTTACAAAATACAGTCTTTTTTTTTAGAGGACTCTAAAAGTCACAAAGTAGACAAAAAATGATAATAAGAACTAACTTCACAAATGAATAATGAGGTTACTATATGCTTCTCCAAGAGATTCCACCAAAATAGGAACCCAAAACCCTTTGTTCATGCATAACCAAAAAGCCTATAAAATAGCTCCCAAACTCCCTCCAAAATGATTCCAAAGTGAAGAAAAGGTCAAAACATGACCTTACCCACCATAAAAGATCCCAAAACTATTCCAAATCAAGTCAAAATAGCCCTATATTCTCTCCAAATGTTGGTCAACTTCTTCCAACTTCCCCCTATATGCTTGGCATTATGGATTAAAAATCCCTAGAACTCCCTTCGGGTTGATGATATTGTTTTGCTTAGCCCAGGCCCACGCCTTATGTGTTTGAATATCTCCAGGCCCTTTTTGAAGAGTTTCGCCCGCTTCCTCTGCGTGTTCACCATGCACTCCTTAGAAGGATTTCCTCCCTTGCTTCTTTATCAAGCCCCACCATGTCTCCATGTGTCAACAGCATGGGATTTTGTGAGCCCACTCCCTTTGCTTCTCTACCGGGCTCCACCCACATGCCACATAGCATCATTCCACGAGCATCATTTGGCAAACCCCACAATCAACACTCGAGACGAAGACTCCTCTACATGTATTCTCTACGGGGAATTTCATCGCAAGGAAGGGAAGAATGAACAACAAGCCCCATCCTTTCACATGTCCTAACTGACTCTTTGGGTGGGTAACACGTGTCTGCATGAGAAGAACTCTATTCCTTCATGGGACCACCGTCATCATTTGCAGAGGGACACATCTCATTCAAGGGTGATTGCATTCTATATTTTGAAATTTTTTTTGTTGCAATGGCCTTAGGAAATCATTGCAACGGACATCATTGCTCGTGCCTGGGAATCTTTTCTATCTCAAGCAATGGGATGCTTTTCTATATATACTGCTTCAAATTTTTGAAAAGGGGTTCTGAGATTGGAGAAGACACAAAAAAATTGTTGAAAGACACCAGGCCTTTGTATTGTTTTGATTATTGTATCAAGAATCACAGACTGTGCCATTTTTTTCGGCCTTTCCATTTCTTATTTAGTTGACAAAACATTATACTGTGTTGATATTGTACTAAGTAGTTTATGTGCAGAACTTCTATAATTTCAATATAAGTTTGTTGATTCAAACCATGTCTTGGACTCTTCTTTTCAGTGAATGTGTATGGAAGTTATTTTATGCTATTTAATAGACTTCTTGGGTTTTTCATCTATGCCTTTTATTCTTTTTGGACATGCAGATTGTTAAACGGGCCCTTAAATCTCACTGAAAGGGAAGATTTTTCGTGCCTACTAACTTACATCTTGGTGCATCACCTTGGGTTAGATCTTTATTTTATATATCTGCTTCATATTCCCTTTCTAACCCCCCAATTACAGAAGGAGTCAGCTTCTTTAAAAACTCAGAGGTCACTCAGTTTAGTGTAATTGGTCCCCCCATTAACTGAGTTTCCCACAAGGTTGTTTCTTGGAATTTTTAGGCATCAACAGTTCTTTTTCTAGCATTCCCAATGGGACTTTATTAAATGTATCTAAATCTAAAGTGGATGTATGAGCCATTGGCTTGTTACTAGATCCCAAATAGCGAATGACCCTGGCCTACTAGTGCCACCGCTGGTAACAATATGAATAAGAACTTGTCCAATGAATTTTCTAATCCCTCCACTAGCCATGTAGCCGATTGCTAACAGAAATTACATGGCATGGGATGCCAAAATCCCTCTTATAGCACTAGTAGCACCCACTATTTGGGCCCCTATCTCAACTTCTGCTTTAAAAGTTGTACCAAAATTTACTAGGGAAGGCTCGAAAACACCATCTGAACACATAAAATATGTGGCAGACATGTAATTGGTGCATGGAATTACCAACCAAAATGCCACTCTAAGGTTGCTTCTAGCCTCTTTCAAAAGAAAAGCACTAGATTGATACCACACTTTGGGAACCAATACTATCGGTACCTAGAATCAACTTGGAGATCCTTTCTACGAGCAATTTTCAAACAATGGAGATTAGTCTTCACTATTTTAGCAACTAGTGGCCATAAAGTGGGCCCCTTAAGAATCCATGACTGACTTTAATGCTCAGTTTCACATGACCTAGCAAAGGATTTAGCCTGCAATCCGTCCACCTACAGATTTGGTATCCATGTTCTATCTGAAGTCTCTCAACATCAACATTTCGGTGATGATCCAGTCCCTTGGTGGGAACTGTTTTCTAAATTCATATAGCATTGTTGTTCAAGTGAAGAATAATTTGATCGATGCCGAAAAGTTACCGCCTCAACCCGCTATGCCTATATTTGCAGAGTTGTCGATTCCCACCCAGGAGATAGCTTCTACCAGTGTGGTTGCTCCTCCCCAATCTATGTATGCATATCTGAGTGTGCCATAGAGTGTTGCTTCTACGTCTAATTCTTCAAAATATGAGATGAGCGATGTCAAGGAGTTGTTGCGGAACATCTCAAACAAAATAACTACCATCAAGTAGAACTAGTCCATGCCTCTGAAGCCAACTTACCAAAATTATCAAGGCAGAAGATCTTCCTACGAGCAAAATTAGTTCCAAGGAGGCTCACGCACAAATTTACAGACTCAAACAAGTAATCAGATGGTGTTGGTGCCTACTCTGCTATAGAATGCTCACCCAAGCTTGAGTAGAGAGTTGACAGTGGGGAAAAATAATCTCGCTAATGAAATCAATCCCTGGTACTTCCCCTGCAACGAAGCACATATGCATCAAAATTTCCCGCGCAATAATCTACAACAAAGAGTGGCAGAACAGTGCAGTCAAGGTGTGGCATCAGATTAAGGAGGCTATGCATATGCCTCTTCACAAATGGAAAATGTAGTACTCACCACACAAATGCAAGGAATGTCCATGGAGCAAGAGACAGATATAGCTCCCGACCACACACTCTTCTCATGAATGAAATAAGAAGAGGCAGTGTTTGCAAATGATGCGTCCACACCAAAGGCCCTACAAGTGCAATCTGATTACAAAACTCACTCAAAGAGGATATTCATGGGTGAACTAGACATCCTACATCCCAAAAGTGTCCCAGACCAAACTTCATACCTCTATAATTACACAAAAAAAATTGTTACAAAAGGATATTGTTATAACAAGGACTAAGGAACAGAAGCCTTTGAATCCATTGTTATTCAATGTGGTGGAATAATTGAAGAAATCCTTTGCTAATGTATCTCTTTGGGATATCTTATTCTAGAATAGAATTCATTGTTGTAGAAGGCCATACTGGAAGACGCAAGCACCGAACCAACAGAGCAATCACTCAAGGGAAAGTTCGTTGATCCATCACCTTTGGCCAAAGTCCTCAAAAATAGTGCAGAGGAAGTCTCTACTGAAGTTAGAGGTAAATCGAAACTAAGACCCTTTTTCCTAACTCTTATTGTGGGTAAGAAGTTGTTGCACAATTCTATGATTGACTCTAGTGCTAGTACTACAGTCATGCCCAAGCAGATAGTTGAAGTCTTAGGACTTAGCTATGAACCTTTAAACAAAGGGGTTATGCAACTTGATGGGAACAAGGTTGAAACCGTAGGTGTCATTAAGAACCTCCCCTTGACTCTATTCTCTTACCCTAGTATCACATTTCCACGAGATACCATGATCATAGACGTTCCCCCCATGTTCAATCTTTGCTTATCCTATGAATTCACTTCCAAGATAGGCGGATATCTTTCCTTGGATTGGTCACACTTGATCCTTAGGACCAAACATGGAGCTAAAATGAAGATAGTGTTTGAACCTCTACATTTGGAACATGTAGTAGATGAAGCCATCATCGAATTTGAGGCCACTCATATCTCTATCACCAAAGAGGAAATGTGTTGTACTTGGCTACTATAGGAGGAGAAGGTGACCGGAGACCGGACTGATCAAGAAGAGGTCCTCTTGAGCAAATATATAGACATTGATCCTTTCGAAAATTATCATGCCACTGGATTGGGAACCTATGTCATCTATGATGAGGATCAAGTGATTCTAAAAGTCATGAAGGAATTCGTGGGTGGTCAAGCCTCAGAGCTATGGATGTTGCATTTTGATGGAGCAATATGTAAAGTTGGTGCAGGAGCCAGGATATGTTTGATGTCCCCATCCAATGAAAATACCTTCAGGTCTTTTCACTTTCAATTTTCCTATTTGAACAATGAAGTTGAATATGAAGTCCTAGTGCAAGGTTTGAGTCTTGCAGAACGAATGGGTGTTAATGGTGTTCAGAGACTCCAAGCTAGTAGTCAATCAAGTTTGAGGGATCTTTGTATCCAAGAATGTCTACATGAGATCCTATAGGCATAGATTTTTGGATCTAATTGAGAGCTTTGAAGCCTTCAATATCCAGACAGTGCCCAAAGAGCAAAACACAGCTACAGATCACATGGCAGCAATCGGATCTCAATTTGATCTTGTTTTCGACCTAATTCATAACATACTTTGTGTGAGTAATTGTCTGACCAAAAATCCCAAATAATGACCAAAGCTGGCAAGTGTTCGAAAGTGATGAACACATCGCCTCATCCATTCAACACTCAGGAGAGTTTGCTAATCAGCCCCAACCAAAAATTGTAGAAGCCTATGAAGGGAAAATTATTTAGTTGAGGTCCAATAAGTTTCCAAAAGGACTAGTCACTCTCAAAAACCTATTCGATTGTGACGATGCAAGGAATGACAAGAGGAGTTTGTAGCAGACAAAAGTGACTATGTGGATCTTCAGGTTGGGGACAAAAGGAAGCTCAAGGTCGAAAAGGATGTCCTACAGTGTGATGAAGAAAGGCTCATCCATTTTTGTGAAAAATATGGAGTAGTGGCCTAGTCATATGATGACCTCAAGGGATATGATCCCGAAATCATCCAGCATACTATAGAACTAATGGAAGGAGCAAAACCTGTCTACCAAAAGAAAAGGCCAGTAAATTCGAAGATTGAGGCATTGATGGCACAAGAGTTGACAAACCTAATTCAATCCTGGATCATCTTCTCAATCAAACACAACATGTGGGTGTCCAACCTAGTTCATGTCTGGAAAAAGAATGGAGACATTCACCTATGTGTTGATTTCGAGGACCTGAACAAAGCATCCCTGAAGGACCACTACCCCTTGCCCTCCATGGAGTCTATCTTATAAAAAGTGGTTGGCTCATAAATGTATTCTCTGCTAGATGGCTTCTCTGATTACAACAAGATCTAGGTAAAAGAGGAAGACAGACACAAAAAACATTCACTACCAAGTGGGGAACGTTTTCCTACGCAAAAATTCACTTTGGTCTCTCAAATACGAGAGCTACCTTCCAGCAGGCAATGGATATCGCTTTCAAAGAATTGATCAACAAAATTATCTTAATCTACTTGGATGATCTGACTGTATTCTCTAAGTCTAAAGATGATCATTTTGACCATCTATAAATTGTTTTTAAAAGATGTCAGGAGTTCGAGGTATCCCTGAACCTAAAAAAATGTATTTTTGGAGTTTCGCAAGGAAAACTATTGGGACACGTGGTATCCAAAGATGGAATTGCAATTGACCCAAAGCAGGTGAAGGCAATCAAGGAGCTTCCCTTACCAGTCAACAAGAAGGGAGTTTAGACCTTTCTAGGGAAGGTAAATTTTGTGAGCAAATTCATTTATGATTTTGCAGGACTAATTAGACCTATTACCCTGATGCTCAAGAAGGATCAATTGTTCAAATGGACACAAGAGACTAGAGAGGCCTTTAAGAAGGTTAAGGATGTTATTTCTTCATCTCTTGTTCTGGTAAACCCAGACCTATCAAAGGACTTTATAATGTATGTGTTCAATAGCAAATACAGCATTGCTACTGTTTTGACCCAAAAGGATGATGAAGGAAAGGGAGAACATCCGATAGCATTCCACACTCAGACCTTAAAGGATTATGAGACAAATTATAAATTTGTTTAAAGGCAAGCTTTTTCCATTGTTAAGGGGCTCAAGAAGTTCTAACACCTTATATCTTGTAACAAGGTGGTTGTATATGTCATGCATTCTAGTGTGCACGAATACATTATGGAAGGAGAAATCATGAACAAAAGGGCCAACTGGATTACTAAAATCCTCGAATATGACATTGAGGTAAGGCACACGAAGACCGTGTGGGGAAGAGGATTGTGTGATTATCTGGCACATGACGAAGAAGTAGCAGCTGAGGAGAAATAACCTAAGCTGGTTTTGATGAATGAAACTAAGTCTAAAGGCTACTGGTTGGCAGATAGGATGAGATTTATGCAGACTGGGAAATATTTGATGAGCCTCCCTTCTTAGAAGAGAAGATTCTATAGATTGCAGAATAGTGGATTTGCACTCATCGAAGGAATCCTTTTCAAAAGGAACTTCAATGGCGTTCTCCTGTGGTGTGTCACCACAAAGCAAGCAAAGAAAATTCTAGACATATTTCACAGCAGTCCCACGGGCGGACATTTCTCTACAAAGACCACCACCATCAAAATTATGTGTGCTGGATATTTTTGGCCTACACTATTCAATGACTCACACTCTCTGGTTAAGGCCTACAAGGAATTTCAATTCTTCATAGGAAGAAGGAAAAACTCAGCAATGCCTCTCAATCCAATAGTGGTTGATGAACCCTTTCCACAATGGGGCCTTGATTTTATCGAGATGATTAATCGCACCTCTAATGTTGGACACAAATGAATCCTCATGGCTACAGACTACTTTACCAGATGGACTGAGGCCATGCCCCTAAAGAATGCAACAGAGGTGGAGATAGTGAACTTTCTCGAAGAATTGGTAACAAGGTTTGGCTTGTCTAAGACCATCATCTCCAACAATGCAAAGGCCTTCCTAGGTTCAAAGTTATGTCAATTTGCACTTGAACATGGGATATTCCTAAAGATATCTTCAAACTACTACCTACAGGAAAATGGTTTGGCCGAGTCAACTAATAAAAATTTAGTCTAACTCATTAAAGAATCAAGTCGGAGCATCAAAGAGAGTGGCATAAAAATATTCAGGCAATGCTCTGGAAAACTGGATAACTGCTAAAAAATTCCTTAATTTTTTTTGTACGAGCTAGTATACGGGAAGGAAACGTTATTGCCCATCTCCATGGAAATTCCTGCACTGCAGTTGCTCAAATCTCTAGAGGTTGAACATTACAAAGCCATGGAAGTTTGGTTGGCTAAGTTACTGGAGGTGCAGGAGAAAAGAGAACTGATAGCCATGTCTAACCACCAATAGGTGGTTAAAAGGAAGTTTGACAAGAAGTCCTCTGACCAGGGTCTTAAATGTGGAGACCTAGTCCTAAAATTCAATGAATGGGTCACAAAGCCTGGCCAACATCAAAAATTTGATACTCTATGGGAAGGCCCTTTTCGAATTATTCAATGCAAGCAACATAACACATTTGAATTAGAAAATATGGAACAAGAAGCATTGGGAATTCTAGTTAACATAATTTACCTCAAATTGTTCATTTGAGCTTCATTAATCATTTTTCCAATGTAGATATGTAATTATGTAAATTCCCTTTGTGTTTTTTATTGTTTGTTTGGCCGGTCTTTCTAAGCGAACCCATAATGCAGAAGCAGAGAGTGAACCCATAATGCAAAAGAAGAGAAAGAAAAATAGACAAAAATTTGATAAAAGAACTATATATTCATTATATGATAATATATACTTTGATATTATATTCCAAAATAGCTCTCAAGCCATACTTTTCGAATATATATATACTAAGCATATTTTCGAGTATATGTATTAAAATCCTTCCTAGGAATATATACAAAAACTAGGAGAAAAAAGTTCATTCTTAAACGAGGGAAGCATTACCATCAACAACATCAGGAACAACTTCATCAATAGCCTCTAGAGCAGCGGCAGGTGCAATGGGAATGGCAGCAGGAGCATCAACTGTAGCAATGGCAAGCGGTGGAGGAAACACCAGGTTTCTGAAGTCAGTCTACCACTCCACGTCATTGAACAGCACCACATTGTAGCATCATAGCAGGAAGTGGCAAGCATGAGAGACTCTCTGGCACTTCTCTCCAATTGCCATAATGTAGAATCTGCTCAAAAATGGCACCCACGGCACCACTGCATCATCTCCAATGTGTCTACAAAGATCACTTGTTGTGGAGATACCAAGGCCATACATCGCATTCATCACAACTTCGCCAAGGCCACCAAGGTAGCACTTCAGGAAGATTTCCATAGTAAGTCACAATATCATTGGCTTGGGTACCTATATGTCAAGCAAAGAGGCAACAAAATGAGAGAAAATGTTAGTAGTTACCCTATACTTATCCTCATATTCTATGTAATCCCTCCCCAGAATGCTTGTTCTTTGTCATGTGTTTCAAGCATCTGCTAGAGATTTCACCTAAAAAAGTTGCCTGTGACCTATTGCTAGTAAGCCTAATTGGAGTATTCATTGTGCCTATCTCTATTCCCAATTACCAAGTGCAATTCTGTTGTTTTCTTTGGGTCTATTTATATAAATAGCCAAGGTACAATGTGTGTGATAAACATGATGTTGATCGGGTATTAACTCAAAAATCCCATCAAGAACCAACTCGAAAATCCCACCAAGAGAAAACTTGAGAATCCCACCCAATTGTGTCTATTATCTATAATTGTTGTGTGCAAAGTTAAGAAGTAATTAATTAGCTAAAACCAGTGGTAGTCCCAAGTGATCGTCTGCACAGTTAAGTGCTAATGTGTCAGACTGTGGGCATTTTTTAGTCTCCAAGGATGAACTCAAATCTTTTTGTATACTCATTATTCTTTTGGCTTAATCATTATTTTTAGGTTATTAATTGCAAAGCATGCGAAAGGTTTTATATGCCTTCAATCACCAACTCAATTTCCCAAGAAATGGCGCCGTGGAACATAATGACTAATTGTCATTATGAATTTTTGTCCTTTCAAAGGGAAAGGAATTCATTTTCTATGAACAAAAGAATTGGAGATACATGTCAAATTTATTGAAAGAAGGAAACTATTGTCTACAACTCCAATTCAAGAAAAGGCTAAGTGTTGCATGCAAAAGAACAACACTGTGAAGAGATTTATGAGTACGTTATTCTTTGTGAAGAGCTTTGAGTGCAGAATTTTTTGAAGAACCCAAGTGAGTTGCAAAAAGGTTAAGCATCACAAAGGTCCCCAAAATGCTCAAATGGAAGCACAAAGAGAGGCGACCCAAAGCTTAATTGACACCATGTGTGCGGTGCCAATGGCCAACATTTTCAATGATGTCTCTTACACTTCATCTAGGATACCAGAGAAGCCAAAGTGGATCCGCACGCGGGCCATGGACAAGAAATACCATAGGAACTAGACCCTCGTAGCAGAAGAATGGGATAACATTCACGACCCTATCCTTAAAACCAACCCTAGGAGTCTTAGGGAAGTAGCCTGTAAGAGAATGAAATAGGCTAATAACCAATAGTCTTTGGCGTACAAGCTATGGTTCTATGGTCTCCCAAAGTATATGGTTCCTTTTGTGCATCACTGTCCGGAATTAGTGCACAAGTGCACTCAACATTTCAACCCAAAAACTAAGGGTTGTGATCAATGTGGATGCTATCAGGGATATGCTATGCATCCCTACAGGAAGGGGCTCTAAAGCAATGGGTATGGAGACATTCACTATAGAAGGCAGGGAAGAGTTCTGGAGGACCAAAGATTAAATTCTCTAGACTTTTTTAACCGGGAAACCAAAAGGCCTAAGGAAGTTGTAGCATAGCCACCATAAATTTTGATTGCACACAATGCTTTCAACTCAGACTTGTAGGATACCTTCTTTATGATTGCTTTTGTTTATGGCATGGACAATGATCGATACTTTGAGTATTTTTAAATGGATTTGAGTTTTCAATTGAGAAGACAACATTCTCTATTCTAGTATGACTTCGTAGAGGTCACTGTTTAGGAGATGTTGAACCAAATCAAGGATTACCAAACATAGCATAGGTTCAGGTTTTCTTCTCTCGTTACATGTTTTTGCACCAGAACCCTGACTTCTTTAGGCACCGCTTGGGTTTGGTTTTTTTTTATGAAAGTGGAGTAAGAAGGTCAATTTCTATGTGGACTCCCATTCTTTCTACAACTTATGATTACTATGCATTTTTTGAGTGTTTCATGACTCTGATTTTGCGAGATTTTAGTGAGGATGGCAATATTTATTGACTTTCTACCGAACAAACAGGATGGATGCAAAATTTTCTTCCTCCTTGTGATTGGTTTCTTGGGGAGGATTTCACATTTGTTAGGTTGCATGGCTTTACCGAGGAGCCATTCAAGCTCCTGATATGTGTTACAAATAGGGTGTTGGCCCTTGAGGTGTTTCAGCAACTGGTGATTATTGACCTCAACTTTTGTATAGGAAAGAAGCAGAAAGGTTTTTTATTATGCCCTTTGACCTTTGGTGGGGTAATAATGTTAAAGAATCAAGCACATGGTTTGCTAGAGGCAAAGCTAGATCATCTTGGGTTGGTATTAATTTGTGACAAATGGAAATATAATCCTGATAACGACATAGCGGAGCTTAACGTTAAGGTGACTCACAGCTCCTGGCCTTACTAGAAAGCTCGGTGGAATCTGCAATCAAACCAAGATGATCTATTTGTGGACCTAGCCTATGTTCCTACTGAAGATAGGAGGCTGCCATGGATCTCTTTCTATTTTCCTTTGGAGAATCCCAATGAAAAGCTTAAAATGGGGGCCACCCTTCACAATCAATTGGTCAAGCATTGGCAATGGAGTGAAGAAAAAATTGCTGACTTCTAGATTTATCATCAGGAGACCAAATTCCTTGATACCCCATTCCAAGAGACAGACAAGGATGAAAGATTTGATGATCAATGGAACAGAGGGCATGAAGATATTGATGCAAGCGACGATGAGGATATAGATCTAGAGGAAGCTAAGGCATATATTATGAAGAGGAAAGAGGCAAAAATGGCTCAAACACAGAAAACTAGAAAAATGGCATAGCAATCCAAAAAAGCTCCATTGAGAGCATAGGTGACTACATCACAGTCAAAGGCCTCACAGCCACACATATGGGTTGAAAAAAGACCCAAGGTATCCCAAAAACCTTTAGAGGTCATACAGGTGGACAATTCTCCACTCGATAAGAGGTCACGCAAGGATGCAATTTCTAGAGAAGGCTCATAGGAACCTGCAATAAGCCAAGGATCGGAGTCCTCCACACCTTAGGTATCTTTCTCTCCCTCTCTTCTCGCTTCAAAATCTTTGGTTACCTTCATTGTATCTACGTCTCCCATTACTTCAATTTTCAACCTTTCTTTTTCTACTTCCACACCCATGGGAGGTTTCTCTCAATTCTCCCAAATTGGACAAGAAGTTTTTACTCCCCTACAATATGTTCCTCCTTTTTGTCACAACCCAGTTTGAAACTGCCATTGCTCCCCCTCTTACTCCCACCGTGTCAACTCCAACTTAGCTTTCCCAACAAATGGAATCCTCTGCATCTCTGCTACTGCCACCGCTCCCCATGAGTCCTTTCACCGCCTCCCAAACTAGACCTTAGTATAGCATTCCCATGTTCTCCCCATTAATGGTCTCTTTGCCAAAGAAGACATCATCCAGGACCACAACTCTCTCATTCCCTTTTTCTTTTCCTCCTGGTGCGCCCTTTGTTGGTGAGCTGATTAAACCACCAATAGAATTTAGGGGAAGGCAACAGAACAAAAGTAGCACATGCTATCAAGGTTTAGAACAAAAAAGAAGAGGATGCAGCAAAGCCTTCTAAGCCATGTGTGCAAACCCTCTTCAATGAATTTTAGGGTTTGTTTCATTTTGCAACCATGAATCTGAACACCATCAAACTACAAGGTGAGATGAAACCCAAGGATTACACAATTCATGTTGTGGGAATTGATCTGTGTGCAGCCCAACCGCAAGACAAAGTTGAGCTAATGGAAGAAACCCAGCAAGTGGTGAATACCATCTTTCTCAAGAATAGCGACCAACTGAAGAAGAAGGAAGAGGAGCTCAAGAACATTAAGGAAAGGATGGAGGTCCAACTAAAAAATGAAAAGGCCAAGGATGTCAAAATTACATGAATATCTCAACAAGTGCAGGCGGAAAGTGCCAAACTCTAGGCGAAACTTACAAAATTCTAGTCCCTAGATCCCAAACCGGTTGCCAGACTGTATTAGAAAAACTAGGAATTACAAGACCGGTTGGCTCAGGAAGAGGGAGAAATGCAACAAAGAATCGAAGAGCATAGGCAGCAGTGAGTTCAATTGGAGCAGGAAATGCAACAAAAGGATCGGGAGCTCTGGGGAAAACAAGCTCAACTCGAAAAGGAGATCCAGGAAGTTAAGCTCTCCCTACAAAAGGAATCCAGAACCTGGAGCCAAGCTGAGGAACTATTGCAAAGAAAGGATGCTGAATTGGAAACTCTACAGGGACAGCTCTCTACGGCGAACAAGAAAATAGAGGAGCTAATGCAAGATTTTGAGTCGAGGGAGATGGAAATTAGTCTTTTGAAAAAGCCTCCCCAATGCCTTGCTCCTTAATCAGATCTCCTTTTAGTATCCCAAAACTACATATCTCCTACTGGGAGAAATTCAAGACTTTCTATCTAACTTTTCAATCAATGCTTCAATTCATGGTGGAAGCGGCAAGTTTGAGCAGAAAGCTATGTGGAACAATTGAACAGTTCCCATAGTTCATTGCGCAGAGGGTTCCCAAGGTGGAGAAGTTTCTAGATAAGTTGTACACAGTGGCAAACAAAGACTTGGTGAACGCAGGGATTGAAGATCAGAAGTCTGTAGCCAAGAAGGCAAAATAATTCATCTGTTTCCATGTAGTCATCCTCCTTGGCAGCAATTGCTTAGAAACACTGAGTCAGATTGTGAACAGTATGCAGATGAAATTATCCCAACTAACTCAGATGGGATTTCCCTCCCCATTTATCTCTAATGATTTGGTGGCCACAATGAAGCACATTGTAGCAAAGATTGAGGAAAAGAAGCAAGATTTATCTGCTTTCTAGAATTTTAGTCAACCTCCCACTGCTGAGGACATTGAAGGCGTCACCCATCAGATAGTGTGGCTACTCTTTCAACTTGAGTCTGGGACTAAGATATCCATGGAGCTTCCCTTCAAAGAATTAATCAATCTACATGAGGCACAAGAGAATCTACGTGCCATATCGATTCCATCTGAGGTCGATTGGCTACCTCTGCAGAACATGCTCTCAAAGCTCTAACTTTGTTGCCTATTGAATAAGGCACTGGTCTTCGAACTAGAAATTTTGGGTTCCCATTCTGCAGGAAAAACGTCCCTAGTAGTTTCCAAAAGCTATGGATTAAAAATCCCTATAGCTCCCTTTGGGTTGATGATATTTTTTTGCTTAGCCCCGGCCCACACCACATGTGTTTGAATATCTTCTGGCCCTTTTTGAAGAGTTTCATCTGCTTCCTCCACGTGTCTGCTGCATGTTCCTTGGAAGGATTTTCTCCCTTGCTTCTTTATCAATCCCTGCCATGTCTCCATGTGTCAGAAGCGCGGGCCTTTGTGAGCCCACTCCCCTTTGCTTCTCTACCGAGCTTCGCCCACGTGCCACGTAGCATCATTCTGCGGGCACTATTTGGTGGACCCCATAGTCAACACTCAAGAAAAAAACTCCACGTGTCTTCTCCATGGGGAATTTCATCACAAGGAAGGGAAGAATGAATGACAAGCCTCATCCTATCGCCATGTGTCCTAACCAAATATGTGGGTGGGAAACACATGTCTGCATGGGAAAAACTATGCTCCTTCTTGGGACCACCATCATCATTTGTAGAGGGATGCATCTCGTTCAAGGGCGATTGCATTCTATGTTTCTAAATATTTTTTGTTACAACAGCCTTGGGAAATCATTGTGACAGACATCATTGCTTGTGCTTGGGAATCTTTTTTGTTGCTGGCTCTCAGGCGGTGGGATGCTTTTCTATATATACTGCTTCAACTTTCTAAAAAGGGGTTCTGAGTTTAGAGAATACATGGAAATATTGTTGAAAGACACCAAGCCTTTGTATTTTTTTGATTATTGTATTAAGACTCACATACTATGTCATTTTTGTTTGGCCTTTCTATTTCTTAGTTAGTTGACAAAACATTATACTGTGTTGTTATTGTACTAAGTAGTTTATGTGTAGAACTTCTATAATTTCAATATAATTTTGTTGATTCAGACCACGTCTTGGACTCTTCTTTCCAGTGAATGTGTATGGAAGTTATTTTATGTTATTTAATAGACTTCTTGGGTTTTTCATCTATGCCTTATGTTATTTTCAGACATGCAAATTGTTGAATGGGCCCTTAAATCTCATCGAAAGGGAATATTTTTTGTGCCTACTAACTTACATCTTGGCGCATCACCTTAGGTTAGATCTTTATTTTATACCTCTACTTCCTTTTCTCTTTCCAAACCCCCAATTACAAAAGGAGTCAGCTTCTTTAAAAAACCTGGAGGTCACTCAGTTTAGCACAATTGGTCCCCCCATTAACTAAGTTTCCCATAAGGCTTTTGCTTGGAATTTTTAGGCATCAACAGGTATAAACATAAATCTCCAACTATATCCCCTTTGACTCATCACTAGAAACAAATGTCTCACTACTTTGCATTTACATAACATAAATAAAGTGATTTATAATTGTATCACTTAAATAAATGTTTTTACATTTCAGGTTCGATGCAAAATAAAACATTAACACATTTGTGCTTTGAAACAAAAAAAAAATGTATAAGGCTAAAAGGGGACGTTCCTAAACACTTAGCAAGAATACAAAGGGGAAATAATTTTATGTTGAAAATGTTAAAAAGAAAGGCAAAAACTATGTGCAGAACTTATGCCCAAACTATGTGTGGTGTGTCTTCACTTGCAAAAGAAATGCATTTTTCTCTTTATTACCTGTGTTTTCTTGAACATTCTCTACTTTAACCCATGTCTTTGTACAGGATATTTTTCCTCTGTAGTTGAAAATGAAAACCTCACTTCATTTTTGTATTCATCTTTTGCAAATGATATGTTTTCTTCCTTTTGTTTGGCTCAAGGTTTGATCTCTGCGTTTCTCCTAGAGAAAAGATCTAGGTTTTCATTACTTGTAAAAATGGGTTTCTTTTTAAATGCAGGCTAAGATTTCTCTAACTTATTTTCATTGTCTTTCCTTGTGCTAAGCATTCATCTCGGTCTCACATGCATTATGTAGAAACAGCTAGCTGACAAAGCCACTATTCACTCTACTTGTTGCATACAACCACTCTGTTGATTACATATCTTCAATACTACAGACCTGTATTCTCTAGAAAATATTTTTACATGGAAAAAATGTCCACTCTTTCATCCCTCACAAGTGATTTTCCCTTTTTACATACAATATTTTATAATAAGTTATTCACATGCTTTTAAAGTACAAGAGTTTGGTAGAAGCCGGTAAAGTATCTTATCTCATGAAAGAATAAGAAATCTTGTGGAATATGAAAACTCTGTCCTTTGTTCACTCCAAACTGCTTGTACATGGCATTGTCACTACTTATTCATTGATGACTGTTGTTTAATCAACTTAGGCTATGATTGTCCTTGTAAATGATTGTGAATAATGCTTTCTTCAAACTCTTATTAATGCAATTGATGGCACCAAAGTTTTTACACATACAAGATTAGTACTACAAAGACTATAAATCCAATTTGAGACATTCTCTCATTCAAAGTATTCTTCACTAGCTTATTATGACTTCCATTTTGTAGCTCATCTATGACATTGCTCCTAAAACAATAACTAGAGTAGAGTTGGAAAAGGAGTCAACAAAATATGCATCAAAATCTTCATTCACATTCCTTTTTAACTATCCAGACCGCACTTGTCTTGACCATGCACATGACTGCTCTTGACTGCTTGATAGAAATTTTGTTGCATGAACTAAGAAACAAAATATGCTAGGAAAAATGAATGTTGTTGCCACAAGAAAAATTACAACTAAGTGTAGATCCTGTTGTCCTAGCTTAACTTTCACCTTCATTGATATGTAAGAGCTTTGTCCTTTTGACTACACCATGATACTCACTTGGGTGTGACTTCTCTCCACTCACAAATAAGGTGGTTGTCTTTTCTTATTGTGCTTCCAATTTAGCTAATACTTGTCATTTATGACAATGATGTTCACCAACTCACTATCATAGGTGATGAATATTTGCTTCAAAGTGGATAAATACGATGCGTTTACACTCTCATCCCTCTCAAAACACAAGAGGGTAGCATGTTGGGCTCAACCCTTGTGGGATCCCATTTCACTCCACATGCTATGATATCAAATGAAAATAATGCAGCAATGCAAATTTCACCTATACCTATACAGTGAACAAACATGTTAGATAAAACAATGGAGCATAGTATATGACACTCGTTGATGGCAATCCTATGCTTTCTTGGTATCCGTGATATATCACAAACTATTTCAATGCCCTATGAGAATAGACTATATATTTGTTGATGTGGCATATGTAGAGATTATAGGTCCCGAGCTCTAACACAACCACTCTCATCTTATGCAAGCATTTCAAACAGCAGTAGGTCAACTTCTAGAGCAATCAAGTAGGAGGGGCTGGACAAGGATGCAACAATTCAAACTCGGGGTTCATCATTCAGGAAATGACGAATCCCTACTCTCTTAATATGCTCTTTCTTTTACACCTCTTCAAATGTATAGTTTATATGATATACTATGTTGAAATAGTTATTCCCACGGCTTGTGTGGGAAACCATACATTTGTATTTATCAATAAAAGATGGTATTTAATGCAAAATCTATTGATTTCATTTCTTCTTGTAAGCATTTGCATAATGAACTGTAATTCACTTGATAATACTTTTTTCCATATGAATATAACTTAGCAAAATTGAATGTATACCTTTTATCTTTTATTTGCAAACACAATCTCAGCTCTACCTAATTGAGCTAGAAGCAAAATCAAGTAACAGGTTGATTTTATAGAAAAAAATAGATTTTATGAATGGTCTAGATTTGAGGAAGAACTGAAAAGATCGATGGTGGAGAATTGATGAGAGGAATTGATTGATTAGTTAACTCGCTGCATGATTTAGTGAATTGAGTGCATGGATCAGTCAACTGTTTGCATGATTTAGTTAAGAGGTCTAATTGAATTGTTAACTCAGGTTGAGTGTTAGTGAACTAGATTGATTGAGGAGTAGATTGAAATTGATTGCTTAGTGGACTGAGAGTAAGTCTTAGTCAAAAGATGAGTTGGAAATGCAAAAGATTCAATAACTAATTTAATTAATTAATTATTAAAGACATGTGCAAATGGATTAAATAAATAAAATAAACAATTATATTTATTTATGGAGAATGTGTATATGAAAAATTTGGATAAAATAAAAATGATAAAACAATAACATGCATTACCTAATCCAAATCTTCAATACCTCAAATAGATGTAATGACAGATGAATTGGTCAATTGACTTGATATGTTGGTTGCTCAATTCAGCAGCATAACATTGAGATGGAGATGATAGATGAATGATGATAGATAGAAATGGATGAATGATTCAAGAATGATTTTGGCAGCATAAGGATACTTGAAGAATCAACCCCCCAAATGGCTTATGAGAGGGTTGATTTATAGGAAAGGTCTAATTTGGATTGATAGTTGAGATTGGATGTCAATAAGATGTCTTAATCAATGGCCAAGATTGAAATTTGTAGTGTGAAATAGGGTTAGGGAAAAATTAGGGCAATGATAAGGATTAATGGCCAAGATTGAATTATAAGATAATTCAATCAAGGGTGGAAAATGAATGAGACAAGAGAAGATAAGAATGGTACGAATAATGAGGTTGGCACAGAAAAAGAGGTTGTTGGAGAAAATTAAATAACTATAAAATTATTTAATTTGGGAGGGAAGGTGAATAATTAAATAATAAAAGCATTATTTAATTATAAAAGACATGTGACATGTTGACTTTTGAATTAAATAATAATTTAATTCAAAAGTGGATGAAAATGACAAATTAGTAAATAATTAAATAAATAAAATTTATTTAATTATAGATGAAGAGGATAATGAATAATTAAATAATTAAAATAATTATTTAACTATAGTAGAAAAATGGCAATAATTAAATAAATAAGCATTTATTTAATTATAAAAAGGAAGGGGCTAATTAGTGATGTAATTAAATAAACAAAATTTATTTAATTAATCAAGGGAAGAATAAAGGAAAAAATTAATTAATTAAATAATTAAGAATTATTTAATCAATAGAGGAATATGACCTCAAAAGATAATTAAATAATTAAAATTATTTAATTATGCAAGTAGAAGGAGGAATTGACATGAAAAGGTGGGTTCATAGGTGAAGGATAATTTTCAATGTCTACGGAATGAATAATGTTGAAGAATTAAAGGATAATTAAATAATTAAAATAATTATTTAATTTAGGAAAGGGATAATGGATAAGTAAATAAATATTAATAATTTATTTAATTAAATTAGAAGAATAAATTTATTTAATTAATCAAGGAAGAATAATAGTAATGTGAATCAATTAAATAATATGAAATTATTTAACTAATAGTAGAATATGAAATTATTTAATTAATAGTAGAATATGAAATTGGTAATAATTAAATAATTGACAATTATTTAATCATATGAGTAAGACGAGAATTAGTGTAAAAATGTTGTTTGCAAGATAGGATAATTTTTATTGTCTACTGAAAGTAGGCTTGGATATGTATAATATAAAGTGTTACTTAATCATAGCAAATAGGGACAATTTTGCTTGAATTATGTAACTAATTGAGCTATAACCGGAGGTTTTCTTCCTGGTTCTTTCATGCCGGTATGCTCTATCAAATCAGGTTTTTGTATTACTTAATTTTAAATATATAATATAATATGGTGGCTTGCCACTTTTGCTTAAAAAAAAATAGTGTCTACATTTTGCCCCTCTTTGAGACAATGCTATTTTGAGTGTTGTTTCATAGAAAAATAAAGAAATTTTTGCTCAAGACCTACCCTAGTATGCCCCGATGACAGTGAGATAGTGTGGTGCCCCCTCATGAAATTTGGTGAAAATTCCAGAAAATAAGCCAAATTTATTGACAAGCCAATTTTATGTATTTAGATGCGACGATTGTGAAAATTTATAGTTGCAAGACTTTTAGGTCAACAGTGGTAGTAGTAGGGTTCATGAATTGTGTGCCAAATGTCAGGGTGGAAGGTATGTTTACAATTGTTGCATTATGGGAAGTCCTTCTAAATGGCATGATTGTATTCAATTGTTGTGAGGGGGATTGTGTGATGGAGGTGTCACGTTAATGGCACCTTGTGCTTGAGATACCACATTTGATGTTTGTTCTATTATGGTGGAAAAGTCAAAATGTGTAGGAATTCTAGCTCTATTTTGTGCAAGTGATAAAAATTATGTTGGGATCAACGGATATGAGTGCATCCATTATCCTCAATATTCAGGGATCTTATGAAGGATTGTCAATTTCCTCTTGGGTTGGCTATTGTTCCACATTGTTCAAGTTAAATTCATCATTAAAAGATGGTGTAGTTTCAGGGTGTAACTTTGGTTGTTCATTCAAGGATGACCCAAAGTACATCATGCTAGTGGGGTTGAAAGTAGGGTCACTTGTGGAATCCATTTCTTTTTCTTTTTCTCTACGACCTTATTTCGATCATATAAGACTTGAGATGCTAAAATGTTCTTTTTGGGTTTTTTGTGATTTTTGGATTTTGTGTTTTTATTTTTTATTTTTTTATTTGTATTTTGAAGAATGCAAACTAAGTATGGGATTATACTATATTTTTGGGATTTTTTATTTTTAAGGATGATTGCAAATGAATTTTATGTTATTTTTTTAGATTTTTTGATTTTGAAAGGATACTTGACAAATTATTTGACCAAGGTGATCAAAGGAAATATCTAGACCCTAAAAGGACAAATATTAGGATGATGCTTCATAAAATTTGAACCTATACTAGACTTATGAGTTGTAGGTCCTACTATTGATGGGATAATGAGAGAGTATGAGGTCAAGACATTCAAAGGATAACTATTGTTTGATCAAAATCTGATTGGTTTCCTGGTCTGAAAATGCAAAGGTGAATGTCTATGATGTTGGATGAAAAAAATTTAGTCTAAAGGTGCAATTAAGCTAAGAAATATGGGAAAATACTAAAATTGAAATACTAATCTGACAAGTCTCACATCTCTATGTTAGGTCACTGTGTAAATCAAGTCTGAAGTCTGGATCCTAAAAAATAAATGCTAATTTATCCATGTAAATAGATGCATTAGGGAAAGTTAAAAATAGGGTATAAAAAGCTTCACATGTAGTACAGAAAGCAACAATTATGTTACAAAATAGTCACAGATGTATGAAAAAGCTAGATAATTGCATGATAGTAACAAATATGTTACAAATCTAGACATTTATGTTGTTTTGGTTTTTTCAAATAGTTGTGTTATAAAAATGTTATTGTCATGTAGAACACGATGCGGTACAAAAATAGATGTAGTGCAGGAGTTAAAAGATGTGTGATTCTAGTTCTACAAACAGATGCATGACAGGAGCTAGAAGACCATTGGTCAAACAACAAAATGCACAAAGGTACCCATCTTTTAATGGTTTTTGTTATTCTTGCAATAAATTTGGACATAAGGAAATAGAATGTAGAAGCAGAATGAATCACAATACTCCATCCTTTTTTGTCCAATGCTTTACATGCAATAAATTTGGTCATAGAGCTAGTGAGTGCAAAAGTCAAATGATGAATGGCTATAACAATGGTAGCATGATTCAATATTTCAATGGCTACTGCTATCCATACTATGGATTTGGACACAAAGCTAATCAATGCAAATCTAGAATGAATGGAAGGAATATTGGTTAGAAGAATGTCGCATGCTACAATTGTGATAGGCCTGTAGACATTGCTAAGTTTTGCAAAAGCAGAAATACAAGGAAAGATAATTAGGTAAAGAAGAATGAACCTGTAAAAATGGTTGATCTAATAGAAACAAAGAAGGAAATGGAAAAGATATAAAGAAGGAAGAGACAAAAGTCAACCTGAAGAATTTGTACCATCCTCTAATGCAGATTTTTCCTCCAAAAACTAAGAGCTATGGTTTAAGGGGAGATTTCATGAACATCATATTTCCCCTACCAAGGAAGAGGTGTTGATGCCTCAACACAAAGATATGTGATGTAGATCAACATGCTTTATCTATTGGTGAAAATTGCAAAAGAAAATATGTTGATGCAGACGTTTGTGGAGCTTCAGAAGTTGTTTGTGTATATAGATGAAGGGTTGGAAGTTTTATTGTTTGAAGCATTTAAAAAAAATTAGGTTAAATTAGAGGACTATAAGTGATTTCACTAAGGAAAATTCATTCAAGAGGAAGCATAGCAACAAAGGTGTGAACTTGAAGTGATCAAGTTGAAGTGAGATTCAGTGCATCGAAACCCTAGTTTGACAAGTGAAACAAAAGGTATTTATGAATATTGTCTTAGTTTTCAAAAAACCTTGTTTGAAAGTAGTTTGAATCTATTTTATAATGGCTACACTAAGTTTTTTTGAGGTAATAGAGAAACCACAGCCTAAATTCAAGAAGTATCCTATGAAATCCATAGAAGACGACCTGTTGGGTGCATTTTCTCATGTTCCATATGGGGTTTTTCCAATTGACAATATTAGGATCTATTTTCATGGGAAAATGGATGAATATGATCATAGTAAGCTAGGAGATTTATGGACAAATGAGTTAACTAGAGATGACTTTTCCCTAAAAATTGAATACAAAAACCTAGTTGCAAAGAAACTGAATGTATGGAAATGGTTTCCAAATTTTTTCCATGAGGACAAGTGGGTTAGAATGGTACTCAATAGAATTCATGATAAAAAAATTTGGACTGACATGCTTGGCATGATAACAAAGGATGCAATAAGAGAGGTTACAAGTCTATGCTCCACTGAACCTATTCCAATGTTGAAATTTGTTAAGAATGAAGTGGTTATGGAACTTATGGGTGCAACCTATGACAAGAGATCCCTCACTGTTAACACAATTAAGAACCTAGCTATGAGGTATGCTACAATGGTAAGTGGTTACAAGATCTATTTCACAAACAAGGAAAATTTAGTGTTTTCCACTGCAATTAATTTGGCATATGAGATGGTTGAAAAAGGTGTAGATTATGATCTTTGTAAGTTGCTAAGGCAACAATTGATGGAAGACTTGAGTCACACGAAAGAGAAGAAATATGCATTTTTATATGGTACTTTGGTTGTATGTTTGCTATTTTATTTCTCAAAGGAGCTTCCTAGAACATAAGGTATAACCTAGTTGAAAGGAAGACCAGTTTCCCATCAAATTGCAGACTTTATGACGAGTCTTGGTGACATAAATGCTCAAGATGAGGCTCTTACAACCTTCTTTTTAGTTTTCTAGAAGAAGATGCAAACCAACGATAAAATTCCAAGGAACCTAGTAAAGAAATATGAGAATGACATCACATTTCTAATGTCAATAGACCAATAAATCATGGAAGTAGTAGAACCAAGCTCTGTGTGGATATCTAA
Organism: Sequoia sempervirens; assembly: GCA_007258455.2. Taxonomy (NCBI): domain Eukaryota; kingdom Viridiplantae; phylum Streptophyta; class Pinopsida; order Cupressales; family Cupressaceae; genus Sequoia; species Sequoia sempervirens. The sequence continues at coordinate 254,504,568 of VDFB02353493.1, forward strand.
ATTGGGATATGAAGTAACTAAGGAAGATGTTGGTTTAGCTGATGTTTTGCTAAAGATTCCTAAGGATACATCAAAAGAAAGGTATGGAACATATGCAGAGAAATCCATAGAGGTACACATGGAACAAAATAAACCAATAATACAGAAGAAGGTCAGAAAAATGGTTGAAGAGATTGCAGAGAAAATGGGCATCTCTAGGGAACAAATGTAGCATGTAAGGGAGAAAGCTAAAGGAAAATAAAGTATTGCAAGAGGATTCGAAAGCACAAGAAGATCTGGTAGGATAGCTACCACTCCTCCTTCTGTTCGTACATCCTCTGGGACAAAGAAACTTGCTGGAGAGAAGAAGAAATCAAATTTTAGTCCTCTAGTGGAGGATAAATTCCCTCTGATTATGCATATGATAAGGACAAAAAAGAAGAAGGCTACTCTGGTAGTGTTGTGCATGTTTTTCACACACGCCCCGTTCGAAACGGGGACCCTCTCTTTCCTTCGCCTTCCTGAGTCATTTTGTCACCGCCTCATTTTGCGTGCCCCATTTTAGTGTCCCATATGGTTAGTCTACCCTTAAAGTCTCATCTTAAGTTGGCCATGTTTCAACCAAAATTTTATGAGTCCTGGGCCTTCGCAGAGTTTCCTTAACAATTTTCCTTTGCAAGACGTCCTTGGCACCTCTCGAGTCCGCCCCACTGAGTTTCCTTTGGGGGATTTCCTTGCTCCATTTGTTGTTTCCAATGGCCAGGGATCCTTGCCTTTCCGTCTCCTGGGGCCTGATCTTCTTAGTGTCACTGTTGTTTTTGACAAACTTCTGGAGCGTCCATCAGCCGACGGTGTTCCGCCCTTTGGGCTCCAACCCTCCTGCAGTTGTCTTCAAAATGACCATCTCACCTAACCTAGGTCCGCCATACAAAGAAATCAATGCATGCCATTAGTGGAAATTGGCCCATAAACGTTGCTCTCGGCCAGTCATTTTACTTGAGGCATTCAAATCTAGGGAGAAACAAAGTCCCCCTTCCTTTTTCCCGCCTTTTGCCTTGTTCCTACTGACTTGGCCCCTCCTCGCATGCTTCGTGTTTTATGTCATTTTTTGACTTTGGAGACAAGTTTCCTATGGATTTGGGATGTTTTTGTGGTGCCTAAATGAACTACCAAGGTTTCGTTAAGTTTCAGGAAGTTTTAGAAATTTCCTTCCGGAACTCTGCCCCTCCATGGTCATTTTAACTTTTGTCCACCCCTGGCGTTCTGGCTCCCAGAACTTGGCCCCTCCACGGCCATTTTTCCTTTCGTCTACCCCTGGCATTCTGGCTCTTGAAACCCAACCCCTCTGTGGCCATTTTTGGAACTCCACCCCTCCGTGGCCATTTTTGGAACTCTGTCCCTCCTTAGTCATTTTGCCTTCCGTCTGCCCCTAGCATTCTAACTCCCAAAACCCGGCCCCTTCGTGGCCGTTTCTAGAACTCCGCCCCTCTATGGCCATTTTTGGAACTTCATCCCTCCTTTTTTGTTTTTCCTTTCATCCACCCCTGGTGTTCCGGCTCCTAGAACCTGGCCCCTCCGTTGTCATTTTCGGAACTCCGTCCCTTTGTGGCAGTTTTTGAAACTCCGCCCCTACATGGTCATTTTCAGAACTTCATCCCTCCTTGGCCATTTTTCCTTCCATCCGCCCCTAGTATTCTGACTCCTAGAACCTGACCCCTTCGTGGCTATCTGGAACTTTCCTTCTAGGTCGCCATCTCTTCGTGGTTGTTTTGCCTTCCGTCCGTCGTCTGCCTTCCCGTTGTCTTCTGTCGTCGCCCATCATTCATCATCCTTCCACCCTACGGCACCCGTACCCCTGAGCGTGCATTAATGTTTATGGTCCAAACGAGCTCCAAATGTGGAACAATGATGAATATTATGATCTTTTGATGATGCATGAATGGATCTAACAAGGAGTTTGCAAGGTTTGACTAACATTTGCCTTGATTTTTGTATCAATGAACTTACAGGACTTCATGTATCCAGGATTCAAGAAACCTACCGCGGGTCTATCGAGGAGGCCCATTGAGAGAGCTGAACAAGGAAAAGAATATAGCTCCTGTCACCATTCATTTGATACCCACCTTTCCTCATAGCACCCATCAATAGAGTTGGCATTAGAAGAAGGCTTATGCCAAGGAAGTCAATGACAAAAATGCAAGGGGGTGGCCTTGAAGAGAGCATGAGGGATCTGTCCTACTTTTCACCAAATGATGATGATCTTTAAGGAGCCACCTGCCCAAATCAGGTGCAACCAATCCATTGATGCCAGTCGTCAACGGGCCCATTTGATCCAATGAAGAATCTTGCAAGTCCATCAAGCAAAGGGCAACCTTTGGGTAGTTTCAGCTACAGTAAAAGGGAAATCAGCAAGAGGACAAAATTGCTACAGTGACTGGCCACTACAAGACAAAATAGGGAAAAGACAAAAGTTGTATTTTAAATTGTTGAATATTTTGGGGTAGGTGAAACCCTAATGTAAATAAATCTAGGCCATTTGTTGTAAATCAATCTTGGCCATTCATTTGGGCTTTGGAAAACTATAAATAGGGGTCTTCCCCTCATTTGTAAAGGGTTGGAGAGCTGGTGTAAAAAGCATTTGTTGTAATAGAAGACAACATAGCATGATTTTATGGATGTTCTCCTTGATTTTGCTTATCTTGTGTTCATGGTTCTACCTTTCATGTTAGTTTCAGTGTTAGTTTCTTGAATGGAAGTGGTGATGGTGATTGTTGTTTCAGTATTTAATGAATTTTTGGCTCATGCTTTTTGTGGTCCATTGATGATGAATCACTTTGCAAAGCTAGTCTAAGCTTCCTTCCTTTATTGCTGCAACTTAGTTCGATTTCATGTGCATGATGTGTGTGTGTAATTTGAAAATCTACAGTCCTTAGAAGATTGCACTGGTTTTTTGTAATTGTAGGATCCTCTTGGCCAAGCAAAACCCAGTTTAGGGAGTTTGTCTACTGTAGTAGCCTCCATGATCACTGTTCATTCATAATTTCAGATCTAGGAACTTCCTCTCTTCCCTACCCTTTTTCCTTTTTTTAATAAGCAACCTATGGCAAGGTTCATTGCACATTGTAAATCCAAATCCAACTATAAAATGGAGTTCAAGACTGTTGTTTGAACCTACAGCAAGTGCACAATAACTCTCCCATCTTAAGAACTCCATTTGCAGATCCAACTTCCCCACTTTGTAACTCATCTGTAAGTCCACCTTGTGATTCCAGCAAATCACATGAAAGAATTGATATATTCCAAGCACTGTCCAGACCTGACATTAGAGACCTTGGGATAGTGTTTTGCAATCTGATTGTGGAAGATTGTCTTTCAAGAGAGGCGATGCACTTGTGCATTACCTGTGTTGAGAAGTGCATAAAAAACACATCAACAGGTAGCACCACCTACCACCCCTGCAAAGAAGAGACAAAATAAAAAGGCAGTAAGAGAAAAGATTACAAGTGTCAATGTAGTAGAAGAAGAAGAAGAAGAAGAAGAAATGGAGGAATAATGACCATAGTTGGTCTGCAAAAGGAGAAGTGATGCTTCACAAGGTGAAGCAAGCACTAAAAGAAGAATATTTGATATTATTAATATTAACAGTGAAGAGGAGAGAAGAAGAAAAGAAGTAATTTTTTATTCACATGAGGGAAAATAATAAAGAAGTCACCAAGAAGGCTTCTCTAGAGAAAAAGAAGAGTGCAAAAACAAAGAAGACTTCGAGTGAAAGCAGGGAGCAAGGAAAATAAAAATTGGTAAGACATCATTATCCTATGAAGCTAGAAGCACTATTCAATAGTATTCTATAGAATGAGATGTTGGGAGAAACTGCAGCCCTATACAAAGAAGCAGATGAGGTGGATAAGGCCATCATTGTTGAGGCTATTATCAAATACATTATTGTTCTTGAGGTGGGCATGTGAAATATCAAGAAACAAATACCTAAAGATTTGTGGTATATTCTATTAGAAAGAAGGAAATAAGTTATAGAAGAATAAGCAAGGCTTAGAGAAGAAGTATTGGAAAGAATAATTACTCCTTTGTTCGAGGATGGTAGAGCTACTTTGGCCACTATATTTAGAAAGGAATTAATAACTAAGAAAATGGTGACAACCCTTATGGGTAAAGATCAAGATGATCTTAAAATACTTACAAAGGAGAGTATTGAAAAAGAAGAGGAAATATCATAGAAACTGGGAATGACACTAGTGAATGAAGAAGTGAACGTAGAAACCCTTACTCTGAAACTGAATATTGAAGATGTGCAAATAGATGATGCTCAACATGAGAATGATGTAAATGAAGAAGATATATAGGACAACACACATCTAAAAGTAGAGTACATGACAAAAAAATATGTTGAGAAAGCATTGATCGAAGAATACATTGCAAAGGAGAATACTACTCCTCTGGTATTAGAAAGAACTACTCCTCTGATTAACACAGAAAACACTACAAAGGAAGAAAACAAGGTTAATGAGAATGAAAATTCTAATGCAAAGAAGGAAGAAGAGATAGAAAAGAAAGATGACTCGATAAGGATGCATCTAGAGATGCACAAAAAAAAAAGAGAAAAACCAATAGACTCTAGAAATGTGGAAGAAAAGGACTCAAAGGGAAAGGTTGTAGAAATTATAAAGCCTTCCATTGAATCTTCTAGCTCCTCCTAATATTCCTTGAAGAATCTATTAAGTATACAACCCAATTTCCAACCTATTGTGTCAACACAACTGTTGCAATTATCAATGCAACAATGTAATGTAGATTTGGATAAGATCTCTCCCCTCCACAAGAACAACTAGGAGATATATTCCATGCATCCAAAAGAAAATAAATCATTGAGACACATCAAAGAAGTGGAGAGATGATGGAGAAAGTACTGAAATCATTACAAGAGACCATACTCTGTGCAAACATAGATACATCACTATTCAATATGGAAAATCTAAAATTGTTGGTTGATTCTTTTAAGGTGTATGCCTCTAGACTTAAAGATGAAGTAGAGAAAGAGGTTGAGAAGAGAATTAATAAAATGAAAATATTAGAAATTACTAAGAAATGTGCTCTTGCACATAAAAGGTTTTTGGAATTGATGAAGGATGCACAAGGGTGCATTGATGAGGAAAGGGCTCTTTATCAATATGGCATGAATTGGCCTGGAGCCACACAAAGCATTATGAAGGAGATGGACTCCATTGAGTCTCAAATCAACACAGAGCATTAGCAAGTGTGTGGAATGTATTGAATATCCAACAAAATTAGTGTTGCATTGTGAAGAGGAAAGATAGAATTAGATGTGCTATAATGCCTCCGTCAATAGAGCATTATGTTGAAAAGCATTGTAATCTTTATCTAAATCTTTGTATCCTACTCTAAGATAGTAAATCTCATAAAGTCCTATGTATCTTTCTCTTGAAGTTGTGTTGGATTTAGTTATACAATTCCTATGTATCTTTCTCTAAGGAAGTGGGCCTTCTTGCAAGTCTTTTTGGTAGTGAGCCTTTTATATTGTGAGTTAAATCTCACCACACAGTTTTTCCCTCATTGGGTTTTCCACATAAATCTAGTGTTCTCCTTATGAATGTGTGTGTTATCAGTTTCTTTCTCACTACTGTTGATCTAATTAGAAGTAGAACTGTTATATCTTTCATTACTGAGTATTGTTGATCATACTGAGGATTTAACTGCTATATCTGATTAGGGGTTTTTGTTGTGATAAGAGGATTGTATTGTGCTAAAAGTTTCAACATCTGAAAGGGATTAAGTTTTTGTGTAGACTAATTCACCCCCCTCTCAACCTTGGGGTGTGTTCAACAACACCAATATTTTTACATGGAAAACCCAATGAGGGAAAAACCATGGTGAGAGTTAACTCACAATATATGAAGCTCACTGCTTACATATATTACAATGTTGTTTAAGGCTCACTACCTATGGACTTACAAACTAAGGTGTATAGCCTTAGGGAAATATATAAATGATCTTATGAGACCCACTACCTGTGGACTTGCAGACTAAGGTGTACAAGCTTAGGGTATGATACAAAGGACCTGATGAGGCTAACTATCTCAGAGAAGAATACATGAAAAATATAATGAGAAATATGAATATGAACTACTATGAAGAAGAATCCAGCATATGTTGATGTTGCAATCCCTTTTTTGCACAATTATCCCTTCACACTGACTTCGCACATTTCAACTTCAACATAATGATTTTTCACTACACTCCACACTACTACCACTTCACAAGTCAATTTGATCTTCTATATATTCTTTGCAACAACTCAAAACCTTAATTAGGTTGGCCTTAAGATAACCTTTAGAAGAAATGTATGATATTACACTAGTTGGCTCCAAACATGTATAATATTTACAAGAAAAATGGTTCCAAATCAACACACAACATTATAAGACCCAAACACATCATAACACATTCACCAAAGAAATATTAATTAATTAGGATCAACCTTAGATGAAGGAAACAACTATGTCGTCCCAACTAATGATAATACCAACAAATTTTTCATTTCTTCAACTTTACACCACCCGTGAGAGACCATAACCATCATGCAAATCAAGATGCAAGAATTGTAGTCCATGCATAATATCCCTTTAGCCTTTTCTTGAAGTGTCTAATCATCATATGTTGGCGCAATTGAAGAAACCTACTGAATACATAGAAGTAGAGCATTTCAGATAAGTATAGTAAACTGTTAATTGAAAATTGATCTTGCAGGCCACCAAAACACTTGAAACTTCAAAGTAGTGTTCTTTAGTCATTATTAGTTAATATTTCTATAGAACCGCAAGGAAAACACTTCACTTTTGGAGGAATGCAGATCATTCCAACAATCCTTCATCTTTATATTACATAGATTGGAACACTGTCAACTATAACTCTTTTTGCAAAAGGTGTAAAGACTTGAACTCTTGGAAGTAGAACCTTCACAACACAACCATCTTATCTTCTAAACTACAAGACAAAAAACTCATTCTGCAGAAGTGTTAGGATTCAAGAAGATTGGAGAAATAAACATTAACAATTATATGTAGATTAGTCACCACATACCAATAATCTCCCACTTGGAGACTGATCCTGGACGACACTGTTGCACTTGCAACTCCCATTGGATTATAGGTCTGGTTGGTTTCTTATGTCCACCATTATCATTTGTGAAGTCCAATGGAAACTGATGAGGAAATCAGTTTCTCCCATGTAATTTCCTTTTTCAACATATCTGCAGGATTCTCACTTGTGTAAATTTTCTCTAGCTTCAACTATCCATCCTCCAAAACTGACTAGATGAAGTGGTATCTGAGCTGTATGTGCTTAGTTTTTGAATGCGGAGCTAGGTTCTTAGCAAGATGAATGGAAATTTTTCTATCAATGTACAAAGGGTTATCCTCTTGTCATTGTTCTAATTCCTCTAGAAAACATTGTAACCAAATCATCTCCTTACTAGCTTCTATAGCAACAACATACCCGGCTTCAGTGGTTGAAAGTGCAAGAACCTTTTGCAGCCTTGAAATCCAACTAAGTGCAGTACCTCCTACAGTAAAAACATACCCTATAGTACTCCTCCTACTATCAATATCACCCACCAGATCAGAGTCAGCATATCCTTTTAGAGCAGAATTTGTTCTTCCAAAACATAGATTCTTTGAAGTAGTATCTCGCAAATATCAGAGAACCCATTTTATTGCATTCCAATGTTCCATTCCCAAATTGCTCATATACCTGCTCACAACTCCCACTACATGTGAAATATTTGGCCTTGTGCATACCATTTCATACATCAAGCTACCAACTGTTGATGCATATGGTATCTTAGATATTTTTCCTTCCTCCTCTTGTGTCTTTGGACACATCTCCTTAGTCAACTTAAAATGACTAGGCAAAGGTGTACTAACTGCATTTTCATTTTGTGTGTTAAAAATTTTCAACACCTTCTCTACATACTCACTTTGAGACAGATAATTTTTTGTTTGTCTTGTCCTACATGATCCTCATACCAAGGATTTTTTTTGTTGCACCCAAATCCTTCATAGTAAATGAATTTGCTAATTTCTTCTTAAGTTCATTAATATTTTGCATGTTAGACCCAGTAACAAGAATGTCATCAACATAAAGCAATAGGATAATATAGTTTCCATTACCTAATTTCTTAAAATAAACACAATAATCAAAATGACATCTTTTGTAACTTTGTTCAACCATAAGACTATCAAATTTCAAATACCATTGTCGAGGTGCTTGCTTCAAGCCATACCAACTCTTCTTTAACATGCATGCAAATTCCTCCTTACCATTGACCTCATATACCTATGGTTGTTGCATGTATATTTCCTCTTCCAAATCCCCATGGAGAAATATTGTTTTCACATCTAGCTATTCAAGATGCAAGTCTTCTGCAACCACAAGACTTAGAATAGTTCTAATAGAAGTCATCTTTACAATCGGAGAAAATATTTCATCAAAATCTATACCTTTTTATTTGCAAAACCTTTTACCACGAGTCCGGCCTTATATCTTTTCTTACCTCCATCTTCTTCCTTCAACCTGTAAACCCATTTATTTGGAAATTCTCTTTTACCTGCAAGCAAATAGACTAAGTCCCAAGTCTGATTCTGCAACAAGGAATCCAATTCCTCTTTCATGCCTAGCTCCCACTGCTTTTTGGTATCTACCTGCATTGCTTCTTCATAACTTTCAAGTTCACCAGAATCAGTTAGTAATATAGAATATAATGATGGAGAAAATATTTTTGCAGGTCTAGTTATCCTTGTAGAATGTCTAACACTTGCAGGAATCTGTGGGATAACTTGTTGTTGTTGAGCATCAAATACCACTGGCATTTTATTTTTTAGAATCTCATCCAACACCACATTCCTTTTTTCCTATTCATGCTTCTTTTCCTGTAGTTGATTCTTATACATGACCTTCTCATTGAATATAAAATATTTGCTCCTAATTATTTTATGATTTTCATAATCCCATAACGGATAACGAAATTCATCTACTCCATATCCAATTAAGGTACATTTTTTAGACTTAGCCTCAAGCTTGGTTCTAGTTTCAATATCAACATGGACAAAAGCTTCATAACCAAATGTTTTCATAAATGAGTAGTTTGCTTTTTTACTAGCCCATGCCTCCTCTAGAATGCCATCATTCAAAGGATTTGAAGGTCCCCTATTTATTAAATAAACAGCAGTATGTACAGCATCTTCCCAAAACTATAAGGGTAGTCCAACATGCAATCTCATGCTCCTTGTGTACTCCATAATGGTCCTATTCATCCTCTCAGACACCATTTTCTTGTGGGGTTCCAAGAACTATTTTTTGTCTACGGATTCCATTGTATGAACAGTAATTTTCAAATTCTCTACTATAATACTCACCTCCATTATCAGATCTGAGGCACTTTAACTTTTTTCCTGTATCATTCTCAACCAAAGCTTTCCACTTTTTAAAAGTTTCAAATACTTTTGATTTTGGTTTTAGGAAATACACCCATGTTTTCCTAGTTGCATCATCAATAAAAGTAACATAATAGCAATAGCCACCAAGAGAAGATACCTAAGTTGGTCCCCATACATTTGAATGCACAAGCTCTAATTTCTCCCTCTTCTTCTCTTTCCCAACTTTGAGAAATCGAACTCTTTTTTGTTTTCCAAAAACACAATTTTCACAAAACTCCAAGTCAAGACCTAGAGCAACTTTTTGGAGTGAAGGATCTTCATCCCTTTCTCACTCATGTGCCCAATTCTATGATGCCACAATTTTGTTTCTATCCCTGTATCAAGTGCTATAATTGTCTCAGTAGCAACTATTTCTATAGCAATTAAGGTAGAATAAGTATTACCGGTACACAAATACAATGTGCCTACCTTTTCACTTTTAGCTACTACTAATGTACCTTTAGTGACCTTCCAGACTTTTTCTGAAAAGGTAACTATGCAACCTTCACTACCTAGTTGTCCTACAGAAATTAAATTCCTTCTCAAATTTGGAACATGCCTTACCTCCTGTAGCAACCATTCATTTCCATTCTGCAACTTAATTTTTATCTTTCCTTTTCCAACAATCTAACAAGGTTTATCATCACCCAAATATACCTATCCAAAATCACTTTGAACATAATATATAAAATATTTCTTATGTTGTGTGGTATGAAATGAAGCCCCTGAATCTATTACCTAGGAATCATTAGCATTATCTAAACACATAATTAAAGCATCTTATAATTTATCACTTGCAACATTAGCTTCCTTACTATCATCATGTTGTCAATCTCCTTGTTTTCCCTTTCAAGACCAACAATCCTTCTTCAAGTGTCCTGGCTTTCCACAGTGCCAGCAATCCATTTTTCCTCTAGATTTAGATTTTCCTTTCTTTGACTTCCCTTGTGACTTCCCATGATTTTTTGGGATTTTTCCTCTCTCCTTTTTTCTTCCCCTGTTCTCTATAGTCAAAGCATTACCCGATGATGAACTCTCACCTGTGCTTTTTTGTCGCATTTTCTCGCTAAGGATAACACCAACAACATCATCAAATTTCAATGTATTTGAACTAGATACAAAGTTACTTACAACCATTACCAAGCTATTCTAGCTTTCTAGAAAAGAACATAAAACCAAGAGAGCCCTCACCTCTTCATCAAAATTCACTTTTAAAAAAGTTAACTAACTGGTAATCATATTAAACTCATATTAAACAATTTAGCGAAAGCTTCCATCATGAGAAATACCTTATTTGAGGCTAATGGTTTTTCATACAATTTAGCGAAAGCTTCCATCATATTATTTGTTGTCTTTTCTTATGTTATATTGAACACAAAAGATGGTGTCAAGAACAACCGAATGGTTCCTAGTGCCTTTCTATCCATAATCTCCCATTCTTCATCAGACATTGTAGCATCTTTCTTTGCTTTTCCTTGCAATGGCCGCCATAGATCCTTTTGATATAAATAATCTTCCATCTGCATCTTCCATAATTGATAATTTTGGTCATTGAACTTCTCAACCTTGAATTTGCCTTCTTCCATTGCTCACACTCAAATATAGAGGTTTCCTACCAATCGACTGAAATAAATGCGGCTTTGATACCAATTGTTAGGATTCAGGCAAATTGGAGCAATAAACATTAACAATTATATGCATATTAAATAACATAGAAATAACAATGAAGAATAACACAAAAGAGATCAACATAGAATTTAACGTGGTTCACCCAATATGGGCTACATCCACAAAAACTTGAACACCCAATTATTTTATTATCCAATGCAAGATAGATTACAATCTTGCAAACACCATACCATAGCATACATCCCAACTTCTTATAACAAGCCTTTTGAAACCTTCTAGAATTAGGTTTTACAAGGGTTTTTTATAATTTGACGTGTTAACGTCAAAACCTTGATGTTTCAACAGGAAAAAAACCTTGATGTGTCAACGAGAAAAAACCTTGACGCACATTAACGAAAAAAATTGGGGCAATGCCCTGAACCCCATTTCTTGTTATGAGTGTATAGTACTTGCATGATCAGTCACCACATACCAACAAGAAGGATGTGAACCAAAAATTCATTACTCTATCATAGTGAATACCATAGCAAAGCTTTTGCAACTTATCATTATGTGTGGTACACGAAACAAGGATGATATCAATGTAAACATGTTTTAAGAATATCATAATAGGTGTACCATCCTCTGCATCACACTCATGTCACCATTCTCCTCATATAGAATTAGAGACTAGCACCAACACATATCAGTTATACAACTATCTCTTGTGTATATACACACTTCAGCATATAGATTTGACATCAATGACAACACCTATTGTCAACCATCTCCCCCTTTTTCATTGATGGCAACACACATATGCATCTCTCCCCCTTGACATCAAGGGAAAAGGGAATTATAACTACTATTTATAATATTCCCAAAACTGTATGAGCTCCCCCTAACTATACATACTCCCACTAAGATGGAGATAGATATTACAAACATCTGCAAAACTATATAGAGAAAAAAAAATTATCTACCCTTTTACAACTCCCTTAGATGGTAGAATACTCGTATATGTTCCTTTCAGGTGTGTCAGAGTTTCAACCTAGTTTTCTTTTGTTGAGACAAGAATATGATTCTAACATTCAAATTTTATGCACAAATTGTTAGCTTCATCTGTATTGTTTGGAGCCTTATCTTCAAAATAGTCTCTTCTTCTTCCACAAGCATCCTGGATAGTGAAGCTAGTCTCAAGTTGATTACTTCCCTCAACTAACCAAATTATTTCTTTAGTTGATCTCTTTGATCTTGAAGCGGAGACATCTGCACATGAAGATTTTCCAATTGAGCTCTATCCATCCTTATCTTTTGATACATCATACATCCTATCCATTTGAGTTATTTGTGACTCAATGGAGTCAATTTGATCCTTGATACTTGTGGCCATTTCAAACAAAATTAATAAAGTGCAATGAATTCACCAACACACTTCTTAAGAATCTCTATATTTTCCATTATTAGGTGCATATTAGCACATCTATCAGATTCCTCAGCCAATATTTTATCAGTTATCTATCTCAAATTCTCTTGCTCTACCTTCTACTTAATGTGTGAAGAATGATCCTTAAAAGAATCCATTAAAAGCTTCAATTTTTGTTTTGAATGAAAAGATGAATCTATGTTTACCTTTGGTAAAACTTCTTGAATTATCTTTATAGCATCATCTATTATTTCAATATTTTTCAATTGTTCTTGCAAAAAAAAAATTCTTGCTGAAGCATGCAAGATATCACCAAGCTATAATTTTTGAAGGGGAGAAATATTTGATAGATCTACCTAACCTTTATGAGTGGGGATTTATAGAAGTTGAGATGTTACCACAAGTTGGAACCACATCTGTAAAAACAATAGGTCCTTAAACAAATTTGAAGATGAGGAACACTAACCTTTATCTGCAGAAGCATCTTGCTTCTTAATTGTTTGTACTTCAACATCCTAAACTTCATCAGGATTAACTTTTTTAATCTTCTCATTATTTCTTGAATTCTTTGAGGGAGTAACATTATGCTTCGTAGGAGGAACGCCAACTTCACCTTGACTTTCTATACCATGTGCACTAGTATTCACTAGAGGAGTAGTTTACTAACATTTATTTATAACACCATCAGCCATATTTCCCTAAAAAATAGATAGATCTATGTCCTGAGTAGACACATCAGGAATATCCTGCAAGTTAATGTCATTTGGATGAGCTTGATCCTTACTCATCTTCTTTTATTCAAGGATCTTGGTCATTTTTTCTTTAGACTCTTTCTCTACTTCTTTTTATATCTCCATTCTAGAGATAGTTTACACCTTATGCACAACTGAGATACCTCCTCCTTCATGTTGTTCGGGGGGTCCTTTCATTTCCTTCTGACCAGATATATCTTCTATATTTGTATTATCTAGAGGTTCTTATGAAACAACATTTGACATTTCATCAATGATTTTCTTTGTAGTGGCTTCAATTTCATTCTTAATATTCCTTTTTAAATATACATCCAAGCTCATCAGAAGATCTATTCTTCTCTTGGTGCAGAGCTCTTTAACTTGTCTTTGGACAATATTTTCCTTTTCTTCTCAAGAAATAGGGATCCCAATTTTTTCAATTACTTGTAGTTTCAAATATTCATTAGCTTTAGTGGCATCTCCTTTCCTTTGTCTCAAAGCTTTAGCAAGGTTATCTAAATCTTTGTCAACAATGCCATTGACAGGAATGTTTTGCATCAACATATACTCAATAACAACCTTTTCAATTGTCTTTTTATCTTTCATAGGAACATCTGGATGAAGCAGCATTGTATCATTTACTAAATCATACTCAATAATTCCATTAAGAATTAAACCAAAATCTAGAGGTTCATGTGTGACTGGAGGAGCTTTCTCAGTCTTCTCAGCAATTCCCTTTCCTTTCCTTTTCTGTAAGGGCATTTCCTCTTCTTCTCCTTGACTTGTAACTTTCTCTCTTTTCCATAAAACAAAAGAATGTACTTCTTCTTCATCATCACTCACATCCACAAGATCAATCTTTTCTCTATTTTCCTTTCATTTAGGCCTAGCATTAGTATACTTTTTCTCCAAAGTGATTATATATGCAACTTTTCTTTTACTACTGGTTGTTTGTGTAGACTCAGAAGGTAGTGGAGAAAATCTCCCAAATCTCCTTGGACCTTGAATAGATTCTAGAGGAATAGATTTGGCTATGGGGACCTCTGTAGGGATTTCTAATATAGTCTTTGAAGGAGTGCCTAAAATCTTGCAAAGCTCATCTTTATCTTTTATCTTTGACTACCGTGGAATCTCTTTAAGCACCTTTTCAACTTTCTTTTCAATGGCTTCCTCTCTCTCCTAGTAAATCTCATCCATAATTTCTCTATATGTGTCAAATATTATTACTTTGGGATCCTTAGGTTTTGATAATAGAATATCAATATAACCTTTAACAAATTCATTCTCAACCTCATATGGTATCTCACAAATTCATGAAGTTTTGGGCTCCACAACTTCCATAAAACAATAATCCTTGTTTACCATAAAATTTATCTCATTTTCATACTTCTAAACCAAACTATATGGTATCCTATATCTGTTTTGCATATCATTTTATAGAATATGATGAAAGCTTGCTCATTTTTAAAACTTTCCACATGTTGTTTGATCTGTGTTGCTTAAGCTTGAAAAGTATGATGGTGGTCTTGTTAAGTTTGGTGATGATACATCTACTAAGATCTATGGAAAAGGTTCAATTAGTTTTGATGGCAAGCATAAGATAGATGATGTTCTTTATGTAAAGGGTCTCCAATATAATCTCCTCGGTGTAGGACAAATGTGTAGCAGAGGATACAATTTGGTGTTTCAAGATGATGGTTTTGAAATCAGAAAAGGAAGCTCTAAAACATTGGTTGTAGCTAGAACAAGGACAGAAGGAAATGTTTATCAGCTCAAAGGTGGTGGTGTTAAGTGATTTATGTCTCAAATCAATGAAATTTTGTTAAGGCATAGAATAATGTGTCACATCAATTTTGATAGCCTAATGAAGATTAGCTCTACTCAAGTTGTGAGAGATCTACCAAGAATTACAAAGCCTATCAATGCAATTTGCAAGGAGTGTTTGTTTAGAAAGAAAACAAAGAAGAGGTTCAGAACTAAGGAATATTCTACCACAAGACCTTTGGAGTTGGTGCATATCAACCTATGTGGACCTACCAGAACAAGAAGCACTCAATGTGATAGGTATTTTATGTTTTTGATAGATGGTTACTCTAGAATGACTTGGGTGACCTTTCTCAAAGAAGTATCAAAAGCTCTAAATAATTTTAAAGCATTTAAGTCTATGGTTGAGAATGAAATGGATTTAAAAGTAAAATGTTTAAGGTCTAACAGAGGTGATGAGGTCACCTCAAATGAGTTTTTTTGCTTTTGTGAAGATCATGGGATAAAAATACATTTATCAGCTCCTAGGACTCCTCAGTAGAATGGATTTGTGGAAAGGAAGAACAAGATAGTTCAAGAAGTAGCAAGAGCCATGATGAAGGAAGCAGATATTTTGGATGACTATTAGAAAGAATATATTCACTCTATAGTGTAAATTCTTAACAGAGGACAAGCAAAATTAAATAGTTCAAAGACCCCCTATAAACTATGGTATGGAAAACCTCCTACTGTGAAATATTTTAATGTTTGGAAGAAAATGTTATATCAGGAGAGATGAAGAAAATATAAGAAATTTTGATGCAATATCAGATAAAGGAATCTTCCTTGGATACTCTACAAAGAGAAAGGTGCATACGGATGATAAAAAAGGGTTAAAGAAGATAGTTGAAAGTGCAAGTGTCAAAGTGGATGAAGAATCACACCAAATCTCAATAATGATAAAAGGATATGAATTTGATGAACCCCCTTGTAAAGAAGAAAAAGAAGAAGAGAACGAAGAAAATGATATGCTAGTTGAAGAGGAAGAAGCTTTGGAAAATAATCCTAAAACTCCTAAGTATGTGTGGAAGAATCATTATGAGGATCAAATAATTGGGGAAAAAAGCAAAGGTGTGTTGACAACAAGAAAAGTTGTTATGGCAAAGGAACATGTAAAATTTTGTTTACTTTCTGAGGTAGAACCTAAACAGTAATTGAGGCATGCAAGGATGAGAATTGGATCAAAGCTATGGAAGAAGATTTGAGCAAGAGTGAGAAGAATCAAACATGGGAATTGTTCCCAAGACCAACAAACAAGAATGTGATAGGAACTAAATGGGTTTTTAGGAACAAATTGAATGAGGATGGAGAAGTCATCAGGAACAAGGCTAGACTTGTGTGTAAGGGCACTCACAAGTGGAAGGAATAGATTTTGAAGAGATTTTTGCTCCAGTAAAAATAATGAAAGCCATTAGGATGTTTTTGGATTTTGCAGCTTATAAAGACTTCAATGTGTATTAGATGGATGTCAAGTCTACATTTTTGAATGGTGAGTTAGAAGAAGAGGTGTATATTGAAAAACTGGAAGCATTTTAGTTATTAGAAGATTTTAGTATGATTTGCAGGTTGAAGAAAGCTTTATATGGACTCAAACAAGCTCCTAGAGATTGGTATGCAAGATTGGATAAGTACTTATTGCAGCAAGGATTCAAAAAGGGTACTGCAAACATAAATCTTTACATTAGGGTTGAGATAGATCAAATCCTTATTATGGTTGTGTATGTTGATGACATAATCTTTGGAGGAAATGAGGAACTATGTAAAAGGTTTACACAAAAGATGCAAAATGAGTTTGAAATATCAATGTTTGGGGAGATGAATTTGTTCCTTGGGATACAAATCAGTCAATCTGATAAAGGTATAGATCCATCTCACAATCAAAGTATGTCAAGGAAATTTTAAATAAGTTTGGAATGGAGGACTCTAAACTAGTATGTACTCCCATGGTTACTATTTGTAAGTTGATAAAAAGTGATAAACCTCCTAAGACATATCAAAGCAAGTACAGATGCATGATTGGTGGATTTCTATATCTAACTGTTACTAGACTGATTATCATGTATGCAATATATCTTGTGGCAAGATTTCAAGAATATCCTAGAGAATCACATATGGTAGCAGTAAAAATGATATTTATATATTTGAAAGGCACTTCAGACTTTGTTCTATGGTATCCTATGGATACTAATTTCTCTTTGAGTGCTTATAAAAATGCAAATTGGGTAGGTTGTATAGATGAAAAAATAAATACAAGTGGAGGTCCTTTCTTTCTTAGAAGTAGATTGGTTTCTTGGTTGAGTAAGAAGCAAGATTCAATGTCACTATTTATTGCAAAGGCATAATACATTGCAGTAGCATCTTGTTGCACACAAGTGTTATGGATGAAGCAGACATTAAAGGATATTAGAGTGTCATATGATGAACCTATTCCTATCTTGTGCGATAATACAAGTGCTATCAACATTTCAAAAAAATCATTAATGCATTCAAGGACAAAGCATATCTCTATCTGGTATCACTTTCTAAGAGAGAAATTTGTTAAGAATGAAGTGAATTGGAGTATGTGCCTACAAAGGATCAAATAGCAAACATTTTCACAAAGTCTTTTCCAAAAGATACATTTGAGTATCTCAGGTATAAGCGAGGGGTTATTGGCCCTCCTTTCAACTAGATGCACGAGTCGGTACATTTGTCTAGGTGATCAATTCAAGATTTATTCTTTGTCCTAGACTGATTAAGGCTACCTCTTAGGGGGAGTAGGTAGTGGTGTCTTTTCTTGGTGTAGTCAAGAAGAGCATATCTTGTACCCCTAAGGGAGAGAGAGTGTGGTAGAGAGAGAGAAATGGAGAGAGAGTATATGGGAGAGAAATTAGTTTGCAGGTGTTGCCTGAAGAACATAAGAAGAAAGGGGAGAAAGAAAGAAGTCTGAAATGTAAGAAATATCCAAGTAAAGAGGAGTTTTTTTTTATGCAGGGTTGCTTTTGTTGTTGATGGTTTTTTCAGAGTTGGTGTTTCCATTAATGAAAAAGGGGGAGATTATTACAGATTGTTGCATTTCATTTTCATTAGTGTTGTCATTGATGTCAACCTCTAGTGAGTTCATGTTGAGAAGGATTTGTGGTGTTGAGCAGGTGTTGTTGATGTAGCTGGTTCACTTGGTTTCCAAGTGATTTTGAGAAAAATTGAATAGAGAGTGTACAAGGTGATAGAGTTGTGTTTTGTATTGTGCTCTACATTTATTCATGGTTGAAGATGTGATTGTGTGGTTTAGATGAGATGATCAGAGGTGTTATATCCAGAGTTTCAGATTCTGGATCATGTGGTAGTGGAAGATGTGTTTAGCAGTGTGTTGTCTATGAAGAAGTTTTCCTGGGAGAAATGGAATTTCTCCACATTTCTCCATGTTGAGGTTTCTTATCTTATGCATTAGGGAATTACCTCCCTAGAGTGTTTGGTGTTTAGTTGTTCTGCAAGGTTGGTTAGTGAGTTTTATGTCTGTGGCAGTGTGGATAGTTGCACAGGATGATAATATTCTCAGTTTCAGGTGGTTGTGGTAGTGTTGTTGAATATTTTGATGATATTGGAATATTCCAGGATGTTGAGTGATGTTTCTACATGGTTCACAATATTTTTTGGACCTGGTAAAGAGTGAATTGATTGTTTGATGGTGTTAGTGTAGGTTTGGCCAATCTAGCATGCTAGTGTTGATTGCGAAGATGGTTTACTATTTGTGGAAGCATGGTGTAGCATGTTGGTGTATATTCAGGTCCTAGTTAACCCTTGCTTTGGTTTGCATTCACTTATTTCCACTACAAAAGTGTTTGGTGTCGACCTATTTGGTGGTTGCATGTTTGAGGTGCATACATTTCATTGAGGTTGACCTAGAGAAGTTGTTTGAAGTCACAGAAGATATATAATCAAGGTTAATTGTTGGAGTTGTGTGTCATGTGTAGTGATGTTAAGGATGATTCAAATGTGATCAAATTTTGTGATATGAGTGTGAGCTTAAATTCCTAAGGCTATCAGAAGCAATGAGTAGTGTCTACATTTTCAGTGCACCTAAAGTTGCTAGAGGCAGTGAGCTGAAGGTTGCAGATGGTGTAGAGTTATTGTAGTGTATCTTTTTGTTTCTCTGAGGTAGTGAACATCCTTGTAACAGTGTTCTATTCTCTTTCTATTCCAGATTGTGATTCCTTTGGGTAGTGAGCCGTTCTTTTCTTTTGGGCAGTGAGTTTTTTTGATAGTGAGCCTTTTGTAATCGATGTTGTTATTCATGTATATGTGAGTTAGTCCTTACCATGGTTTTTCCTTGATTAGGGTTTTCCACGTAAATTTTGTGTTCTATGGTTTATGGTTGTGAATGTGTTTATGTTTCAATAGTTTACATTCATGTTGATGCATAATAAGGGTTTAAATATTAATGAGGGTTTGAGTGTTTTAATGTGATTCAACCCCCCTCTTAGTTGCCCTATGTTTCTAACAAGTTGCTACATGATTTTATGATTGACTCTAGTGCCAGCATCATAGTTATGTATAAATTGATTACAAATTTGTTAAAATTAGAATGTAATCCATTTGATAGAGGAATCATGTAATTATATGGAAAAAATTTCAGTTTGTAGGTTTAATCAAAAGCCTCCCCTTGACCCCATATTCATCCCCCAACATTACAGTCTCCCAAGAGGTGGTAGTGATAGATATCCCTCCCATTTTGAGTTGTGTTTCTAAAGAGATTTTACTTCTAATATAGGAGGATATTTTTCTTTGGAATGGTCCCATCTAATCCTAAGAACCAAGCATGGTGCCAAGATGAAAGTGCTATCAGAACCCTTACACCTAGAACATATAGTAGATAATGTTGTGAACTTTGAGGATACACATACATCATTTTCAAGGAATGAAATGTATTGTGTGGAGATGCTAGAAGATGAAGAGACTATGTGAGATAGAATCCCCGAAGAATAAGTCCTAATAAATGAATTCATGAGGAATGACCCATTCAGAAATTATGATGCTACCAGCCTAGGCACATATGTGATTTATGGCGAAGATCAAGTCATCCCTCAGGTGACTAAGAAGAAACTTATGAAATATCAAGTGATGAATCAAGCTTGTGGACTCTGCTCTTTGATGGTGTAAGATGCAAGGTAGATTTGGGAGCCAGCATCTGCCTAGTATCCCTTATTGGAGTGGAGACTCTTAGAGCCTTCTGATTTCAATTTGCATTCACAAATAATGAAGCCAAGTATGAAGACCTATTCCATGGTTTGAGTCTAGTGGAGTGAATGGGAATCAAAAGGCTAAAGTTTTTCGAAGACTCATAGCTAGTAATAAAGTAGGTGTAATAACCCATTCGTAATTATTACTTAATTAATATTATTGTAAATGAAACATAAATATAATCCAAATTAAAAAGACAAAACTAGTGGCTAAATTCAATCATAGTTACACATTTACATTTAAAATGGGTCAAAGATTCTTATATTCACTTCAAAAGTCAAATTACAATATCAAGTTTGACTTGGCTCTTAAGGCCACAAAATCATTACATTGTACATATTACATCAAGTGCAAGAATGAATTACATCAAGTTACATTTTAGACTATATTAGTCTTGTGAACAACTATGGTTCTTCTTGATACTCACCTCCATTGGTGGACGACAACATGGTTGAAGCGCTTTACCACCCAACCACGAAGCTTATGCTTCCTCGGTATTCTTCCAACTTGAAGAATGCCCGAGCCTGCAAGAAAAATTTAGCAAGAGAACAACCTACAAGGTGGAATCTAGTGCTTTCCCATACATCAACATGCAATTTCTATCTACAAATTAGAAAACAAAGTGCAAAATCTATGCTAGGAAAGGCAAAGAGTGAAATTATAGAGTTTATTCATACATATATAATGAACTATATTGCTTGGCCAAGCATAATAAGTGTGTTGCAACAACAGAAAATGATAGGTTCTGGTAAAGCAAACCTATACTCTATGAACCCATTTCGGCACTTGTCCTGAAAGGTAACTTTCTAATATAACAACTATCTACCTTCTGGAAACAACTACCCATAGCTACTCTAGTCAACTAAGGTATCACTGTTTTGTTCAAGTATTTAAAATATTCTTCCACAAATGTCTTCAAAAGAATAAATAGAATAAAAATTTATACTCTAAATAGAAATCAGATTCTATGTTTCATAGAGTATTTCAACAATCAGTCATATCATTCTTATGACTATTTTCTACTTAACATCTTAAGCATTTTCCTTTTTAAAAATGTACTAAAAAAAAGAAGGTATGTCACAAGTATGTGTATGTAGATAGACGAAGTCTATGTGCATACACATATATGTGCCTACTAATGTTATAGTTTGTGCATACATTCTAAAATAATCATTAACTCAAATTGCAATATTAAAATAGTATTTCAATTGACATTTTTGGTCAAGACAAAGAAAACAAAACAAGTCTATGCTAAAATTTTCACACATACTATTATTGCATTCTCACTACCGTGTTTCTCTAACATTGATGTCTACCTAAGAACATTCATTGTCTGAATAGAATATATATAATGTTTCCTACTAAATAGTCATAAAACTAGTTGTTTACATATGAGCATTCATTGTTTATGCAAAACAAGTACTATTTCCTACTAAACAGTTGCAAATCTAGTTGTTTACATATGAACATTCATTGTTTGAACAAAATATATATTGTTTCCTACTAAACAATCATAAATCCAGCTATTTACATATGAACATTCATTGTTTGAACAGAACAAGTATTGCTTCCTACTAAATAGATATACAATTTTTTTATAGCTACAATGGTAACTTAATCAACAAAACAGTGTTGTTTACGAAAGATTATTCATTTTCTTCATCATTACATTATTGTTTCAAACCAAACAGTTCACTTAATGATAGAAAACATCATTTTCCAATAGAACATTCACTGTTCTTTTAATAGAACGAGTTTTATTTCAAAGAATACAGAAATAAAAATGTTGTTTTTCAGTAGAAGTATTGCCTACAGCTATCTCGTCTTTCATTTCAAATAGAATAGTTTAATTTTCCTCTGAAAAATTAGGCTATCAGATTTTCCATTGTTCTATATTGTATAGGAGCGAATTTGCACCCCTTGAGAAAATTCCCATTTCACATACCCTCACCTTAGAAAATCAAATCCGAAGGTGAAATTCCACATCACCCACTTGCCTTCCATTCACCTGGCACTTTTCTTGTGTGTCGGTGACAAAATATTTATCGAGGACGAACACATGGAGTGCAAATATCCATGTGGCATGCTTTCATCCCTAACAAATTCCTACATCTAAAGTTGGAAGAGGTGTTACACACTCGATTGGGGCTGAATTGTAACATCCCTCTTTGACCAACTGACCCAAAAATTCCTTATTCCTTCTCATCCCACCTTCAAAAACATTCATTCTCACTTCATTTCACTCTCTTGAATCTTCTACACATTCAGTCACTTCATTCTTCTTGCAATCTCTTCACATTTCACTCTCAAGTAGCATTTCAGCATTCCATTATGAGCATTGTAGTGACTTTGAAGCTCCATCAACTCCACATTGCAAGTGTGAGGTAAGCCATAAAAGTGTGTGCTCGAAGTCTTGCGAGAACTCCCTTCATCACTGTTGCGGTTGTGGTGACTTTTCCAAGTCCATAACTTTCATTCTCCTCCATTGTCTAGTGATCTTTTTGGTGGAGGTGGTAACACTTCACTCCTCTCCTTTGTGTTTTGATAGAGTAGCATAGTATTGTTTTGTAGTGTTCATTGCAATCTTTCTTTCTACTTTCTTTATCGCATATTCTACTTTGTTGCTTTTTGATTGTCAGTGGAGGTGGAAACACCAAAGTGGGGGTCTGGCTGAGGTAGGCCCCTATACAACCCAAACAATTTTCCCTCTTTCTTGTGTGTAGTTGAATGTGTGCGTAGAGTTAGCTAGCTAACAGGCACTTTTGTGAGATCATCTTCATCACCCTAGCTCTTATCTACCTACTTTGTCATATTTGTCTCTAATTCTCATACTTCATTATTCTTTTTACCTCATTAAAATCAACTAGCTAGGTTTTCAATAAGTTTTTAGGTATTTTTTTACTATACTTCATGTTTTCTGGCCATATAGACACCAGCACACCAGAGAGAAGCCAACACGTCACGCTGTCATCATCAGACAGAGAGTTGTCTAAGGTGCAATACCAACTCCAGAAACTAGCTTACCTAGCCTAAACTTTAGCTTCAAATTTGAAGAGTGACAAAAGTACTACATATTACTCTTCATTCTCATTCCTCAACCCAAAACATCCCTTTAGAGTGAGGTAAGTTAGGTGAGCCCTCCGCTCTCAGCTCTCTTCTTCTTGGAGCCTTGACATGGTTGGTCCCCCTCTCTTATAGTTTTGGTGAACCTGACGTGAACCATTTTGGTTCCGTTTAGCAGTTTTGAAGGGTCCTTTTGTCGCATTCTAGGAGCATTGTAGGTGTGAGTGTTGTGATGTGTTTCACCTTATAGCCCAACCTGCAACCCCTAGTAGGGGTAGTTGGAAGGTTTCGTAAGTATTGTAGAATGAAGACTTAACTGGGTCATTGTCCTATTTCAAACCCTTGGGGAGCTTTGTGAGAGTATCATTTAGTGTACACGATGGGCTCTTTCCTGTATCTACCTATCCCCTCTACGCAACCTACAAGCAATAGTCCAGGTATAACCTTCACCTCTTAGGACTATTTGATGAGCTTTAATAGAGAACCATCTCCTCTTTATATCCCTGTGTGAATCAACGGAAACACTATAGCAAGTGCTCTTTTTGACCCGAAATCTCAAGTAAATATCATAACCGATATTATGTTAATTAACTTCTTGCATAAAGATGGGTACGACACACCTGTGAGCACCATCTGTACTCATAATGGACTTTTCGTACCTCCCCTTGGTAATATCATTTTTTCAGTCCTTGTCTGACCTAAGTCTGTGAACCTATTGTTTGACATAATCCTAGGGCCTGAACTCTTCAGAGTGAAGGTGGGTATTCCCTGGCTAGTAGCTATGAATGCAGTTCCCTTCGTTGTGCATAAATGTCTAAAATTTATTCATGAGGGTTCAGTGCATGTGATCCATGACACCGATTATAGACCACTAGTTACGTATGGCAGCTATTCTTTAGATCACTTTTTGCCTACACCCATTGGTCCTCTCCCACCTAGGAAGGACCTCTTATACTGAATTTATCAAAAGTACAAGAAAGGGTGCTTAATGCCTAGAGTGAGGTACCCTCCATCACCTTATGTTGTTTCACATAGGGCATGCTTAAAATCTAACAGTGATATTGCCAAGGCCCATAGAGGAGAAGAGAAGCGCTCTCCAGGTTCCTCTTCTTTCTCTTTTGTTGTCTATCTTGATGCTTCCTCTCACCCTACTGTGGTGCCATCGGATTTTTATCTATGTTTGCGGGAGAACCCTATAGTGCACGCTTGGTGAAGCCCAAGCGTCTTGCATTTGAAGTTCTTGTTCTACCCACAGTGCCTAGTCCCATTTGATATGGTAGAAGAAAGGATCCCCATGGGTAATCCTCTATGTCTTGGCCTCTGCGGCCTCCCACCGCTTCTGCTCCTAAAGCAGTGAATGGGAAGAGGCTCACCATCGAGGCACTAGAACTGACTCCCCTCGTTGTTTCTCAACCTCTTCCTCCTGCTCTCATTCAGGAGTCTGTCCCTCCATTGTAGATGGTTGTGATGGACACCCCTATGGCTGAGCAAGATCCTACTATCCCTTCATAGCTCCCAGCCTCTAACTCAAAGATTCGTACAAACTTCCTTGCATGTGAGCGCAAGCACCGGCGAAATGCTTTGGAAATTGAGAAGGCCGCTTTGCAAAAAAAGGAATAGGAGATGATTGCCCCTGCTTCAAGGCCTCCTGATGTGTCCTCCCATCTCCCCCCTCTTCTTTTGTTCAATTGAGTTCAATCTCACTTTCAGCCCCTATTGTGAGTGTGAGTGTGCTTGACCCTAAAAATGTGTAGGTGTTTATCACTCCCTCGGCTAAGCTACCCCTGTTGATGTCTCTTCCATACATCCCACCATTCCCAAAACTCATGGACATGTTGAATACCTCAATGGTGTTCATTGTGGTTTTCTCCTCCTCCTCTACACCTCTCACTTTGTCTTTGGGGAGTTCACATCCCCCGAGGAAGCAGAAAGCAAAGGTTGGACCTTCTAGCAATGGGAGGCGTAAGAGGAGCCTACCTTCTCCAAAGGGAGATCCTACGCTAGTTTGTTTCATACTAGTGATGGAGCAAGTTTTGACTTCCCTGTCACCGCTCCCGAGTTACTCGGTGAGCCAAGTGGTGAATCTCAGGCATCGTCCTCCTCGTTCGTTGAGGTACGACATGGAACTTCTAGAAAGTGCATGTTTAACTCTATGGACAAAGTTTTGTCCTTGTAAATAATCTTCACAAAATCACTTACCATAGCTCCACAAGAGTTGAATGGAGAAGACCTTGCAGGGAATTCTTCCTTAGCCCCTGTAGCGGGAGGTTCAAAAGCTCCTCCCCTTAATATTCCACCACTGTAGGATCATCCACCTTCCCCTTATAATGATCTAGATTGGGAAGCGGATGACCTCTTGTTCGATGAGTGTTAGGGGAAGGCCTCTTCTTTACCTTTAGATAAGGAGTGTGTGTGTGTGTGTGTTGTGATGTGTTCCCCCATGCTTGTGTTATGTGTTCTTGGATGACCCTTGTCACCTTTGTTGGTGCTTGGATACAAGAGTGATTATGTGTCGTAAAACTTCCTCTACTTGTTCCATCATTCTTCCTTTTTTATGTGCTTTGATTTTCAGCAAATTGGAGATGATGAGAAGCATTGGGAGCATTTAGGCTTCCCTTCTATGTTGACCCAATTTTGTATTTTTGTTTTATCTTCTCGTGTATTCTTCACATGGTCTAATATAGTAGGAGGTTGATGATAGTTCATTTATATACTATTTCTATACTTATATATATTCATGAATAGCTCTGACCCCGAAATATAAAATCACCCCTATGTCTCCTCTTCATGCTATTTCTCTTTTGCTCGTTTATCTTTCTTTCTTCTTTTCTTGAGTTGTCCCTTGTATGTGTGACAACATTGCTTTCACAATGCTTCAATTTTCAAAAAACACATTTGTTGCCAACGAATCTTTTCTTGAAAATCCTTGCAAGATTTTCCAAAGATCACATTCTCAACTTGGACCCCTAATGGAACATGTTTCCTTCATCATGGGTTCGCAAATAAAGAATTTGAGAACTTTCCTCTGAGGAGGGAGCAGCTTCTTCCTATGGGAGAAGCCTCAACCTTCCCCTCATAATGGGGTGTCTTCTTCCTTTCGAATTCCTTGATGATGAACTGATTTGAGAAAAACATCTCTTCTACACTTTCAAACAATGTGTCCCTTGAGTGTACCCCTTTTCCTTTGAAAGGTTCTTGATAGACCCCTTTGAAATCATTTCAACGTGTTGACTGTGACTATCTGCTTGTTTTCCTATGTGGCTGTTTTGTTTTTTTTGACATGTTTTATCTATGGATTAACATGTTTTGCAGTTGCACCTGTGAAGCCACTCTCCAGTTTGACTCTATGGAGTCCCCTTTTGTTAGGCTTCCTTCATGAGAGAGAACTTGGGGGTTTCCTTCTTGCAGGTCTGCGGACCTGTAAGGCGCTTACTTCACTAGGCTTCCTTCATGAGAGAGAACTTGGGGGTTTCCTTCTTGCTGGTCTGCGGACCTGTAAGGTGCTTACTTCACTAGGCTTCCTTCATGAGAGAGAACTTGGGAGTTTCCTTCTTGCAGGTTTACGGGCCTGTAAGGTGATTACTGGTGCAAGAGCACCCATAGGTTATCTTAGGATTGTCTAGGACAGTCTTGTCTAGGACAACTAGGCAATAAAATTTAGTTCATTTGGATGTAAGCCTTAAAGGCATTTTGGATTGGATTTTGATCATCTGATGAAGGTCATGTTGACCAATGATTAGACGTAAGGTTTTTGCTTGTAAGGTTTTGACCTTTTAGGATTTTTAGGAAGTTACTTTTCAATTTTTGCAAATAATGCTCAATCAGAGTTTCAAGCGGCCAAGAAGAGCCCATGGGAGCATAACTGATTGAGGGACCCTATTTATGGAATGCCTCGGCTTTGGAGAAGGGTTGGAAAACATTTGTATTGCTTTGAAGTTTTGTGAATTCAAGGGAAAACAGTGTTTTGTGTGTGTTATTTTCTGATTTTGCACTAAAGTTAGGTTTGAATGGCTTAATCATGGCACTATAACTTGTGCAGGATGTAGTGTAGTAGTTTTTCAAGTATCGTGTGCCAATAGTTAGTTCCTTTATTCAATTTCAAGCACTGTTTGTAAATAATTTTGATTCCACACTGTTGTTGGTCTGAACCAGGCAGTTTTGAGAAAATGGAGTGTTAGTACACTTTCCCCCCATACAAATTGTACGGCCCTTTGGGAATGGTGACTAGACTCCATGGTTGTATATATTGTAGAGTTTAGGGCTTTAGAAAAGATAGGAGCTATGGTGGAAGTCTTGCCCTAGGCGAGCTAGGAAGAGTCCGGCTAGGGAAGATAGAAAGTGCAGAGCACTTGAGTTGCAAGGGTATCTATTTTCAGACAAATCACAGGGTGGAGAGGGTAGGTAAGTGTCTTTCCTATTTACAGCATGAAGAAGGAAGATCCATCAATTCAATTGATTTGAGAAGAATTTAATAGTTTGAAAGAAGCCAAGAAAGGGTAATTTTACCCATTTTCAAATTAGGGTGTTGTACGGACAGTGAAGACCTAAGACCTCAAAAATATTTGAGAGGTAGGAAAATGAACCAGGAAACCCAAGAAAAGATTTGGATGTTCTTTAGAAATATTTGAGAACAAACCTATTTTCTCAGAGAAAGAGGCCTAGTTGGGGCTCCTAGGGCTAGTAGCCTTTTTTTTAGGTCTAAGAGAGGGTTTGGTGAAAACAACCTACAGATGGAGTTAGGTGGATGCCTAATACCTTTAATGGGATGGATTGATGATGTGAGAAGCACCTCCACACCCCTGCAAATCTAAATTCAAGATTTGGAGGTTTTGTAGCCTTTAGGGTGGATTAAGGGCTAAGTGTAGGGTTGCAAGTTTGTACCAAAGTGGATTTGGTAGAATGATTTATGTTGATAGTTGGGGTTGGAAAAGCAACACCAGGGGATCCTGAGTCCTAGAAGGTCCTATAGGTTAAACTGGTGGAGTGAGACACCTTAGAAGTCTTCCAAACAAGACCTGGAGCATGAATTAGTGATTGATTCACCCAACCTCCTTATCAAATTGGTATCAGAGCAAGCAAAAGATTTGGGATTGACTATTGTATGTCTAAGATTGAGTCTAGTGGCTCCACCATCATGGTGACAAATGAAAAATTGGCCAAGATGGTCGAAGGACAAGAGGAAGACAATAGGCTATTGAGGGAAAGAATAGACCAACTTGAGCAAGCATTGAATGATGTGCAGTTCAAAGGAAGGGTACCAAAGAAAGAAGAGGTCGCAGAGGAAGACAAGATCCCTGAACCTGACCCTATTTTGAAAGAAGAGCCTTTCTTGAAGGCATTGAAGGCTTTGAGTGGAAAAGCACTTGAAGGCATACCACTGTTTAGTGGGAAAATGGAAGCTAATCTAGTCATGGATTGGATAGAGGGAATGGAAAACCATTTTGAGTGTGATGGAGTCACTGAAGCACAGAAGGTGAAGGTGGAAAAGTCAAGGTTAAGAGGTTCTTCCTTGACATGGTGGAAGTTCATTCAGACAAAGAGGGAAAAGGAAGGCAAGAAGCCTATTTCTACTTGGAAGGGAATGGTTACCAAAGTGAAAGAAGCATACATGCCAGATGATTATGAAATTCATTTGCACAAGAAAAGATAGAGCTTGAGGCAAAGAGACCAAGATGTGAACTCTTATACTGAGGAGTTTCAAAAACTTTGTATGAGGTCTAATGTTACAGAGGATGAAAGTCTTAAGGTGGCTAGGTATCTTAACAGCTTGAAGTGGAACATTCAAGAGGAAATGACTCTTCTAAGTCCCAAAACAGTGCACCAATGCTATCAGTTGGCTATAAAGATTGAAGAGAGGAGTAAGAGGAAACAAGACTAGGCTTCTAAGAGCAAAGGTAAAGGCAGAGACCAAAGAGGACATAGAGGTGGATACCAAGGTAGAGGGATTGAACAAAGAAATCAGGGAGAGTCTAAACTCACTAAGCATGGAAGTGAAACAACTTCTAGATGAGGCTATGGAAGAGGTAGAGGACCTCAAGGAGGTTCAAATAGAGGGAGAGGAGTGGGAAAAATTAGCTCATACTTTGCCACTACGAAGTGTTATAACTGTGGTCAAGTAGGACATCCAGCTTATAGGTGCCCGGAGAAAGCATCTTCTTCAAATACAGAAAAGAGAGTAGCATATGCTCAAGAGGACACCATGAGTGTCAAGTCACCAGAGGTTAGTCACATTGAGTCAGAAATGGGGGAGAACTTGATGTTTAATAGGGTTCTAATCAGACAACCAGTCAAACAAGAGCCAAAGCAAAGGAGATCCTTATTCAGGGCAAGATGCAAAATATTGGGAAAGGTGTGCAAGGTTATAGTGGATTCAGGGTCTACTGATAACATAATCTCTAAGGAGGCAATGAGGAAGTTGAAGTTGGAGAAGGTACCCCACACTAATCCTTACAAGGTAACATGGTTGAACAAAGGGCAGAGTGTTCTTGTGAATGAGCAGACAATAGTGGAGTTCTCCACTGGAGGGTACAAAGACAAGTTGATTTGTGATGTGTTACCCATGGATGCATGCCATCTTCTATTGGACAGACCATGGCAGTATGACAGAGGAGCCCTCTATGATGGAAAGGAGAACACTATCTCATTCAAGAAGGATGGAAAAACATTCAAACTGCAGTCAATGTCAGATGAGGAAGAAGGATAGTCAAAGACCCCTAGTGTCTCGTTAAGTAGTGGAAAGGAGTGTATCAATACTCTACAACAAGGAGGGGAAGGATATGTGGTCATGGTGCAATCTAAGGAGGAAGATAAGACTGAGAAAACAATCATACCAGGAGTAGTCCAGAAGTTACTTGAGAAGTACAAGGACATAGTTAGTGATGGGACACCAGCAACCTTACCTCCAAAAAGAGCCATCAGTCATCAGATTGACTTCATACCAGGGGCTTCATTACCAAACAAGGCAGCATACAAGCTTACACCAGATCAGAACCTAGAAGTAGCTAGGCAAGTGCAGGAGTTATTAGACCAAGGACTAATTAGGAAGAGCATCACTCCATGTGGAGTACCAGTGGTCTTAGCAACCAAGAAAGGTGGTAAGTGGAGATTATGCAATGATTCTAGGGCTATAAATAGAATTACAATCAGATATAGGTTCCCTATTCCTAGGATTGAGGATTTGATGGATTGTCTTGGAGGAGCATAGTATTTTACCAAGTTGGATCTCAAGAGTGGATACCATCAGATCATAATCAAAGATGGGGATGAGTGGAAGATAGCCTTTAAGACAATTGATGGGTTGTATGAGTGGAGAGTGATGCCATTTGGCCTCTCAAATGCCCCTAGCACATTCATGAGGCTCATGAATGAAATGCTTATCACAGGGTTATTTGTGGTGGTATATCTAGATGATATACTCATCTTTAGCAAGACAGCGGAAGAACATCTAAAGCATGTGGAGTTGGTTCTTAGAAGATTGCAGGAGGAGAGGTTAGCCATCAACCTAGAAAAGTATGAGTTCTTCAAACAAGATCTTGTGTATTTAGGGTTTGTAGTATCCCAAGGATCATTGAAGATGGAACCAAGCAAGGTGGAAGCCATCCTAAACTGGCCTACACCAACCATTGGAACAGAGGTAAGGATTTTTCATGGGTTAGATTAGTTTTATAGGAAGTTTATAAAGAACTTTAGTGGCATATGTGCACCAATACTTGATACAATCAAAGGTGGCTTAAAAACTAAGTTCAAATGGACTCTTGAAGCAGAGAAAGGTTTTGAGAAACTGAAACAAGAAGTGGCAACTCGACCCATCCTTTTGTTACCTAGTTTTTATTAGTTATTCACTATGGAATGTGATGCTAGTGGAATTGCAGTAGGAGGAGTGCTAAGCCAAGAAGGCAGGCCTATAGCTTTCTTTAGTGAAAAGCTCAATGAAGCTAAGAAAAAGTATTCTACCTATGACCTAGAACTATATGCTCTAGTGTAGTCACTTAGAAAGTGGAGGCATTATCTCCTACCTAAAGAGTTTGTAGTGTTTACTGATAACCAGGCACTTAGCTACATCAACACACAAGAGAAGCTGAGCAATAGACATTTGAAATGGATGGAATACCTCCAAGCTTTCACTTTTACCATCAAGCACAAGAAGGGATAGTTGAACAAGGTGGCAGATGCACTAAGTAGGAGGTTGCTGACAGTGCAAGAGATACAAATAAAGAGCATTGGGATAAAGAGTTTCAAGGATCTCTATGGTGAAGATGAAGACTTCTAGGAGGCATATAAGGTATGTTCTAATTTTGAGAATCAATTTCATAGTCAATTCTCAAAGTATACATTGCAGAGTGGAATTTTGTTCAAAGGGAATCAGTTATGTGTTCCAAAAGGTTCTATGAGAGAGAATCTTATCCAAGAGAAACATAATGATAGTCTTAGTGGTCATTTTGGTATCAACAAAACAATGGAACTAGTGCAAAGGTTCTATTATTGGCCCAAGTTGCCAAGGGATGTCAGAAGATATGTGGAGCAGTGTGTAGTTTGTATGAAAGCAAAGGGGGGAGCTAGCAATGTAGGTTTGTATCAACCTCTACCCATTCCCAATAGACCATGGGAATGTATTAGCATGGACTTTGTGGTAGGACTCCCTAAGACTAAGACAAGGTTTGATAATGTCTATGTGGTGGTAGATAGGTTTAGTAAGATGAGTCATTTTATTCCTTGCAAGACCACCCATGATGCTAGCTATATTGCTCATCTCTTCTTCAAAGAGATAGTGAGGATCCATGGATTGCCATTGAGCATTGTATCAGACAGGGATGTGAAGTTTATGAGTCATTTTTGGAAAACTCTATGGAGCAGATTAGGTACTAATTTCTCTTTTAGATCAGCCTACCATCCTCAGACCGATGGACAAACTGAGGTGATAAATAGAGTGTTAAGTAACCTTCTAAGGTGCCTCACCAAGGAGTATGGACAGACATGGGACTTGGTCATATCACAGGCTGAATATGCCTACAATGATAGTGTGAACTGGACCACAGGTAGAAGTCCTTTTGAAATAGTGTATGGAATACACCCAAGAGGTGTGTGTGAACTTAGAGATCTAGGAGCTATGGAGAATAGGAGTGGCCATGCTGAAGATTTATCTCAGACCATGAAGGAGATTCAAGAGCAAGTGAAGAATACAATTACAGAGGCTACTCACAAGCTAAAAGCTGAGGTGGATATGTCTAGGAAAGATCTCCAATTTGCAGTAGGTGACTATGTCATGGTCCATCTTAACAAGTCTAGGTTGCAAAAAGGAACATCAACCAAGTTGTAGATGAAGAGAGTGGGACCATGTAAGGTGTTAGCCAAGTATGGAAAGAATGCTTACAAGGTGGAGTTACCTGCAGACTTGGGCATTTCACCAATGTTTAATGTGGCTGATTTGATCAAGTATAAAGGACCAGTCACTGACTTGCATCAAAAAGGTGTGAATGTATTGAAGGATGTGAGTAACATAGCCTTACTCCTAAAGACAAGCTGCAAGCAAAAAGGATCTTGGAATCAAGGGTGAAGAAGTCTACCCAGTATAAGGAATACATGGAACATCTCATCAAATGGAAGGACAAACCAGAATCTGAGGCTACATGGGTGGATGAAGCTCAGTTCAAGAAGCAGGGTATTGATTTATCTCTGATCTCTCCCCACAATCCTTAGTGTTTGGCCGAGGGGGAGAATGGTGCAGGAGCATCCATAGGTTATCTTAGGATTGTCTAGGATAATCTTTTCTAGGACAACTAGACAATAAAATTTAGTTCATTTGGATGTAAGCCTTAAAGGAATTTTGGATTGGATGTTGATCATCTGATGAAGGTCATGTTGACCAATGATTAGGCCTAAGGTTTTTGCTTGTAAGGTTTTGACCTTTTAGGATTTTTAGGAAGTTGCTTTTCAATTTTTGAAAATAATGCTCAATCAAAGTTTCAAGCGGCCAAGAAGATCCCATGGGAGCATAACTGATTAAGGGACCCTATTTATGGAATGCCTCGACATTGGAGAAGGGTTGGAAAACATTTGTATTGCTTTGAAGTTTTGTGAATTCAAGGGAAAAGTGTTTTGTGTGTTATTTTCTAATTTTTGCATTAAAGTTAGGTTTTAATGGCTTAATCATGGCACTATAACTTGTGCAGGATGTAGTGTGGTAGTTTTTCAAGTATTTTGTGCCAATAGTTAGTTCCTTTATTCAATTTCAAGCACTGTTTGTAAATAATTTTGATTCCACACTGTTGCTGGTCTGAACCAGGCAGTTTTGAGAAAATGGAGTGTTAGTATACTTTCCCACCGTACAAATTGTACAGCCCTTTGGGAATAGTGACTAGACTCCAAGGTTGTATATATTGTAGAGTTTAGGGCTTTAGAAAAAATAGGAGCTATGGTGGAAGTCTTTCCCTGGGCGAGCTAGGAAGAGTCCGGCTAGGGAAGACAAAAAGTGCAGAGCACTTGAGTTGCAGGGGTGTCTATTTTTAGACAAATCATAGGGTGGAGAGGGCAGGTAAGTGTCTTTCCTATTTACAGCATGAAGAAGGAATCTCCATCAATTCAATTGATGTGAGAAGAATTTAACAGTTTGAAAGAAGCCAAGAAAGGGCTAAAAAGACCTAATTTTACCCATTTTCAAATTAGGGTGTTGTACGGACAGTGAAGACCTAAGACCTCAAAAATCTTTGAGAGGTAGGAAAATGAACCAGGAATCCCAAGAAAAGATTTGGATGTTCTTTAGAAATATTTGAGAACAAACCTATTTTCTCGGAGAAAGAGGCCTATCTGGGGCTCCTAGGGCTAGTAGCCTTTTTTTTAGGTCTAAGAGAGGGTTTGGTGAAAATGACCTGCAGATGGAGCTAGGTGGACCCCTAATACCTTTAATGGGATGGATTGATGATGTGAGAAGCACCTCCACACCCCTGCAAAGCTAAATTCAAGATTTGGAGGTTTTGTAGCCTTTAGGGTGGATTAAGGGCTAAGTGTAGAGTTGCAAGTTTGTACCAAAGTGGATTTGGTAGAATGATTTATGTTGATAGTTGGGGTTGGAAAAGAAAGACTAGGGGATCCTGAGTCCTAGAAGGTCCTATAGGTTAAACTGGTGGAGTGATACACCTTAGAGGTCTTCCAAACAAGACCTAGAGCATGAATCAGTGATTGATTCACCCAACCTCCCTATCAATTACTTCATTGGACTTCCTTCATGAGAGAGAACTTGGGGGTTGCCATCTTGTAAGTCTTTGGGCATGTGAGACACTTTCATCCTATAGGATTTTTCCATTGTTGGTCTGAAGGACTTCAGTGTACTTTGTGCAGCTTCATATTTTTGCGAAGCTATGGAGTCCTTTTGTTTGAAACTCCCCAAGGAGAGTACATATGGAGTCCTTTGCATGCCCTATGCTTTCAATTTTTCCAAATTGTGGTCTACTTCCTCAATGATTCAGGTATACATTTCTAACCCTACTAACTCATCAATCTACTTTTCTGAAAACTCATTGATATTCGTGCTTGCTAAAGTGGGGGAAAAATTTATAGGAGTGAATTTGCACCCCTTGAGCAAATTCCCCTTTCACATACCCTCACCTTAGAAAATCAAATCCGAAGGAGAAATTCCACATCACCTAATTTCCTTCCATCCACCTAGCATTTGTCTTGTGTGTCGATGAGAGAATATCTGTGGAGGACGAATGCGCGGTGCGCAGACGTCGTGTGTCTGAAGTTGGAAGAGGCATTACACACTCGATTGGGGCTGAATTGTAACATCCCTCTTCGACCAACTGACCCAAAAATGCCTTATTCCTTCTCATCCCACCTTCAAAAACATTCATTCTCACTTCATTTCACTCTCTTGAATCTTCTACGCATTTAGTCACTTCTTTCTTCTTGCAATCTCTTCACATTTCACTCTCAAGTAGCATTTCAGCATTCCATTGTGAGCATTGCAGGAGCTTTGAAGCTCCATCAACTCCATAATGCAAGTGTGAGGTAAGCCATAGAAGTGTGGGCTTGGAGTCTTGCGAGACCTCCCTTCATCACCATTGCAGCTGTGGTGATTTTTCCAAGTCCATGCCTTGCATTCTCCTCCATTGGCTAGTTAGATTTTGGGTGGAGGTGGTAACGCTTCACCCCTCTCCTTTATGATTTGACAGAGTAGCATAGTATTGTTTTGTAGTGTTCATTGCAATCTTTCTTTCTACTTTCTTTATCGAATATTCTACTTTGTTTCTTTCTGACTGTCTGTAGAGGTGGAAACACAAAAGCGGGGGTCTAATTGAGGCAAGCCCCTATACAGTCCCAACAATTTTCCCTCTTTCTTGTGTGTAGGTGAACATGTGCATGGAGTTAGCTAGCGAACACACGCTTTTGTGAGATCATCTTCATCACCCTAGCTCTTATCTACCTACTTTATCATCTTCGTCTTTATTTCTCATATTTCATTACTTTGTTTACCTCATTAAAATCAACTAGCTAGGTTGTCAATAATATTTTAGGTAGTTTTTACTGTACTTCATTTTTTCTGGTCATATGGATGCCAGCGCGCTAGAGAGACACCAGTGCATTGCGTTGTCATCCCAAAACCGCACTTCCATCCTCAGACAGAGAGTTATCTAAGGTGTAGTACTGACTCCAAAAACCACCTTTCCTTGCCTAAACTTGAGCTTCGGATCTATAGAGTGACAGAAGTACTACATAGTGCTCTTCATTCTTAGTCCTCACTCCAAAACATCACTTTAGAGTGAGGTAAGTTAGGGCAGCCCTCCAATTTCAGCTCTCCATGACCTAGAGCCTTGATGTGGTTGGTCCCCCTCTCTTACACATAAATATTAATTAAAGTTCAAGAGTAGTCATACAAATATTATAATGACCTGGTTTGACATTCTAGTCAATTTGAAATAGGGCACCCATACTAAACCCTAAGGTTGCTCAGGGTTTCTTTCTTAACCCGAGACCCTTTTATGGCCATTACAAGCCTTCTTGGTCACAAAAATACAACTACTTTTTTTACATGACAGAATTCATTCTTTTCCCAAATGGACTACAGGTCGTTTCAAAATTTACTCAAAGAACTTATAGGGTCTAAATCATAAGTATGTTTGACATGCAGAATCTTTTCTATATCTGTTCCAAGAGAAAATATGTTCGATCATGGAGATCGAACCTTCATGATTTTAAATGAAAGCATGCCTTACATTTCCATCATCTCTTCTAATCGATGGCGATCTCTATATGGTTACATGGATCACAATTTTAAGGAATAACTCAATC
>VDFB02353493.1:254543687-254933409 GCA_007258455.2 Sequoia sempervirens
CAATCAAGTACATGAGTCACATCAGGATGATATGGCTTAAGCAAAGAAACGTGAAACACATTATGAAGTCAAACCAGAGCAAGTGGTAGAGCTAGTCTATAAGTGATGAGGTAAAAATAACCTCATCAATATAATGAACTAAATACCTTACCTCACATCTTCCAACCACCTTTACCTTGCCAATTAATTGTCTTTAGGATTAATAATTGTTTTCCTTCTGTGAAAAATTGTATAAACTTTATTTCTTGAAATTAATTGAAATAAGCTAAACCCATGCTGACATAATGGTTTAGCTTATAAGTATTGTATAAGTTAATAAGAGAAATTAGTCATCATGCTAGCCAAATAGATTCAACATAGACCTTAACACGATTGAAGACAAGCTCTAGAAGAATAGGCGCCAGAACTTTAGGGGAATGCATGGTGGACCGAGTTCTAGAAGTTTTCTATTATTTTCAGTTTAAAGACTTTATGGCTCATCTCAAGCCCTTTAATGCTTTATGTAGTGGAATTTAAGTCCATTAGTTTGTTAAATTCAGTAAAATACTTTTTCAGTGGTAATCTTTACCATCTAAAATATAGGATTCTGTTAGCTTTTTTTATATAAATATGTAATCATCAGAAGCAATATACAAAGAGATATCGTTATGCTGCCATAATGCATTCTTAAGCTATGTTTCTGAGTTATACTTTCAATATAAATAAAGCAATTTTTTCCCATCTCATTTTGAGTTGTTAGTATTGTGAATGAAATCATTTTGCATGGAGTAATCTTGGTGTTACAAAGTGTATGTGATCTGAGCTAAACGTGGGAGCACCCGAGAGTTGGCCACTCAAGGGACTATAGAGTAGATAGATAAGTATTTTATTTTTAATCTTGTTGTTTTCATTGTGTAAATGATAAACATGAGTGAAGTTTATTTTCATGTATTGAGCTCTGTTAGGTTAACCCTATAGGTTGTAATTGAGTTTGTGATCTTTAAGTTTTGTTGTCTGAAGTTTCGGAGCACCTACTTTCATTTGTTAGTTTTAAGTTGTTAAGTTGTTTTTTGTTAATTGTTAAGTTTGTTACCTATTGTTAGTTTTATGTTTCATAGTTTCTTTACAAGCATTTCCTCTTCATCAATTTACACACTTCTTAGCTTAATTATCTTCATGCTTTCTAGTTTAATCGTTATGCTTTTTAGATTAATAATCTCCTGCTTTCTAGTTTAGTTATTTCAAGCTTTCTAGGTAAATGATTACATGCTTTCTAGTTTAGTGGCCTCTTAGTTTAAAGTATCATTTCAGTCATTCCAAACACTTAGAAAATCTGAGAGAGATAGTCAAGATGTCTTTTATTGCATATAGCCTTCGAACATTGCTCGGTTGATACAATTGATGCATTTTCAACTAAAGAGATAGGACCTAACAACAGCCTGTCAATAAGCAATTGGGTTAATCACTTCCAAGACTTCAAATGGTCCCACATATCTTGGGGTCAACTTGAAAGAATTTCCAAAAGAAATAGAGCTTTTATGAGGTTTAACTCTCAAGAAAACTTTATCCCATGTTGTGAACTATCTAAGAGTTCGGTTCTTGTTAGCATAACTCTTCTATCGGTCTATCGCCTCTTTCAATTTTCTCTTAATGACCCTCATTTATTCTTCCATTTCTTTAAGAATTTTAGGCCCTACTATGATCTTGTCCTCTAATTTATCCCAACTGATGGGGACATGACACTTCCCCCCATACAAGGCTTCAAATGGTGTCATTCCTAAGGATGTATGGTAAGAGTTGTAATAAAACTCTACCAAATGCAAGTATTCTTCCCACCTATATTGTTGGTCCATACAATACATTTGGAGGAGGTCTTTGACTACTTGACTCACCCTCTCTGTTTTCCCATCAGTCTTAGGATGATAAGCCAAGCTTAAATTCAACTTAGTCCCCAATGCCGCATTCAAGGTCATCCAAAACCTTGAGGTCATTCGTGTGTCCTTATCAGAAATGATAGTCTCTGGCACTCCATGCAAACGGAATATCTCCTAAACAAATTTCTTAGCCAAGGTCAACGATCCATCCTTAAGGTTTCCTAGAATGAAGTGTGCAACCTTAGTCAACTTATCAATCATGACCAAGATGACATCATGCTTATTCTTGCTCAACGGCAACCCCTGTAAAAAAATCCATACTAATCACCTACCATTTTTACTCAGGTATGTCATGAGGATACAATAACTCGGTTGGGTGTGCATGCTCAACCTTGACTTGCTGGCACTCTAAGCATTTGGCTACATACTCCACTACATCCTTCTTGAGTTTAGGCCAAAAATATAGAATCTTCAACTCCACAATCATCTTAGATACATGGGGGTGTCCTAAATAAGGTGCATTATGAACTTCTTCTAAGACCAAATTTCTTAGCTTTCCAGAGTCAGGAATATATATTCTCCTCTGGTATCTCAAAATACCATCTGGTTCAATCCCATACCCATCAAACCGATGATCAGAAGGATTTTCTGCTAGGGCGCTCTTCACTATCATAGTGCTCATCCCCTAGCAGATTCTGAATTACTTGTTGCCTCAAATTAGACCTTGTTGGGATCATGGATGTCATATGTCTTCCTCTACTAAGAGCATCATCCACTCTATTCTCTTTCTCTTTTATGTTTTCAATTCCAAAGTCATACTCACTAAGGAATTCCAACCACCTTCTCTGTCGTGCATTAAGAGGTTTGGTTGGGTAAATATGTATCTCAACCCCAAGTGGTTTGTCTTGATTTCAAATGGCTTTCCCAAAAGATAATACCTCATCTGTAAGGCATGAACTATGGCCGCCAATTCTAGATCATGAGGTGCATAGTTCACTTCGTGTTGCTTGAGCTTCCTTGATTCATATGCTACCACTTGTCCATCTTGCATTAATACTACTCCCAATCCCTCTCCTAAATCATCTATGATTACTATGACTCTCCCATTAGGATCAGGGATAGTCAGCACTAGTGTTGTCGTGAGCCTCTCCTTTAGAAGTTGGAATGCATGCTCGCATTTCTTGGTCCATTCAAACCACGTTCCCTTGCTTTGGAGTGAGATAATAGGAGATGCAATCTGGGAGAACCCTTGCACAGACTTCCTATAGTATCCTACGAGGCCCATGAAGCTACGAACTTCTAACACATTTTGAGGCACTGGTCATTCCACAATCGCCTTGATCTTATCAAGGTCTATAGAGACTCCTTTCGCTGAAATAATATGGCTCAAACAGTGCACTCTATCCTAATAGAATGAACACTTGGATAGCTCCTTGAAGAGTTTCCTTTCTCTCAATCACTGAAAAACTATCCTCAAATGTCTATCATGCTATTCAATAGTCTTTGAGTAGACTAGGATGTTGTCAATAAAGATCAAGATAAAATCATCCAAGCAGTCTCTAAATACACTATTCATAAGGTTCATGAAGGTTGTTGATGCATTAGTTAAACCGAAAGGTACCACTATGAACTCGTAATGTCTATATCGAGTTCTAAATGCAGTCTTCAAAATATCTTCTTCCTTAATCCTTAATTGATGGTACCCTAACCTGAGATCAATTTTGGAGAACATCATCGCTCCCTTCATTTGATCAAACAATTCATCAATCCTTGAAAGTGGATACCAATTCTTGATGGTAACCTTGTTCAACATCTGATAATCTATACATAGATGCAAAGTTACATCCTTCTTTTTCACAAAAATAACCGGCGCTCCCCAAGGAGACACACTGGGTCTTATGAGTCCCTTATCTAGTGATTCTATTAGCCGGGCCTTCAACTCATAAATTTTTGTGGTGACCATCCAATAAGGTACCTTGGATTGAGGCTCGGCTATTGGAACCAGGTCGATAGAAAAATTGAATTCCTGCTTCGAAGGCAACTTCATAAGTTCTTGACGGAACACATCTTGGAACTCCTTGAGAATAGGATAGTCATATAAATATGGCTCCTTGAAGTCAGGATTACTAACATGCACTACATAAATTGCACACTCCTTTCAATGAGCCTTCTTGAGCTACATTGTAGAAATCTATCTAAGCTCTAAGGGTCTCTGCATTCCACAAACCTCAACTAGGTTTCCATAGTCATCTAGATAGTTGACCACCTTCTCCTCATAGTTCACTAAAGCCTTATGCTCAGTTAACCAATTTATTCCCAAAATTACATTATATGAGCCTAAAGGTGCCACATACAAGTTGACCTAAGTTTGAAAGGTTTGAAGCCCTAACTCACTACAAACAAGACAAGTATCTACCCTCCGCTCTACTCGATTACCATACTGGATTGTCCATGAATTTTTCATCTATCTAGGTCTGATGGGTATCTTATATATTATTCTAGGGTTTATAAAACATTCAGTAGCTCTAGTATCAATCAAGATAGAAATAGATTGGCCATAGAGCTTACTCGTTAGCTGAATTGGTGAAGCATAATACTTTGCATGTCTGTTATCCACTGCAGGGTGGATCTGGTGAGTCTATTGGTAGCTTCCTTCCTTCCACAACTTTGACTGTTGAGGAAAATTCAAGGCATAGTGGTCACCTCCACAAGTATAACATCCATCATGAGGCCCTTTGCAACCTCCTAGCTTGTCCTCTCTAAAGCCCTTCTACTTATGGTCATCTTTTCCCTTGCCTTTGTTTGCTTTCTTGTTATTTCCACCATTACCATCTTCACCCTTCTCCTACGATTCACTTCCCCTCTTGAGATTATGGATTTGATGGATCTTGTCTCCCTTATGAAATTTCTTCTTCCCATAACGAGACTTAGAACTCGAATCATTGTAAAGATTGGATAACTGTCGTAGTTTGTGTTCCTATTTGGTGAATTTTTGGAAGACTTCATTCATGGTTTGAGGTTCATGCATATCCACTTCAACTCCTCTGTGACTCTAATTCCATTATAAATTTCTAGATACGGAATCGTTCGTCTCCCTGATATTGAGGCACATACTTCAACAGGTTAGTGAAATTTTCCCAATACTAAATCACAATCATATTTCCCTGGGTTAAGTTCTGAAATTCTGTCACTTTCTTGTCAAATAAATGTTGTGGTAGCCATCTCTTCCTGAAAGCTTGGAGGAAGAGCCCCCAAGTGATCTCAGTAGGCTATAGGTTTTTCTCTAACTTCCTGTTATCCCACCAAGTTGTTGCTTCACCTGAGAATTGATATGTAGCCCATGTTGCCTTAGTCTATTTAGAAAGGTTACAGAGCCCAAAGTACTTTTCCATCTCTATAATCCAAGCCTCAGCCCCTATTCTAATAGCCTTACCATTGAACTTGGGTGGTGCTACTCTTTTAAGGTCTTTTCCAAGCTCTTCCTCAATTTTCCCTCATGGACCTACCCCTGGACCACTATCTCCTTGATTTCCTTTTGCATTCCTTTAGTCCTTGTCCTCATGTGCCACTCATACTTCTTGACCTATGTGATCCATGTGAGACTCTTGTCGTTCAGAAACTCTAGAATTTTCTCCAGTCTCTTGTTCGATTCGTTATTGGAACCACTACCACCCCTGTCTTGCCTAGCGATCACCATGTTGTCCCACACTTATCTTGCATCACAGTCATGTTTATCACATCTCAACACAAGGTTATATGAATAAAAATTCTTATGTTACATCACATAATGTCCATATGCATACATCCCTCGACATAGAATACATACACATTCATGCAAGATACACACATTTTAGAGTATCTCATTGAACACACCAAAAAAAAATATTATCTGATTTTATTTATATTTAAGGTGAGTCAATAGACCCTTATTTACAATAGACTTCAAGTTACATCATTATGATTTCTCGATATCAAATAGAGGACATTCCTCTGTGTCATCATTTGAGTTTACATCAAACTTTATAGAAGAGGATGGTTGAGCACATAGGCTCTCCTTTTCCTCTTTGGTTAATAAGGGTAAATTGGGTCCACACCACAAAGGCCAATCCCTGATTGCAAAAAGCTTTTTGATCTTGGGTGTTTGCTTCTCCTCAATATTCAAGCCTCTCTCTAGCTTGAGTCGTGAAAGAGCCTGAGCTAGAGTTTTGTCATCAGGAATTTCTAATTGAACCTCCACCTTGGCATTTCCTTCCTTTACGTCATTCTTGTGTGGGGTTCTAACAATTTTCCCTTTCCTTCATCTTGCCTTTCACCTTCCCATTCCTCCATTCAATTCAGGTTTGATCAATTCTCAAGACTTCCAATTTTGGGTCAAGGGTCAACTACCCTAGTCAACTATGGTAGACTCAAAAGGCCTAGAGTTGAACCCTAAGCTCTGATACCAAATGTAATAACCCATTCATAATTATTACTTAATTAACATTATTGTAAATGACACATGAATATACTCCAAATTAAAAAGACATAACTAGTAGCTAAAATCAATCATAGCTACACATTTCCATTTAAAATGAGTCAAAGATTCTTATATTCACTTCAAAATTCAAATTACTTGGCTGTTAAGGCCACAAAATCATTACATTGTACATATTACATCAAGTACAAGAATGAATTACATCAAGTTACATTTTAGACTATATTAGTCTTGTGAACAACTATGGTTATTCTTGACACTCGCCTCCACTGGTGGATGAGAACATAGTTGAAGCACTTTACTGACCAACCACGAAGCTTAGGCTTCCCCAGTATTCTTTTGACTTGAAGAATACCTGAGCCTGCACAAAAATTTTAGCAAGAGAACAACCTGCAAGGTGGAATATGGTGTGTTCCCATACATCAACATGCAATTTCTATCTACAAATTAGAAAATAAAGTGTAAGATCTATGCTAGGAATGGCAGAGAGTGAAATCACAGAGTTCATTCATACATACATAATGAACTATAGTGCTTGGCCAAGCATAATAAGTGTGTTGCAACAACAGCAAATGATAGGTTATGGTAAAGCAAACCTATACTCTTTGAACCCATTTTGGCACCCATCCTAGAAGGTAACATTCTAATATAACAGCTATCTACCTTCTAGCAGCAACTACCCATAGGTGCTCTAGTCAACTAAGGTATCATTGTTTTGTTCAAGTATTTAAAATATTCTTCCACAAATGTCTTCAAAAGAAGAAACAAAATACAAATTTATACTCTAAATAGAAATCAGATTCTATGTTTCATAGAGTATTTCAACAATCAGTCATATCATTCTTATGACTATTTTCTACTTAACATCTTAAGCATTTTCCTTTTTAAAAATGTACTAAAAACAAAAGAAGGTATATCACAAGTATGTGTATGTACATAGACGAAGTCTATGTGCATACACATATATGTGCCTACTAATATTATAGTTTGTGCATACATTCTAAAATAATCATTAACTCAGATAGAAATCATAAAATAGTATTTCAATTGATGTTTTTGGTCAAGACAAAGAAAACATAACAAGTCTATGCTAACAGTTTCACACATATTGTTATTGTATTCTCACTACTGTGTTTCTCTAACATTGTTGTTTACTTAAGAACATTCATTGTTTGAACAAAATATATATATCGTTTCCTACTAAACAGTCATAAAACCAGCTGTTTACATATGAACATTCATTGTTTATACAAAACAAGTATTGTTTCCTACTAAATAGTTGTAAATCTAGCTATTTACATATGAACATTCATTGTTTGAATAGAATATATAATGTTTCCTACTAAACAATCATAAATCCAGTTGTTTACATATGAACATTC
This sequence comes from Sequoia sempervirens, assembly GCA_007258455.2. Lineage (NCBI taxonomy): Eukaryota > Viridiplantae > Streptophyta > Pinopsida > Cupressales > Cupressaceae > Sequoia > Sequoia sempervirens. Next base: position 254,551,397 of record VDFB02353493.1, read on the forward strand.
ATTGTTTGAATAGAACAAGTATTGTTTCCTACTAAACAAATATATAACAAGTTGTTTAAAGCTACAATGGTAACTTAATCAACAAAACAATGTTGTTTACGAAAGATTATTCATTGTCTTCATCATTACATTACTGTTTCAGACCAAACAATTCACTTAATGATAGAAAACATCATTTTCCAAGAGAACGTTCACTGTTCTTTTAACAAACGAGTTTTATTTCAAAGAATAGAGAAATAACAATGTTGTTTTTCAGTAGAAGTATTGTCTATAGCTATCTCATCTTTCATTGCAAACAAAACAGTTTAATTTTCCTCTGAAAAATTAGGCTATCATATTTTCCATTGTTCCATATAAATATTAATTAAAGTTCAAGAGTAGTCATACAAATATTATAACGACCTAGTTCGACATTCTGGTCAATTTGAAACAGGGCATCCATACTAAACCCTAAGGTTACCTGGGGTTTCTTTCTCAAACCCAAGCCCCCTTTATGGCCATTACAAGCCTTCTTGGTCACACAAATTTGACTACTTTTTTTACATGATAGAATTTGTTCTTTTCCCAAACCAACTACAGGTTGTTTCCAAATTTACTCAAAGAACTTACAGGGTCTAAATCATAAGTATGTTTGGCATGTAGAATCTTTTCTATATCCATTCCAAGAGAAAAGATGTTCGATCATGGAGATCGAACCTTCATTATTTTAAATGAAATAAAACCTTACATTTTCATCATCTCTTCTAATCGATGGTGATCTCTATATGTTTACATTGATCACAATTTTAAGGAATAACTCAATCTACTTACCAATTCAGCCTAGCAATAATGGTAGAGCAACACAATAAAAATGAAAACACAGATAATATCCAGAAGGTAAACACGGCGTTTATACCACCCCCTCACTTGGGTTCGGAATTTGAATCCCCTACAATACCGGTCACACTGAGGGAATAAATTTGATCGGAATATAATCCGATTGCCATCATATGGCCAACTTTGTCATGCGAGCCATCATGGCAATTGCACCTTAAAGGTGGCAAGCCTCGCTCTAGCCAATGAGGCTCCATTCAAGACACATCCTATGTAATGCAGGTCGAGACCATCGACCCCAAAGAGGTGGTCGACCATGCATTACACTCAATTCAAATCAAACACTCAGTCACAAGAATACATTTTGTGTGCTTAACGAATCTGCTTCAAAAATGCAGTGACTACAAAAATGATGATATTGAAAATGAATTAGATTCAAAAGGCTTCTGATTACCTCAATGTTCGGCTTTCTAAATAAAATCTTGCCTCTGATTTTTCCTATCACTTCAAGCTTTTTCTGCTCTTTCCATGTTGTTTGTTGATCTTCTTTCCCCTGTATGCTTCTATCTCCTTCACATTGTTCATTCCAAAATGGAAACAGAGAAAATCATTTTCTTTTGCATGCGGCTAGGTGTTGCCGTTATGCATTTCCTGCCATAGCCGTCCTCTAATTTTGAATAATACCTTTATGATTAGGTAGGTCACGACCATCTTGGGTCTACCTTGTAATCTTCATTGATTTTTCCACAGTCTGACTCATAATGCATCAGTTATCAACTTAATTTCAATTCAAACTTGAATATGTATATGTATGTATATGTACGTATATATATATGTATGTAATATATATATATATATATATTGATCCAAGTGGATCCAAAATACCTAAAAATTTCACAGTCTTAGAATTCATCCAAAGAATCATCAATGTGTAGAGCTCGCTGACATGATCCTAATGCAACTTTAATGGGATCAAAAGCAGTCTGTATGTAGAAGTTATGCTCAGTCAAAGGTTTGGTCAAACAAGCAAATCAAGGGTTCAAAAAGGCAAAAAAATTGATTGTCTCAAAATGAAATAAAAATGATGCCAATTCATAGTGCTCGTCACACTGATTCCGGAACTATATTCAATTTCAAAAATGGAGCTCGTATGTGAAAGTTACAGCTGGTCAAAAGTTGGTCAAAATTTTGACTCTAGTTGACTTTGATGACATCAGCAAGCTGACAAGGCAGGTGGTGATGTGGCAGGAGTGGTGAGTTGGCATAGACATAGTGGAAAAAGGAATATGGATTAAACCATATTGTTAAAAGAAAACACGTATGGTTTAAAAATTAAAAGATTTTTATGATTTCAAGGAGGATTTGGTGGGATTTTATCCCTTAAAATCCTCTTCCCTTGCCCATAAAACAAGGAGAGAAAAAAAATCCCGTAAACTTACATTTCAACAAATTAACCCCTTTAAACACCTTTCTCATATTTAACGGATTTATTTTAAAGATTATCCAAGGAGATTATTAAGGGGCTTTTAAAAGATATTTTTAGAGATTATAATGTAAGTCCAAAATTATAACGACCCATAGTTAAAGGGGTTGGTTTTTAATTGTATGGCTTAGAATTATAAAAGCCAAAGGGGGATTTATTTTTGAAAGATTAATTTGTTATACTAACGGGATATTAGTGATTTTTATTGTAAAAGGGGGAAATGGTTGGAATTTTTACTTGTATACAGGAGATATGCAATATTTGCAAAATAATATGGTTAAAGCCATATTAGCAAATAAATGTGTATATAAAGGGGTGATTTTTGTCAAGGGACATTGGGAAATTATTAAGTGGAGAATTTTGTACGAGAATTTTCTTGGAGAGAATTGTAACAGGGAGAATCATTCAAGTTCATTTTGGGAGAAATAATTCTTTGGAGGAGAATTTACAAGGTGTTTTTCTACACCAAAAATTGTAAAAGAGTGAGAGATTGTGGAGAGATTATTGCAGGTTCTTGGAGCTTGGGTATTGTAACAAAGCATAATTTTGCTTGGTGATATCAATAAAGCGGTCCCAGCATTGAGAAGCGGACCCAAAGACGTAGTCCACATTGGACAAACTCCGTTATCAATATGCGCATTGTGATCCTTCTATTTCTTTGTCTCATTCTTCTCTCTTTTGTCTCAATTTTCTCTCTATTTTAAATTCAGTATTTGAATTTATAATTAATTATTTTGTAATTTCAATGGTTAAAAAGCATAATCACACAATTTTGTATTAGATCAGGAAATTACTATAATTAGATTTAATTTACAAGTTAATTTTGTAAACTCTAATTACGGATCAAGTTGGTATTAGAGCCCATTTTGTAGGAAATTATAGAGTGAATGCTAACCAGGTTGAAATTGAGGCAAGGAGAAGGTGCACTGGAAGAGTTCAATCCAGAGATCAGAAAATGAAGTACTTTTCCACAAGCAGAGATGGAAGCTAAACAAAGTCCTACAAAGCTTGATGAGAAAGCTTTCCACAAAGCATTTCTCGAAATGAAGGCCTATGGTGGAAGTTCTTTTCCAAGAGAGGCAAGAGTGACAGAAGAAAAAGGAAAGCAAGGCTAGAAAGGAGGAGGAGGTTGAATCCTCGTTGAAAGATGATAAAGGTAAAGGAGTAGGAGGTGTTAGTGACCCTCCTGAACCTACATCCCCATCTTCTTCATCCTCTTCTTCCTCTTCGTCTACCTCTTCTTCTAAAATGAAACAACCTGTGAAATCTGAAATTAATTCACCTTTGTTGAAACTTGATGTTAAATTTTATTTGCCAATGTATAATGGAGAACTAGATGCAGATAAACTAGATAATTGGATTAAGAAAATTGACGTCTATTGTAAAGTTCAAAAATTTACTAAGGATTCTCAAAAAATCCAATTAGCTACTCTTCGCCTAGGAGGCACAGCTTTAATTTGGTGGGAGAGTAGAACATAGGAGGATGTAAGTCATTATGGAAAAATTATTTCTTCTTGGTTTGAGTTGATTGCTGCATTAAAGAAACAGTTCTATCCATTAGGTCATATACAAAAAGCAGTTTTGAATTGGCAATCATTAAGACAAGAAAAAGGACAAAGTGTTCAGGAATATACACAAGAGTTTAGGAAAAGGGCTTTAATTTTGGGAATTCCATTATAAACACAAGAAAATTTGTTAAAGTATATAGGTGGATTACATGAAAAGTTGAGGCATACCATACTTATGTTTAATCCAACTAACATTGATGAAGTTAGTGTGCAAGCTATCCATTTGGAAACAAGCTCAAGGAATAGCCATGATAATCTGTTGATGGAATCCAATAAGCATAAAGGAAGCAAGAAAGGGAAAGAGAAATCATAGCGAACAACAACTGTAAAGAAAGAGGACGAAAATCCTTATTGCTCACATTGCAAGAAGGAAGGGCACGCAGATGCAAGATGTTGGAAACTACATCCTAATCAGAAGCCAAAGTGGTTCAAGGATCGAAAGGGTAAGCAAAAGACTGCAGCTATCGTGCAGGATCTTGGATCTGGTTCCGATGATGAAACCAAGATCTCAGTTGTGGGTATCAAAGGTAAAACTCCTATTGTCAGTACTAGTTCTCATGCTTCTTCTCTAAGTTGTAATGAAGTACCTGTTGAAAGTAAGAGGAATGAATTGTTTCATATAAGGTCTATTGCAAAACAAAGCAAGATTGATACACTCATAGATAGTGGATCACAATTGAATATAATCTATGAACAAGTTGTTAATCAATTGGGATTAAAAACAACACCTCATCCTAAGCCATATCCATTGGGTTGGGTGAATGATAATGCTCGGCTACATGTGTCACAACAGTGTAAACTTTGATTTGCAATCACATCCAAGTCTGTAGATGAGGTAGAGTTAGATGTAATTCCACTTGACATCTGTGGGTTGGTTTTGGGAAGTCCTTATTTGTATGATAGGAAGGCCATTTTCTATAGGGAACATAATAGATATCATTTGTTTAAAGATGGAATTGAATACAGGATGAAAGCTCATCACATGAAGAATGACAAATCTGTTGTAAACACGAGGCATTTAAAGATGATTGTAAATGCAAGTAATGCTTTAACCCTTATGTCTGTAACAGCTAGTGATAATAAGCATGGTGATTCTAATCATGATAAGGTGTCACAGATAGCACAGTATGAGGATGAATTGCAAGCAAAATGAGGCCTTCAGCCAGAGGTGGTAAAAGAGGGTTTGAATGTTTCATTTTCTAACAATGATCTTGTTTAGGAGATCCAAAATGTTGATACTATTTCCTTCACAATAGTGTATTCAGTATTGTTGCTTGTTATTCTGCTAGTTATTTCTATGTGGATGATGAATGTGATAGTGAATATTGATGAACATGCACTTGATGGTATCAGCAAAGTTACCTCATATTTCTTTATGTTTGTGATGGGTCACATGTTCAAAATTTTAGCAGGAAGGACAAATGATACTGGGCAAGTGGGGCGACATTTCCCTAGCTCAAATTGTACATAAAAATGGACTTTTGGAGGTCCAAAAGCTTCTCAATGGGGAGGAATGATCCAAGTGGATCCAAAATACCTAAAAATTTCACAGTCTTAGAATTCATCCAAAGAATCATCAATGCGTAGAGCTCGCTGACACAATCCTTATGTAACTTTAATGGGCTCAAAAGGATTATGTATGCAGAAGTTATGCTCAGTCAAAGGTTTGGTCAAACAGGGAAATCAAGGGTTCAAAAAGGCAAAAAATTTGATTGTCTCAAAATGAAATAAAAATGATGCCAATTCATAGTGCTCGTCGCGCTAATTTCGAAACTATATTCAGTTTCAAAAATGGAGCTCGCATGTGAAAGTTACAGCTGGTCAAAGGTTGGTCAAAATTTTGACTCTAGTTGACTTTGATGACATCAGCAAGATGACAAGGCAAGTGGTGATGTGGCAGGAGTGGTGAGTTGGCATAGACATGGTGGAAAAAGGAATATGGATTAAACCATATTGTTAAAGGAAAACACGTATGGTTTAAAAATTAAAAGATTTTTATGATTTCAAGGAGGATTTGGTGGGATTTTATCCCTTAAAATTCTCTTCCCTTGCCCATAAAACAAGGAGAGAAAAAAAATCCTGTAAACTTACATTTCAACAAATTAACCCCTTTAACCACCTTTCTCATATTTAACGGATTTATTTTAAAGATTATCCAAGGAGATTATTAAGGGGCTTTTAAAAGATATTTTTAAAGATTATAATGTAAGTCCAAAATTATAACAACCCATAGTTAAAGGGGTTCGTTTTTAATTGTATGGCTTAGAATTATAAAATCCAAAGGGGGATTTATTTTTGAAAGATTAATTTGTTATACTAACGGGATATTAGTGATTTTTATTGTAAAAGGGGGAAATGGTTCGAATTTTTACTTATATACGGGAGATATGCAATATTTGCAAAATAATATGGTTAAAGCCATATTAGCAAATAAATGTGTATATAAAGGGGTGATTTTTGTCAAGGGACATTGGGAAATTATTGAGTGGAGAATTTTGTACGAGAATTTTCTTGGAGAGAATTGTAACAAGGAGAATTATTCAAGTTCATTTTGGGAGAAATAATTCTTTGGAGGAGAATTTACAAGGTGTTTTTCTACACCAAAAATTGTAAAAGAGTGAGATTGTGGAGAGATTATTGTAGGTTCTTGGAGCTTTGGTATTGTAACAAAGCATAATTTTGCTTGGCAATATCAATAAAACGATCCCAGCATTGAGAAGCGGACCCGGAGACGTAGTCCACATTGGACGAACTTCGTTATCAATATGCGCGTTGTGATCCTTCTATTTCTTTGTCTCGTTCTTCTCTCTTTTGTCTCAATTTTCTCTCTATTTTAAATTCATTATTTGAATTTATAATTATTTATTTTGTAATTTCAACGGTTAAAAAGCATAATCACGCAATTTTGTATTAGATCGGGAAATTACTGTAATTAGATTTAATTTACAAGATAATTTTGTAAACTCTAATTACGGATCATATATACATATATATACTTATATATTTGTATCTCTATATGCATTTGAATGATTTCATTCACATTTACCATGTATTTCGAATAATGTATATATATATGTATATTTATATATATATGGATATATATGTATATATATGGATATATATGTATATATATATGGATATATATGTATATATATGGATATATATGTATATATATATATATGTATATATACATATATATATGTATGTATATATGTATATATATATGCATTCTTATACAAATTGCTTGTTTTGGAATGGCTTGTAAATTCCATACACTATCATTTAAGGTAAGGAACTAGAATTTTCATTGCGAGCATATTATATATATATATATATACTAAAGAAAAGAATTTTCTTTACAATGCTCGCTTTCATCTCCTTCAAATCACAAAGTTTAGAATCGACCATTTAATCAATAAACTATTCATTTTCAAACACTGAAATAGTTCAAGTCAAGAAATTGCATTATCTTGTATGTGCAAATTAGTCAAATGCAAGTCATCATGTCATTTGTGGTGTGTGCGCCCAGATTCCAACTGGCTTACCATTCAATCCAGCTAAACAATCCTACTTCAACTTTGTTCTCATCCTTCAACCTGTCACCCTGCAACTGCACACACTTGCACTTGAAAATTGATCAGTGACGTTCAATTCCTGGTAACATATAAAATAAGTTTTCAAAAGTTAGCAAAGTCAACATCAGTCAACTTATTCCATTCAATTTTGAATATTCTAGTTAAACCCTTTAATATGCCAAACCTAGGTGGTACCCATGAACCAATTCCTACAAGGGAATGAATAGAGGAAAGATCTTTAAGCCCTTCACCTCAATGGGAGGTGAAGATTCATGATGTGGCAAGACAACCAAGCTCTAGAATTTTTAAAAGGATGGTTTCAGCTTCACAACAAACTCAAAGTTCTAGGAGCTCCATGGGTGAAGGATCCCCTTTTGAGGCTACACCACATCTCAAAAAGAAAAGAAGATGGCATACAAAATATTTGAAAATTCTTATGCGGGAAGAGGAGCTATTCGAAGTCACGCAACCCCCGATGATCTCCACAACATAGGTATGTTTCACTCCCTCCCTCCTTGCTTCTCATTCTTTGGTCCTTCTTATTGTTTCTTCAACTTTCTCTGCTCCCCAATTCACAACTACTGCTACCATCACTTCCATCATCCCACAGCCCCCATTGCTTAATCCTACAATTGTCTCATCATTTTCACTTGATACCACTTTAGCCCCATATACCATGCAAGTTTCTTTATCTCCACCTTCCACCATGCCTCTGTCCTCACCTACTCATATGGTCTCTCCTTTAACCTCACTCCCTATTCATATATTACAAGTCATTCTACCTTTCTTCCCTGTAACTCTAATCTTTCCACTAACTTCCCCAGCGAGAGAATCAATGGGAACTTGTGTGGCTCCAATTCCTTTTGGCCTTCCCCCCGGAATCACTTTCACCATGAAGTATATCCCATTTCCTTCTAAATTACAAGTCAAAATTAGTGCAACAAGGAAAGCTCGAGAAGACAATTCATGCAAAAGAGGAGAAGAAAAGAAGCTTTAGCCTCGGCCATCCTAAAGATGGAAATGAAATTTGATGAGAAACAACAAACTTTGATGATCATGGCCATGATTCCCCTTGTCTCCAAGATTGAGGGATAGATGAAATCCAAGGATTATGATATCCAAGTCATGGGTCCTAACCTTGGCCATACCCACCCATGTGATAAGGTAGAACTAATGGAGGAGACTCAGAAATCAGTGGCAATTGACTACCTGAAAATCCATTGACGGGAAAGTAACAAAGAGAAAGAGCTAAAGAATGTCAAAGCCATAGTCAAGAGACTGGAAGTAGAGATAAAGGGAAAGGATATAGAAATTTTTAATGTACAAAAGGAGCTATAAGAGGCCCAAATTCTAATTCATGCAAATAAGGAATAAAAAGAAACTGCAAATGCTAAGTTGCGGGAAAGGGAGAAGGAATGTGCTCAGCTGCATACAAGCTTCTCTGATGTCGCTAATCTTTAGCAAAAGTTACAACAAGATATGTAGAGATTAGAAGCTAATCTACAAAAGGAACTAGATAATGCTTGAGCTCAGGCTGAGGTGAAGAGAAAATGAACAAGATGGAAAAGATAAACAATAGGAGCTTTCTGACTCATCAAGTACACAAGTGCAGGTTCAATAGGAGGTACAAGAGAAAGAGGCCAAGTTCGAAAATGAATTGGAAAAAATACAAACCCACTTTGACACTAAGAGAAAATTAAAAGAAACCTTTGAATTTGAGCTACAAAGAAAAAACCAAGGTTTAGTACAATGGCAACAAGAGCTTTCTATTTTTTTGAATGAAGTAAAATGAATCCAATAGAAGAATGAGGATAAGGAGCCATGAATGCAAAAACTATAAGGTGTGTTATCTAGTTCTATGCAACAACCAAGCATCCTCCCTCTAATACAACAACTTTATGCCTCATATTGGGAAAAGGTAAAGAGCATCGTAGCTTCCTTCCAACCCATGCTCGAATTTATAGCTAATGCTCAGAAGCTGAGTGTGAACATCGATGCCACAGAGAAACAGATCTTATCAGTTATAATGCCAAGGGTCACTAAATCAGAATTGTTGATTAAGAATCTATACATTGCAGCCAATGAGACCTTGGTGGTGGCAAGGATCGATGATCGAAGACATGCTACTATAAGGGAAAATGAATTTATTAAATACAGTAGAGAAGCTATTAATAGTGGGGGATTCCTAGATGCTTTGAACCAAAAAGTGAAGCAAATGAAAGAACAAATTATATAATTGGTTCGTGCAGGTCTCCCTTCTTTCTTCCTTCTAGACGGGTCAATTCTACCTAAAGATCAAATAAAGAGGCTTCTGGAGGATAGGCAGCATGACCCACCTATTTTCTAGAACCTGATCTCACCTCTGAGTGCCTCGAAGATAGAAGGAATTTTACATCCCTTGGCTCACCCACTTTTCATATGCAAGTTGTATTGGTGACAATAAGCAATCTCTCTTTCAAGGAGATGATTGAATTGGACCAAGCATTTGAGGCCCTATAGTAGAGGGTGTATCTATCAAAAGAATATTGGGCCTCGTTCCAATCTGCTCTCTCAAAATTGTGATTGCTTTCTTCCTCTTATTGCTTTTAAGTTTTGGTTTGCAAACCAGAATTTTGATATCGTTGCCTCTACAAGTGAAGGTCCTCGAGGAGTCACCAAAATTGTAGATTGCATCTACTGCAGCCTCTGATAGGTTTAAATTGTTATTTTTCATAAGGCTTTTCTCTTTTCGACTCGTGGGCTTATTTTTGAACAATGTTCATTGCATTTGCAGAGGTGACATGTGTTGACGCTATGTACTTTCTCACTAGCCTAATAACATCTACTCTTGATGCATTCCGTAGGAGCGCCACGTGGCAACTCCGCTTGCCACCTTTTGGTGATGTTACATGGTTGTTATTATTCAAGACTTATATTTTTGAAGGTACCACGCGTCGAGTGGGTGCAAGGCCAAGTTTGTTTTGAGCCTGAGGATTGATTAAAAGTGTGTCATTGGCCCAAGATCGACTATGGGAATTTGAAGAGACATCATGTTTTCGGTCTGGGAATACAAATGGCATTGGAGGATTTTCATCTAGTTCATCATGCAGTTGGAATAGAGAGAGTGGGATTTCTAGATGGAATTGTTACCGTGAAGCAAGGAAGCTATGGTTTCCCACTTATGTAGTTGCAATGGCCATGTAATGGCAGCTCTCATGGGAGGCATGAGGCTGAAATATTTTCAGTTGCACCCATCTCCTTCGGAAGGAATGTTATCTCTATTTATGGGGCTCTTCTCTTTGTTTTGAGGGTTCCTATTTTTTTATTATTGAAGGACCTAATACAAGACTCGGTTAAATAATTGTAACACAACAAACCTTAATATGATATGTTCTTAAAGAATGTAGAGTGAATATATAGAACTGTGCCTTATTTTCCTTAGTTATGTGTTTATCTTTTTCTATTCTCTTTTAGATTTCATATTTTGTGTCTATTTGAGGGGTTGACAATTGTGAATTGTTCTCTTATAGCTTTTAGAATTTCAATTAGCTTAATACATGCAGAGTTTAAGATCATGTTTAATACTCTTTCAAACTTCTACAAAACCTGGTTTAATTGATATTTTATTATGCTATATCAGGTTTGAAATGTTGTAAAAGCTTGGCACATCGCCTTAGACTAGCTTTTTTTATGCATTGTCTTTATTTTCTTCTCCCTTTTCCTCCCCCTATTAACACAACAAAGAATCAGCTTGTAAAATCCCAGAGGTTGTTCTACAAAGCACATCTTAGTCCTCCATTTGTATAAATTTCAATAGGACGTTGTTTCTCTTAAGCATCAACTTTTGAAATCAACGGTCCAAAACATTATATTGAGTAGCCAAAGTAGGATCAGTAGGCCTCATAACATTATCATCAATAGCATTCCACAAATCTCGATCTATTAACAAATCTCCATCTTCAACTTCCATATCTCAAAATTATTTTCAAAAAAATTCTCTACCTCTATTCTCCTTGATGTGCTTGTCATCTAAAATTCCTGCAACAAGATCCTAGAGCATCTTCTACATAAGATCCCACTCAAATTTGGATTAGTTCAAAAAAACCAACAATACACAATTGAAACCAAAGGTGATCAAGCTCTGATACCACTTGTAAGGAAGCTAAGGTATGGAACAACTTCCTACACTAATCTTGAGAGGAGGGTTATGTAAAAAAAATTAGATCTGAACTATTATCAAAACTTAAATATAAATAAACATAAATAATATTCATACCACAACACAATTATTTACATGGGGAAAACCCTTTTAGGAGAAAAACCCCACACTCCAAAAATCATCCAATATATTGTATAGAGTTCAATAAGATTACACTTGTAGAGTAGGATTTCTCATAGGAGTATCACCAACCAGAAATCTAGAGGCAACTCAACAACTGTAAGACTCTTTCACACAACCTCAATCTCATGCACCTAATATATAGGAGATACAATACATGAAATCGTCAAATGATATTACAAAACCATAAGCTAAAATTGCCTAAAAACTGGTTCCCATCCTTATCTCCAATAAAAAAATGCCTATTATGTATCAAAACACACACCACTACATGTAACTCCGCCTTTACAACTCATTTATGTGTCCAACACATTTTTACATCTCCCATTTTAAGAGACCCAACTTTTGAAGGCCATAACTTTTGATCCAAGTGTCTGATTGACGAACCGTTTAAACTATCAAAAAGCTCATGAAGCACTCTATCAAGCTATAACTTGCTACACCAATTATGACCACTTTGAAGCCCAAAAATACCTCTAACGCCTTCAAAATGGACTTTGAAACTTTAAAAAATGAAAACTTTAATATCTTCAAATCCAGTCATGATCTTATGGTGAAAATTTATGAGCATACTTATTTAGCCAATCTGAAGCTTTGGGGAAAATTTCACATCATCCATTCTCAAACATAAACTTACTATAAATAGTAGCATCGTGTAATTGTAAGGTTGAGACACCATTTTCCTAATATTTCAACTAGTTGGGTGTCTATGGTCTTTTGTTCTCTCTCAATTTTGTTCTCTTAATTTTGTTGTTTTGTTGGGCCCACATTCCCTTTAGTTGTTTGTTCAAGCCTACATGCCCTTTTGTTGTTTTTATGATTTTTTATATGTTGTCTTAAACTCTCAAGATCGGGGCCTTTTTCTTGATTTTTTAATCAAAAAAAAGAGGAGTGGGCATCATAAGGATTATAAATCCCTAAATTGTCATGTACATTAATGTCATTCACTTCTTAGCGAGCTTCAATAGAATAGCATTTGTTACTTATTAGTAAGCTTTTGTGGCAAATGATGTGTCCATCCTTGCTTTAAATTTCTTATTTTTTTTGCATACACGTTAACAACACATATCTTCCATGCATGCTCAATATAATGTGGTATTGCATCTAGCGACGACATGTGTTTGTGTGATTCATAACCATTGTATAGTGCATTTTGAGTGTTTTGTCTATGTTGGATCATCTTAATTACATATAATTATTGCATATTATCTTTCTTACTTATTGTAAGGGAATAAAATCCCTTTTGCATAAATCTAGGCTAATCATGTAAGTACAAACAATAGGCCTATAATTAACATAGATTTAAATAGTTGGGAAAGAGATAGGTTTTTTATAATTATAATAAATATTTTAAATTAAATGAAAAGGATAGATGTTTTAGCTCTCAAATTGATGATAGAATATGGAATTTGAAGATTTGTGAAATTAATTCACTAATATCTAGAAAATAATGTTCATGCTATGCTCCTACCTTGGAATGCCTAGGATATGATGTACAAAAATCATTGTGGATCAATTCCAAGTGATATGGGTCAATCCTAGGTAGCTCAAATATAATCTCTAATGCATGGATCTAATTTGGAAAACTACAAACTTCTATAGCCTAATTCACTATGCTCTCTAACATTTGAATGTGTGTAAGCACGATAATATTTAAAATATCTTTAGAGAAGTAAAGTTGCTAACATCAAGTTCTCAAAGATCGGCCTCTTGATAGACCTACTTTTATGATATGTAGATCTTTTATATTGCAAATATAGAGTTATTCGAGGAGGCAAGACTTCACAAAATGGATGATTTCTTCATAAAGATTCATATTAGAAAAACCAACATCGAAAAGATCTTGAAAATATATTAAAGGTATGATTCTTGATCCCTTAAACTGCTTAATCTTATGAACATCATTAAAATTATTTCATTTCATTTCAAATGTTATATTCAAACTTGTAACATAGAAATTATTTCCCCAACACAAACTTAACCCAAGATTCAAACAGTTTTAGTTTTCCCATAATCCAATTGTCAAATCCAACAGTAAATTTTGATATCAATCATCTGTTATAGTATATCATCAGCTCTACCAAAATCAACCAGGTACCATTCTAATGAAAAAAAAAAATCATTCGAAGTTGTCCTCTGCCAGCTTCTTTATCAATACATTGGCAGTCATAAAATTATAATTGCACCACACCATAAATTGTAAATTAAAACTATAAATTGTAGAGCTGCCTTGATAATCTATCTACAGGTTGCAAGAGATTTTAACATATGTAAAGAGTATAAGATTATTGGAATTTAATATGAAATAAATATAAAAATAGATTTATTTCTTTAGTTTTCATTTATTTTTATATGCATATATTTCATTGCAGTTTATCCAAATTTTATCTATATTCACACTTTTTTTATATCATTGGCATTTATTACATTCTCTTTGATCAAACATGTATTTCTTACATGGACTTTACTATTCTATTGTTCTATGTCATTCATATGGGTGTTGGATCTATCATATGATTGTAGATCTCATCTTTAAATTTCTAAAATATAATTTTAGATTTTGATTGATTTCTACTTATTTCATTAGTCATTGTCAGCTTACTAAACACATGTTTGCATAAATTGTTACTTTGACCTAGTATTTAAGGCATTCAATTGTATTTCTTTTACTTTCTCTCATATCCAAATATCCACTTATCCTAGAGCATTTAGGAGCACTTACTATAGAAATTTATTATATTGGTGAACTAAGACAAATCAAAATCTATATATTCATCTTAGGAGCATTTGCATGATTAAAACTTGTTAAATTTTATCACTAGTGTGATCTTAAAACCAGTCATTTTCTAATGATTGACCTAGGAGAACTTGTTGGGGATAAAAATCCACCAACCCTTAAAAGGTATTCATGAATATTGCTAGTCTTCAAAATAAGACATCAAGTAATTCAATGAATCCAAGAGTAGAGGCACGATATCAATAGAAACAAATCCACACTATAGGACAACTCAACAAGTGTAGACTTAACATAAAACATAGTATAGACTTAACATAGAAGAGGGTATACTTTTAGTTCTAAGACATCTAGATTCTAAAATCTTTATCAAAGTTATATTTCATCAAACCTAAAGCCAAGCCTTATGAATCTTTTTCACATTTACTTTCCTAATTTAACATCATTTTGATATTATCACTTTTACAACTATAATTAATCAAGCTAAGTTGATTTATGATTATGTGTATGTATCTCATTAGATTAGCCTAGATTAAGCATTAGGGTGAGGAACCCATAGCCATGCACGAGGCAATTTCACACCCCTTAAGCTCCCAAATAGTATATTTTTTTGCAAAAAAATAGCATGCCTTTGGAGGTGAGTTAAGAGCTTAAATTTGTAGATTTCTAGGTATTAACAACGAATGTGGGACAACTCATGATATGTATGGTGGTTCTTAAGTGGTCATTTTGTAGTGGTGAATAGCACCCATGTGCAAGAAAGGATAAGAATACAATTTTAAAAATCTAAAAATCTAAGTTTAAAAGAAAAAAACAATTGCATTCTTATCCTATATTTTCTTAGTTTAAAGTTAAAATTGGATAAGAATGTAGTTGTTTTTTCTTTAATTTGTTTATCCTAAAAATTTTAAAGTGCACATATTCATTTAATTTTGACAATATAGTGCACCATATTTAATTTGTTTAATTTTTATTTTTTTGAAAATTTCCTAACACAATACAAAATGACTTATCTATGATTTTTTTATTGTTGGTCTTGATTATTTAATTTTGATAATATAGTGCATTATATTTAATTTATTTTATTTTATTTTTTGAAAAGTTTAAGCACAATGAGTACAAAATGACTTATCTATGACTGTATTTATTCTTGTTCTTGATTATTTGTTATTTTTTATGGCTTCACCTTTCTTATGCTCTTGATTTGTTGTTTCACCTTTCTTCTACTCTCAATTTATTTAATTATTTTGGTTTGAAAAGTTGTGAATGTGTGTGTGTGTGTTTGTTAATTTTTAATATTGAGTTTGTTCGCTATAACATTGTATCATTGTTATTACAATATGTGTCAACTATTAAGTTTTTTTCAATTATTTTTGTTACCACAATCATGTCAATACACTCAACCCCATGTTGCCACTTTAGATTTACACCTCTCAACGTAACTATGACAAGGGGAAAATGTTGAAAGGCATGACAAACTACTTGTTTCCTACACCCAAAAGGCTAATTTTAATAATGTCTTTAGGATTGGTCCTTGAACCCAACTACTAGTTTTCTCTTACCACATTTATCGAGCTAGTGTAATAAGATGTTGCTTCATGCATTGCAAGCTTTCTTGTAGTGATACCTTATTGTTGCATGTGGGTTATTCAAGCACTAAGATGAATTGTTGAAGTATGCTTAGTTGCAAGCATCTCTTATTTCTTATTTGTATACTTGGAAATCCAATTTTATTAATGATTTTTGTGTGCACTTTTCTCCTTGTGAGTCTTGGCTTTGTTGCCTATTGGAGTATACACCAATCTAATTGGTATAGAAATAGTGGTTAAGATGTTTTATGCTCTTATAATCTAATAGTATGGTACCTTTTGCAATCTTAAACTGATAAATGTACGTTTAACATAAGGAGATTCTCTCACACACACATGCATGTTTAACCTAGGGAGATTCACTTACAAGGATACAAAAATGATATGGTACATATAGAAAAGTAAGTTTTATCTACATATTGGAGGTGTGATAAGACAGCTTGTTGCCAATGTTGTTATGTGTCTAGAGACATATCTTAATAATTCACAACACCTTGGTAATGGTTATTAAAGTTGTCTATTGTTTATTTCTCTTTAAATATCCTATTTTAGATACCTCAATGAATGCCCCTCTTTGCCTAGTAAAGCCTAAAAAGGGAGAGTTTACCCACCCTCATGAATTAGTCTATAGTCATCCCTGCCTAATCAAAAATAATAGATATTTCATGCTAAATTGGCATTGCCTAGAGCTTAGATGATACCTATTGTTAAGGTTTTTGATTGCCTACAATTTTGAGAGCTAATTGTTTGTTGATTTGTATATTGCTTCTTCATATTTTATTGATGTTTCATACTATAATCAACCCTTTTCATAAGGAATTCAAAAAAAATCAATGCCCCTAATAATATTATCATCAACTACATTATTGCAATATAATGAGAATTCAAGAAGTATTATAATGATGCCTTCCATTGTGAAATATAAATTCTAGTTAAATTCATAACATCTCAACAAGAGAAAACAAAGCCAACTACATCAAAATCATGCACTAATCTCCTCGTGATCCTTGTCTAACCTCTAAAATCCATGTGATTTAGAAGCAACTTTAAGTTCTAATGACAACCATTGGACCGAGTTTTCCACAATCCATGAAATTGTATTGCAAATTTTTGGATTCAACTGTGTATGTTTTTCAATTGACGTTTCGGATCACACTCAGTGATCCATCATCAAGAAGAGGAAGAAAGATGAATTAGAATTGCAAAAAAAAGCCTAATAAAGGAAGGGGGAGGTGGGTTGAGAGGGGGAAAAAAATGAATAATAAAGAAAACTCTAAAATAAAGAGGCTACAATAGGGCAAGAAAGGTGAAAAAAAGTCAAAAAAGAAATGCCTTGATTATATGGTGCAAAAAGCAAGAAAAAGACAAAAAGAAAGTAAACAATTAGAATAAAAGAAAATAGGAGAAAACCACAATTTAATAAAAACAAAGCCAATAAAGGATAAAAATAAAAGGCATTAAAGGACACTAAAAAAAGAAAAATAAAGAACAAAAAAGTTAATTGAACAAAGAAATAAAATAAGGAAAACAATAAAAGAAAGAACCATAAAAAGTGAGAATAATAAAAAATAAAAGTTCTAACAAGAAATAAAGCAATAAAAATAAACAAGAAAATAAATAAGAAAGGAGAAAACCCCTATGTTAAAGACCCCTTGCCATCTCTTCTCCCCTCTGGAGTGTACAAAATTGATTGCTCTTGTGGTACCTCATATATTAGGGAAACGGGTCAGTCCATCAGTGCTAGGATCAAAGAGCACAGTGTTGATATTAGGCATGATCGAATCTCCAAGTCTGCTTTAGCTGAGCATTTCCACCACACTAAGCATCACATTTGTCTTGAAAGCACCCAAGTTATGGTTGAGGAAAGTTTTTTCAAATGAAAACTCCAAGAAGCCATCACCATAAAAAACCACCATACCAATCTCAATTTGGATGAAGGTTGGCACATTAACCTTGCTTGGCAACCGCTTTTAAACTCCCTCCATTCTACCCCTTCTTCTTAGGGTTCTCTCCTTTTACTTCTTTCCCTTGGTCTGGTTCCTTTCTCCCTTCCTCTTTTAGGCCTCTTGTTCTTTTGTCTCCTCCTTTCTCTTCCCTGGGCTTATGTTTTGTCTGTCCTTCCCTTTCCTTTCCCTCTCCTTATCCAAACTCTTTTCTTGACCCTCTCCCTCCCTATCTTGCCCCCACCCTCTTCCTCCCCAACATCTTTGGTCTCTGCCCCCCACCCCTCTTTTTTTGCCTTTTTATTTGTGGCTTGTATTTGTCACTTGGTTTCCTTTTTTGTAGTTTGTGTTATTGTCTTGCTTATTTTGTTTTCCTTTCCCCATTTTTCCTTCTTTTTTGCCCTTTTCTTTTATTTTTATATATTTGTATGCATGGTTGTATGTTTGTATGTATGTATGTATGTATGTATGTATGTATGTATGTATGTATGTGTATATTTATATAAGTGTATATATTTACATATATATATGTGCACATATATATACATACACATATACATACATATACATATACATGCACATATATATTCTTTTTAGTATTAGTTTCATCAAGTTCTTTTGATTCTTTTTATATATGGATATTAGTATTTTATTTTTGCTTTTGATTTCTATTTTAATGTCTAATCAATATTTATATGCTTGCTTGCATTTTTTTGGTTTTTAATATTTATTTATTTTAAATTTTAATTCATTAGTATTTATTTATCATTGAGTTTGTTTTATATTATGATATTGCTATCAGGATTCAACCGTGTAGTTTCGAGTTTGTTTTATATTTTCCTTTCTTTGTCTTTTATATGTTTGGTTTAAGCTGTGGCTTAGGTGTCTCTTTTCTTTTTTATTTCTTTGTTCTTTTTTCATTTCCTTGGTTTCATCTTTGCCTTTTCTTTTCTTTTGTTCCTTCTTGCTTTTATCATTTTTATTTACTAATTTTTTTTAATTAGTGTTTTTTCCTATTAATTTTAGGTGTCTCTTTTCTTTTTTATTTCTTTATTCTTTTTTCATTTCCTTAGTTTCATCTTTGCCTTTTCTTTTCTTTTGTTCCTTCTCGCTTTTATCATTTTTATTTACTATTTTTTTTTAATTGGTGTTTTTCCTATTAATTTTATTTGCTTTTGTTATTTCTTGTCTTTATTTGTTAATTTAATTTATTTGGATATTTAATAGTATATGTTTTTTAGTATTATATTTGTATTATTTTTCTTTAATTATTTTTCTTTCTATTGATTTTCTTTGGTTAGTTTTTCTCTTTCTTATTTATTTTCTTGTTTATTTTTATTGTTTTATTTCTTGTTTGGACTTCTTTTTTATTCCTACTTTTTATTATTCTTTCTTTTATTGTTTTCCTTATTTTATTTCTTTGTTAGTGAATTTTTGTTCTTTATTTTTCCTTTTCTAGTGTCCTTTAATGCTTTTTTATTTTTATCTTTCATTGGCTTTGTTTTTTATTAAATTGTGGTTTTTCTCCTATTTTCTTTTTTTTGTTGTTTACTTTCTTTTTGTCTTTTTCTTACTTTTTACACCATATAATTGGACCATTTCTTTTTTGACTTTTTTTCACCTTTCTTATCATATAGTAGTCTCTTTATTTTAGAATTTTGTTTATTATTCATTTTTTTTATTTTTTCCTCTCAAACCACCTCCCCCATCTTTATTAGGCTTTGTCTGCAATTTTAAGTTCATTTTTCTTCCTCTTCTAAAAATTTGCAATACAAAATGAATCAATGTGAAAATTAATTCATTGACTCTCCAACTCAACCAATCAATCGATGACACATTTAGCTATTGCCGTTTTATGACTAGCATACCTATATTTAAAAAATATATATGTAAAGTACGCCGAGAGTTATCATTCTTTAATTTTATTTTTTGATTGATTTATCAAAAAAAAGAATGTAGCAATGATGAACTCTTTTAATATTTCTTGTTTTGTCAAGATTTTAACAAAAAATTTAAACATTATATTAAATTGTGCTAATTTTTTATTTTGTATATACTTTTTAATAAACTTTCAATTTTCAAAATTAATTGCTCAATCAATAGACCTCTTTATATCACAATATTCTAATATTAAATTGATATATAGAAACAAACACTTTTTTTAACTTAATTTTTTGAACGCAAAAATTCATAAAGAATTATTTGTTAACTAATTTAATTATAATATCATGAATTCTATGAAATTATAAAAAATTGGTAGCTTTTATTTTTGTAACTACATTGTCCAATATAAAAATCATTAAATTATATGATGCATTCTATACAAACAAACACTTATTTATCTTAAATCAATTAAAAATTTTAAGAAATTAAATTTGGAAGATTTACATTTGAAATCTTCTTTAAAATTTTAATTATTAGGGGAGAGGACCCAGTAGTTGTGCACCCTAACTTTCGTTTCAAGGCCACATCATCAAATATTGTGCCACATCAACATGCATTTTGTGAAGATGTCCAAAAAGGCCCAAAAAAAAAGTGCTAGCAAAACTTATGCATTCACATCATGGGTTGTTGAACACTAATGTGGCATCACACCTAACTTTGCACTTCTAATTATCCTACATGAAAATTGAAAATCACTATAACTTTCATTTCAAGGCCACATCCTCAAATATGATGCCACACCAGCATGCTTTTTGTCAAGATGTCCAAAAAGGCCCAAAACAAAGTGCTAGCAAAACTTGTGCATTCACATCATGGGTAGTTGAGCGCTGATGTGGCATCACATGATTGGTTGTTTTTTAGATCAAAAGAATATTTTTTTTTTACACTAGGGTAGTCATGTCACAACTATTGGGCATTATATAAACAACTACTATCACAACTATTGGGCATTATATAAACAACTACTATCACAACTATTGAGCATTATATCAACAACTACCAACTACTATTACAACTATTGAAACATGCTCAACTACTATCACAACTATTGAAACATGCTCTAATTGTTAGATATTCGACATGTAATTGTCATGCATAATTTGTTTGAGATTTATGAACAATTCACAAAAATAACATATATTTAATTAGCTAGTTATATTTATATATATTAACATATGTTTTTATGTAATTAATAGCACGACTATTTAATGTCTAATTTGTTTCATATTTATAAACAATTCACAAAAAAACAAATTTTTGAAATATATATTAAAAAATACTAATGCTTTTCCGCGGTGAGCCTACAATGAAAGTTTCCACCAGATAGATTTTTGCTTCCACCTGTATTTCTGAATTAAAACTGTTTCCAAATTGTTCACTCCAATAAGCAGACTTAATACTGTTTCCAAATTGTTCACTCCAATAAGCAGACTTAATTAACGCTGATGTTGTGCATCTGATCCCTCTATCTAACTTTTCATAGTTGAGATTATGGAATAGAATACTGTTTGAATTCATGATTGGAATAGATGTTTTTACTAATTTTATTCTATTGTTGACATTGTCTTCCCACAATACCCATTAATTAATGATTGCATTTTTTCACCATAAAAAAATTTATTTCATTAAAAGAATGCATATTTATGATTATAGTCTTGATAAGATTGTTTTTGGATTTGAATCTTTATCAATAATTTTTAATCTATAAACAATCTAAAAAGATTTAGATCATGAAAAACTCATATCAAATGACTTCAATTCTTTTAAAATTGCTTTAAAATAACTATACTACCAAATTCCAACTACCATTTAAACCTGCAATTAAACACTTTCCGTTTCAAGACCTATGGACTCCCAAAATTTTCGTGATATTTTAAAAAAAAACTAATGATGCCCTCACAAAATCAACAGATCTGCAAGAAATCCATAGACATTCAAATTCAGTGTAAATTACACTGTGAACAAACTTCCACTTAAATCTAAAATTAGAAAAAACTTCCCTTGAAACCTTCAAATTACTTCCAATTTTTAATTAAAGAAATGCAAAAGGAATTTTTAATTAAAGAAATGCAAAAGGAATTTTTACCGAGAAACCTTTGAATTCTTCCAATTTTTTAAATAAATAACAGGAAAACAAATTTTTCCTTGAAAAACTTCAAATTCTTCCAATTATCTAAATAAATAAGAGGAAAACAAATTCTCCCACAGAAACCTACAAACCTTGAAAAGTTCCCCCAGTTTTAACATGACTAATAGGAATACAAATTCTGCCTACAAGAAACATAGAAACTTTAAATTCCTCCTAATTTTCTGCTTGCAATAACAAATACAAGTTTGTTATCTAATACATATAAATGGTAATCACTAATCTCTCTTGCATAAAAAGAAACAGAACTCCAACCATGAACTCCATATAAATGGCAATCGCTAATCTCTCTTGCATAAAAAGAAACAGAACTCCAGCCATGAACTCCAAGGGATCCATAAGAGCAAGATAGACAAGGTTACAGATAAGGTCTGCTTAAGAAGGGTAATTGCATCATGCGAATACTTCTAAAAGAATGTAAAGTGAGCACAACAGGGATTTTAAATATTGCAATTCATCATTCTGTTCAGTTTTGAACTGAAAGAATAAATATTATTTAATTCATTTTCTGCCCTGGGACTAAACAGGGTCTAAAACCACTCTTTTCCCCTTCTTGCTATACTTTCTACAGTGTCTCAGGCTGATTACTCTGATTCATTACATCACAAGGTCTGCTAGAATATCATTTCTTAAATGCATAGCGCTTACAAATTGTAATGGATTTCAGCGGCAAAAGTTCAAACTTTGTTATGCCCAAAGTGAAAGGAGGTCCAAATAGCACCAAGTTAATGCAGAGTAATTTAGATGGGCATCATGTAGAGAAGAGATACTTAAAAAACATGAAAGCAAATTATTAAATTTCAGAAAATTTCAGAAAGGTTCCATCTTCAAAAAACAATTAATCTGAATCGAGTAAAAAGTAAAAACCAATATGATGTTAATTTGTATTTTTATCTTTCAACAAATTAGTTGTTGAAAGAAACAAAATGGTTGGAGTAAACAAAAACAAAATACAAATTAACATTTTTCTGAATGGATTTACAATGAATTACTTTTTCTGCACATTTTACAGTGTCCTATAAACCAATTTAATCATAAGTCCACAAATCGAAACCTTATGGAAAGGATTTCAGAATAGACGACATAAATGCCAAAGCAAGTTGTTAACCGTCTGAATTGGATAAAACAACAATCCTACCATTCTCCAGGAGACATACCTGTTTGTGCATGTATATGATTAATGTAAATTCTGACACAAAATTTACCTAGAGCGAGCTTAAAAATAAGAGGCAAAGAACTGAAAGCGAACCCTGTAATGGTTAGCTAGGAGGGAAATCCAGTTGCCCATTCTGCCATAGCCCTGCCATGTGGCTAAACTGAACTTCACGGGAGGAAGAGAAGAAACAACAGGTGGCGGAAGGAGAAGAGTATCAGCAGCAGCTCAGAAAGACGGCAAATCCTGAAGTTAGTTTTAATACACCAGCAAGCATTGAACCCTCAACCTAGAAATCAATGGCTATCAAGAAAATAGAAATCATAAAAAAAGAAAACGTAATTGATGAGAACCTGCTATTTCGAAGTCATAGAAGAAGAAATCAATGGCTATCTCCAACGGTGTCTCTGGTCTCAAAAGAAACTTCAATGACAGTTTTGGATAACTACTGCACATCCCATCTACCTGTTCAAATATGCATGCATCAGAAATAAAATACAAAGTAATCTATTTATACGATGGGAGCAAAAGCTGCACATGACTTTCAGGTGCCTCTCATTTTCAATGCAGCTTCAAAAACTTTATGAAGAATATTCCTTGAATGATTTCACTGTATAACACCTCTTTGCGTAATCAGTATTCAACTGAAAGCCCTCTTCTTAAAAAGCAGCATTCAAGCATACCAAACAAAATGCCCTTAAAAAATCACAAAGAACAAATTCCATTTTTTCTTGTGTCAATTTTCTCAGAAAACCCCATCTACTGCTTAGCATAGTAAATTAAAGATTTTAGTCAAAAATGTAGGATGATAACCAAATTATAAACTATATAGGAAGAATAGAAAAGGAACCTGTTACACCTAATTTAGTGAAAATGAACTACACCTAATTTTATTAAGGAAAAGTCCCAATTCGTGTATCATTTATTTCTGCTCTTGAACCGGAGATTAGTCTCGATGAAATTTTGGGCTCATTGAATTTGGGACTGAGGTAGCATTTGGGATCGCTGAAGAATTTGACATATTTTTCTGCTTTGGCATCCGCAAGATCAGTGGTCCCCGGTATCTTTTTCTTGCATGCCTTGGAAATCATCTCCATTGAGCTTATGCCCTGCATTAACTGCAAATGGAATATTGCACTTGAGGTAAAATAAAATAAAATAAATACTGTAATGCCTGCTATTATTCGATATGTTAACAGTTAATCATATTACCGTGTGAGCATCATGAGTATCGATCCTAGGAATGGCTGTTAACACTTGAATGCAAGCCTCCACACTTTCAACGAATCTCTGCCACTTCAAAAGTCGGACGGGGTCAGGGTTTGTAAATAAATTTATACAAATACAAATATGTAGACTTATTCACCTCGGTTTGGATCTTTGTAACCACATCATGTCAGGGTCAAGGTTTGTAAATAAATTTATACAAATACAAATATGTAGACTTATTCACCTCAGTTTGGATCTTTATAACCACATCATGTCGTTTAATTTCCGAATCAAAGAACACAAATAACAATTAAAAAAGATGATCATGAAAATCCAAAGCGAAAAGAAACACAAAGGAATCAAATAAGCGCGTTGCCTCCGTGAACATCTGCTAATTGCATTCGCTTGAAATTTCTGCAGCTGGAGACGGTTAGAATAAATCGAATGCATTGAGTGTAGTAAATTGAATGCAGCCACATATAGAGTTAGAATAACGGTTTTATTTAATCCATGCAATTTTTTAACTTTCAATTACTCACGCTTTAATTATCTTTAAAAAATAACTAGTTTATTTATGAGACCAGAACATCTGCCTGTCATTTTCAATGCAACTTCAAAAACTTTACGGAAAATATTCTTTGATCATTTAAGTAAATTATTTTAATTCATTTATCTACCATTTAGAAAATTAATCCAATTCATTTATCTATATTATTCAAGTAATTTATCTATATCACTTATAACTAGTATAAATATCTTGCCAAAATGTCAAACTTCCATTGTTTTATTGAATTATAAGAAATTTTTCCTAATATCAATCCTTTATTTTATTTATTAAAATACAATGGCACCTCTAGTGTAATATTTTATTAGAATACTATATTCTTAGCTATTACTATGATTTTATTCATTTATATTAATTACTTCCTCATCACGGCATGAATCATCGTACCATCCAAGAATGCCCACACAACTAACCCAAAAAGCTCAAATTAGATCTCCCTCAGATGGCTTGTATCTAAAAGATTCTCTACCTTACCCACCCAAAACATCCAAGTAATTTCCATAGCGTGTGAAGAATGGAAAAAATGAGAGGCTAAGCTTTATTTTTCCCCATCTCGCCGCTGCTCATTACATTCTTTCTTCCCAGTAACTTCAAACAAGAACAAATACAAATCAAACTGCATGATTAAAGCCTTTTTAAATTAATGAACGTATGAACATGCCATAAGGCAACCCCACAAATGTTAATTCCACTCACCTACTTGTGATCTGCATAACCCAGAGTCTAGAAGTTTCTTACAAAAGATGAAAACCTATCTTTCCAAAAATTCGACGATATTCATTCGCATTAATTTACTTAAACACACCATCAAATTTCCTTCAAATTTCATATACACAAAAGCGCCTGCAAACATCTATATTAACAAATGTCCTTGCAATTTCAAAAGAGCGGCCACAGTTCAAATTCATTAACATTCACAGTATAACTTTGGTTGCCATTGCTAGAGAACAATCATAGATGACGTTCCATTCTCAAAATGCTAATCTAACAGAGCTTATGAACAAAAACAACCAAGATACATAAACATCTACTAAGAGAAATCAGTCATTTCATGAACACAAGCATCCTTTCAGTAAAAAAGTCCTTTCAGTAAAACTTTTTTACTGAAAAATAAATAAGGCCGTAACCTTTGTCCAGACTCTTACAAATGATCTTACAAAAAAAACACCAAAGCTAAGAACAGACAACTACACTACTTAAAGACTACCATACTACTTTCTATATCCATTAGCTACAAAACGGTTTAATGTTATCGCCACTGGAGCTGAAGGCCGTCTAATCAACCTCTTCCATCTTGCTGCCCTCTGCATCGGCAGCATCCTCGAGAGAAGGCATTTCTGTATCTGCATCAACAGCACTTTCATCCTCATCAATGCTTAGACCCAGCTTTAACATCCTGTGAATCCTGTTTCCAAAAGTGTTGGGGTCATCAAGACTGAAGCCGGATGTCAAAAGAGCGGTCTCATAGATCAGAAGAACTAAGTCCTTAACTGACTTGTCATTTTTATCAGCATCTGCCCTCTTTCTAAGCTCTTCCATGATAGCATTTTCAGGATTAATTTCCATGGTCTTTTTGCTAGACATGTAGTTTGACATGCTACTGTCCCTCAGGGCCTGGGCCTTCATAATTCTCTCCATGTTTGCCGTCCATCCATATTCTCCTGTAACCAAACAGCATGGAGAATCAACAACACGGTCAGAAACCACCACTTTCTCTACCTTATCTCCAAGGATGTCCTTGACAACCTTGCACAGCCCCTCAAACTTAGCCTTTAGCTCTTCCTTCTTCTTCTTCTCATCCTCACTCTCCTCCAACTTCAATCCCTCCTTAGTTGCAGACACTAGCTTTTTGCCTTCATACTCCTTCAATTGACCAACAGAATATTCATCAATTGCATCCACCATGAAGAGAACCTCATAGCCTTTCTTCTTCAAGCGCTCAAGGAATGGAGAATTTTCAACTGCTTTCTTGCTTTCACCAGTAATGTAGTAAATATCATTCTGCCCATCCTTCATTCGAGTCACATAGTCCTTCAAGCTAGTCATCTCATCACCACTCTTGGTAGAATGATATCTAAGCAAGTCGGCAAGCTTTGATCGGTTCTGGCTATCTTCATGGATACCAAGCTTAATGTTCTTTGAGAATGCCTCGTAAAACTTGGTGTAGTCCTCTTTGTTTTCTGCAATCTCAAAGAACATCTCTACACACTTTTTAACAAGATTCTTCCTAATGACTTTCAATATCTTGTTCTGTTGAAGTGTCTCTCGAGAAATATTCAAGGGCAAGTCTTCAGAATCAACAACCCCTTTGACAAAGCTGAGATATTCAGGAATTAGATCTTCACAGTTGTCCATAATAAATACTCGTCTGACATATAACTTGATGTTGTTAAGCTTCTTTTTTGTGTCAAAGAGATCAAAAGGTGCCCTCTTAGGGACAAAGAGGACAGCCTTGAACTCAAGTTGCCCCTCTACAGAAAAATGTTTCACTGCTAAATGCTCTTCCCAATCATTGGTTAGACTCTTATAAAATGCAGCATACTCCTCCTTGGTGATCTCTTCCGGCTTTCTCATCCAGATCGGTTTTTGCTTGTTAACAAGACTCCATTCGTGGGATACTTCCTTGACTTTCTTCTTCTTCTTCTCTTCCTTCTCTTTTTCCTCATCAATTTCCTCAATCTTTCCTTCTTCATCCTTTTTCTCCTTGTCCTCTTCTTCTTCATCATCTGAAACTTCCTTCTCTGTAGTCTTCTCAGTCCATAGAGAAATTGGGTAGCTTATGAACTCTGAATGTTTCTTAATTAGGTCCTTTAGACGCCTCTCTTCGAGATACTCCAACTGCCAAAAACAATAAAAACATATAAATACTATCATTTTGAGAAAAGTCCTCAAAATCATAGAAAATAAAGCTCGTCAAAAGATGAAATTCCTCTTTTTTCGACATTACATTCTACTCTATTTCAAAAATTAGATTCTCTCTAATTGTTGAAAAAACCTCTCAAAGCCACCTAAACCATAAACAAACTAACATGGAAAATGATGGGAGGAAGGACTCGTCTAACCAACCTGATCATCCTTGAGATAAAGAGTGATTTTTGTTCCCCTACCAAGTTGTTCACCAGATGTATCTTTTGTCACAGTAAATGATCCACCAGCCTGAGACTCCCAGATGTACTGTTCGTCATCATTGTGTTTGGTAGTCACAACTACTTTCTCAGCAACCAGATATGCAGAGTAAAAACCAACACCAAACTGCCCAATCATGCTAACATCAGCACCAGCAGCAAGAGCCTCCATAAATTCCTTGGTGCCAGACCTTGCAATGGTCCCAAGATTGTTAACCAAATCTGTGAAATTACAGGATAAGCAAAAGAACATAATCAAATTCACAGAACCAGTAACTTATAAAGCTCAAGACTAACGAAAAAAATGCATATATGAGAAGAGATTATCATATGTGAACCAATCAGCAATTTTTCTTCGAGATAGTAAATTAGTAAAGCAAAAGCAAACATATATAAAGCAAAAGCAAGCAATAAGGCAAAAGCCTACCTGACTTGGTCATGCCAATGCCACTGTCAATTATAGACAATGAATTGCTAGCCTTATCTGGTACAATGTGAATGAACAGCTCTGGCTGAGAGTCCAGCTTCGACTTATCAGTAAGGCTCTCAAAACGAATCTTATCCAGAGCCTGCACAATCGAGAAATATTTTGTCAACTTCAGCTAATTCATTCCATCAAAGAAATGATGGCAGATCAATAATAAACAACCTCTAATTCAAAACTCTCCACACTAGAATCAAACTTATTGCAAACAGATCAATTCTGCACTAGAAGTAAACAAGCATATACCCGGCCAAAATACATCAGAAAACAAGAGTAAGAACTTGAAAGACACATGTAGATTGTAATAACCCTAAAGTGAAAACTTGTTTCACAGCCAAAGATGAAGTGACATTTCATTAGCAGCCCCGATTTCCTAGCTTCTAAAACATACCATCTGGAAAATACCTTTAGAGAATGAGATAGGCGTAGCATATATAATCTGAAGATGCAGCAAACGAGGGAAATTTGCTTAAGCTTAAAGATACTAAAGAGATATTCAAGCTAAGCATCTCAATCGCGCCCTACCCTATACGATCACAACTAAATAAAACCCCCTGCACAACACCTAATCCAAACATTCTCCTAAAATAGGTACCCTCCCACTGTAACCCACAATAAGAAAAGAAAAGCATTTGAATTTCACAGTCAAAAATAAAACCTACTAAAGCAAAACCTTACGGAAGGGAAGAAGAGAAACAGAGCAATGCTCAATCGCGCCCTACCCGATATGATCACAACTAAATAAAACCCCCTGCACAACACCTAATTCAAAAATAAAACCCTACTAAAATAAGCAAAACCTTACGGAAGGGGAGAAGAGAAACAGAGCAATGCTTAATCACCACCCAAAATACTAAAACGAAAAGCCAAAAAAGAACAACTGAAGCAAAATAACACCAGAACCCAAACACATAAGCAATAAACTGAATAACTGAAGAAAATAGCCTTTCATCGACATACTTCCAAAACAAAAGCTCAGCCTCACATATACAAATTTTAAAAAGCATCCTCCGAACAGAACCTACTTTAACAAAATCCAAAGAAAACAAAGCCCAATGATGAGGGCAATTCAACCAAAGAAAATATGAAATAGAGAAGATTAAATCCTTGAAAGATGGGACAATTGCCGTAAACCCAAAAACCATAAGCCAAGAAAAATTTATAAAAAAGCACCTCGCAATACCATACATAGAACAAATTTCAGGACACCTAAAACCAAAAGATAGCCCTTTAAATGCTCTCCAGTCCGTTTACATTAAATACAATAAGCGAAATGCACAGATCCTTATCAAAAGGACAAGATACCTAAACAAGCTCTCATCAACTGTAACCTAGCTAGCCCTTATCATGAGGATTTTTTTAATAAAGAACTAACTTTTAGCAGAAGAACGATACGAGATCAACATATAATAAAACAAACAGCCAATATGCAGAACCAAAAACATGAAGATCAGATCAAAATTTTTAAAAGCACAAAGATATTGAAAGTCAGAGCACTTACATCTGAAGCATTGCTGATTAGTTCTCTCAAAAAGATCTCCTTGTTGCTGTAAAAAGTATTGATAATCAGACTCAAAAGCTGATTAATCTCAGCCTGAAAGGCAAATGTCTCAACATCGCCGCTCGCCATGATTTCTTCACTAGAAAAGCTCCAAAAAGCGCTGAACAAGACCCTTTTGGGCACCGAGAGAGAATCTGCTTGCTATAAACAACGCCGCGAAATGTCGCAGAGAACTGAATAGAAGATCTATTTTCGTTGCGTGCAAGAGGCCTAGGGAGCGGGTTTTTGTAAGGGTTTGGAAGGTTTTCTAGAGAGTTCGGAAGGCCGGTCGAAACAGCTTTTAAAACGGTCGTCCTTTCAAAAAAAAAATTAGTGTTAATTATTGGGGTTTAATAAGCAAAATGAGATAATTTAAAGTCTAGGGTTTTGGTGACTATAGTGGGTTTGTTCTAAATTATTTTTGGTCGGCTTATTTAGAGTATTATTATTAGTTTATTTAGGGGTTTCATTGATTTATTTAGTTATGGAATCTTTAGAATTTTCGGGGAAAGGGAGGTTGCTTCTTCTAGGGGCCTTCTTTAGTCTCGTCCTCTTTGTACTTTTCTTCCATTGTCTTCTTTGAGAGAAAAGTTGAGGAAAAAGATGCAAGTTGAGTTTTGATTTTGTAGACTATAATAATTTTTTTAGAAAATTATATTCTTATTTAAGAAAATCAAATTTATTATTAATATTTAGGAGTAATAAATTTTTGGCGAAGGATGGAAAAGATATTATGGAGTAAAAAGAAGGTGAGGAATGGGAAGAGATGGATGAACTAGGCTTGGTGATTTTTTCAGTTTGTTAAGGTCTCCAAGGTCGAGGGTTAGGTATAGCCAAGTATCATTGGGGATACTTGATTTATCAACTTATATATGCCTAATAGACAACTATTGGAGGGTGGTAATCCCCCTTAAGCTTGTAAATGTACATGACAAAGATCAAGAATCAAAAAACTTTGATTGTTAGCTATTGACCTAGAATTAAAGATTGGATAAACTTGATAAGGCAAGGAAAAATCAAATTGTTTGAGGTAGATAATGGTAAAGGTGTGTTTCCAATGGTTGAATGAAGTAAATGTAATGTCATGTGGTATGTAAGAAAAATCCTACCACATAAATGATTGGTAACCCTCTAATATGTACTTAAAATAATGTTATGAGAGTTGTTTCTACCAATGTGTAGGTTACTCGATCTATAAGAGGAACTATACAACCCAAGTTTGTTTTGGAAAGTTACAATGAAAATGGCTAGACCCTTGGACCTATAGTAACAACTAAAGTTTAATCAAAATAATCAAATCCTCAATCTTTGATGTAAGGTTAAAGAGATTTTGGGAAGGCTAAAACCAACAAAGTGATGAGATCACCTAAATGCTTATAAGCAAACTACAACCCCTCATGTTGTAGATTGAATTCTAAGGTTAATAATGTTCATTTTAATCCTAAAATAAACTGTGAAAATGAAAAGAAGAGTTAAATTGCATTGTTTATTGGCAATTTTTTTGTAATTGAAGAAATTAAACATGAAACCAAGAGTATCGATAAAATATGGCTTTAATAATGTCAAAAAAAAGAATATCGTGATGCAAAAAATGTTAAGTCTATGTAAACATAGAAATATAAAATGTCATTACTAATCTAAGCACGAAATGTGTTTAAATGTTAATAAATCAATAAAAATTGAATTTCTAAAATTATAAATTTGAATTATTAACCTCTCCAAACAACTTAATGAACTAAATTTGAGCAAACTGAGGCAAAATTCACTTACATGTTAGTGTAAGAAAATGAGCATGGTTAAGTTAAAATAAGGTTGATTGTCTATATGTGAACTAGAATTTGGTGAGAAATTTGGTAAATTCAATAAATTATGATTACAAATGCAAAGCTAGCATGGTGTAACAAAAAAATTATATACTTTCATAATTTCACATTGTCTTAAACCTACCTTATTGTCCACTCTTTTAGTATGTTCTAGGTCCACTTAATCTTGATCCTTGGCCATTTTCATTTTCGCCAAGGTTTGCCCAAATTTTTGGACTATAATATCTTTCTAACCTTTGCTTTCGACACATGTGTAAAACTCTAGAGAATTCCCTTAAGATGCAATCATGATGCATGGACATCTATACAACACATTAATGCCCCAAATTTTTTTAAATCTAAAACATGGGGTTTTTACATAGTTATTATGTGAAACCTAATTGAGAAAGTAACACTCTATATTCTCTCATCCAACCAAACAAAACTCCTAATTCTCTCATTCAAATGAGGTTCTTTTTTTTTATATTTTTAGCTCTCTTGATCTCCCTCTTAGCTCTCTTAGGGAAACCTTGCTCTATTTGGTTGTTTGAGGCTCTAAAAGGAACACTCAACTTGCACATCATTTGAATCGATTGAAGAGTTCCATATCCTTGGTAATATTGTTCTATTTCATCCAAATAATGTTATTTCTCCATTTTTTGTTGGGTAAATCTATTTGGTGTAAATCGCCTTTTTGTTTATAAATCCCTTCGCAATGTTGGTTTTCCCCATAGACCAAGGTTGACACCATTAGCATTTGTTATATTTATAAAATATTTATCTTCATTCCTTGTGCATGAAGGATATGAAGACACGCTATTTTTATTATACTTCTTTATTGTCATTGTGATGGTAGAACCAATGGCAAGGGATAAGCCAAACCAAGAGACAAGGATGAACATGGTTTGGATGGAATATTTGATAAAATGGATGGATGGAGAGGATATGGATTGATAGAAGGATGTAGGGTGAGATATTTCAAGGAATGTGTCACATAGGACTAATATGTCTTGATCCAAGATAGGGATTAGGTAGTACTGTGTAGACAATTAAGTGATGGTAGGTGGTGTATAGCCAAAGATGACTATGTCAAGTGTTTTCCAAAATCTGCATCATGCATGCCCAATCATTGTTAGTACCAAGGTGAGTAGGAAATATGGATTAGGTATGGGTAAATGGACATGGTGGATGGGTATGATGGAATGACATGATAGGATGAATAGGTTTGGTGGAATGGATGAGACAACTTGCCCCCAATTTCAAGGTTAACATAAAAGTTGACTTACACATGACACCCATAAATGGGTTTTCATCGTGGTACCTAGCCAAGGTGCCACAAGAAGTGGCTTTCACCATTGGATGGATTTATTTCTCTTTAATATTTTTTGTTTTTCTATTTTTTTTAGAATTTTGTTGATTTTTATAATAAAAAAAATGGAATTTTACTAGTTTTGTGATTTTTTTGGAATTTTTTTTGGGCAGTAGGTGTCACATGCATGGATATTTGATGTAGTTGATATGGATGCTTCAATCATGACATGCCAATAATATCTTGTCTTATAGAGTTTCTTCAATAGGATTTCTACACTAGTATACAATGCACAATTGTGATGATAATAGTTGATAGTTGGGTTGGCCTTGTCCAAATATAAATATCTTGGTAGAGTACAATCATAACTCTTATGGTAATTTTTTGTGGCAAGGATGCAATGGATTTTAGGTTTTGGATTAGATTTAGGGAAAACTTGTGTGGATTTAGATGGTGGAGGCAAGGAGTGGGATTTGGATTGTGGATGTGATAATTGGTTCTTTAGAGGTGGATGTGCAGGTTGATCAACTTTGGATTTAAGGATTTAATATTTCGATTGGAATGAGGGACGTTGGGATTGGGTGGTAAAATTGGATTTGGATTTTGGATTCAACTTAGGATTGGGTCCAACATTATTTTTGGATAGTGAAGCTTTATATGATAATTGTGAAGGCAGTGCACACCTATTATATGTAATATGTGACTTTTGATCTATGGATTACTTTTGATGACCTGCTATAATTGGATTCATCAATTTTCTTTTCTTTGGGATCCATATTTCTTTTTTTCTTATTTTTTATGTTTCCAGATACATATTGATTCTTAAATTTGTTTTGATTTTGATATAAAATTTGCATTTGATTCTTCTTTGGTAGTTGCTAGCAATATTTTTCTTCATGAGAATGCTTCACCTTGTAAAACGGGTGATGTTGTTGGTCATAGGTAAGAGGCTTAGGATACCGTGGATGTGGGATGTGAGTATGGATGGAGGAAGTAAGTAGAAGATGGATGGATGGAGGATTCTTGGAAGAGTTATGGATGAGCTCTATTTTTATGCTTTCATTTGACGAGGTTGTTGCAACTATAATTGATTTTTCACCATTAGTCTTCTTGCTTGGAGATGTGTAGACAAGACCTTGATATCCATCATTTTCATATAGTGATATAGGTTCTAGAATGCCTTGCTCATGAAGGAATAAACCTTTTTAGTTGTAACCCATGCTTTGAAATAAACAATTTGTCATAGGATACATTTCACTTTTGAAATAGGATGCAAATCCATCCTTTTCATATACTGATATGGATTCTAGAATGCCTTGCTCATGAAGGCCTAAACCTTTTCCATTGTAACCCATGCTTCAACAAATTTTGGTTGCCATAGGATACATTTCACTTTTGAAATAGGACGCAAATCCATCATTAGGCAATTTTGACTTAGGAGACAAGTATATTTACTCTTCTACAAGAAGGCTAAATTTGATGAAAGTGGTTGAACCCAACTTGTAGGATGATTGTAATTTCTCCTTATTTTTAATTAAGGTATATTGATCAATGATATGCTTAATGTGATCAAATTTATCTTGTGAATCCTTGTGCATGGTGGGATCCATGATAAACCTGAAATAATTTATCAAAATTAGGCAAACCTACCATTGGTTGTTCTATTACCTTTTGTTTCAACATTTCAAAACACTTTTTTGCTCTTGAATTCCTTCATATCTCCCCTTATTATTTTTTTCATTGGTGTACAAATAGCACATAAACTCCTAATGAACTTCCTGTATAAACTTGCCAATCCATGAAAAGATCTTACCAAAGATGAAAAATCCCAAATAGGCTAATTATGTTTTTATGAAGCTACACTTCTTGATGTTTATCAACAACTTTCTTCTCTCAATTTTTGAAATACTTATCTAATATGTCACAAATGTTCCTCCTTTGTCTTACTAAAAGTTAGGATATCATCCAAGTAAATAATGATAAACATACCCAAGAATTATTTCAAAACCTCATTCATCAGCCACATGAATGTACTCAGTGTTTTGGTTAATCCAAAAGGCATGACTAACCACTCATACAACCCTTCATTAGTATTGAATGCAATCTTCCATTCATCTCCTTCTTTGATTCTGATATGATGGTATCCACTCTTGAGATCTATTTTAGTGAAGTAATTTTCACTACTTAGATAATCCATAATGTCATCAATCAAATTGGAAATAAGAATATGTACTTGATAGTGTTCTTGTTGATAGCTCTTAAGTTTGTGCACATCCTCCATTCTCCATCTTTCTTTGGTGCTAATATTGTTGGTACCGCATATGAGCTTAAACTTTCTTGGATCAATCTTTTCCTCGCTAGCTCTTGCACTTGTCTATTGAGCTTCACATTTTTTATTGGAGTCATCCTATGTGTCACTTTGTTTGGAAAACTTGCTCTAGGCATGAAATCTATGTAATGACTATGTAATATAGGGGGATTCACTACTCGCGATTTTTCTTCACTCGGAGAGCCTCACAGGG
Source organism: Sequoia sempervirens (assembly GCA_007258455.2). Lineage (NCBI taxonomy): Eukaryota > Viridiplantae > Streptophyta > Pinopsida > Cupressales > Cupressaceae > Sequoia > Sequoia sempervirens. The sequence goes on from VDFB02353493.1 coordinate 254,587,219, forward strand.
AAAACTATCCTATACTACCTCAATGGAACGACAACAAAAGTTTCAGAATTCGAAAGAGCATGTCATAGATATTTTCTGGACAAACTGACAAGCTCTCAACCAAAGGACTATAGCGCAGAAAATAGACAACAACGCGGCACACTAGCATCCCAGAGGTGTGCTAGCTTTTTGTACAGACTAGAGAACAAGAATGTCTCAGAAGACAACAAAGTGAATGCTTCTATCTAATTGCTAAGAACTTACAGAATATAGGGAAATAACAGAAAGTGATAGAATTGAAATAAAGAAGTAGAGATGACAAAGATAAGGAGAAGAAAGGAAATACTTACAACTGTGCGAGTGATGAAGCTTCCAGGTTGTGAGTGTCTTCAATACCTGCACACAAGAGGGAGAGAAATTGTTGGGGCTGTATAGGGGCATGCCTCAGTCAGACCCCGTTTTGGTGTTCCCACCTCCACGGACAGCCAAATGGATGGAGATAAAAGTAGGAATGAAGTAAAGAGCACTAAATCACTACAAAACAATGTTATGCTACTCAACCAAGTAATAGAGGAGAGGAGTGAAAGCTTACCACCTCCACCAAGAGCACTCAAGGCTAATGGGGGAGAAAATGAGAGGAACTCAAGCCTCTACTACCAAGGTGTTTTGTTCCATACTTGCTCTACTAAAGTGCTGGAGTGTTGATGTTGTTGTTGTGAAGTGTAAAGTGTTTGGAGATTGGAGAGATGGTGGAGAAGCTACTTAGAGATTGAGAAGAGCTTGTGAAGCTTGTGAATGAAGTGGAGAAGCTCTTAGAGAGATGTGAAGGGATTTGTAGAAGATGGTAGAAGATGAAATGTTGGTTCAAGGGATGAATTTGAAGAAGAGATGAAGAGAAATGGCCATATTTGGGTCGGTCGGCCAAGGAGGATGTTACAAATTGACCCCCAATGGGAAGTGTAACACCTCTATAGGCTCTAGATGTGAGAATCTTCCATGGACCTAAGCGCGTTGTGCAAACTTTTGCGCATTGCTCGGGTGTCCCCAACAAAAAGACCTCCACTGACACTCAAAACAGGTGCCAAGTGTGATGCAAGCAGCGAGCTTAGGTGGAATTAAGCCTCTAAACTTGGTTTTCTAAGGTGGGTAAAGGCAAAAAGGGGAATTGCACATGGGTTGCAAATTTGCTCTTATACATTTTGCCCCCACTTTAGCAAGCACTAACACTGATGAGTGCTCAGTAAAGTAAATCAAGAAAGAGTAGGGTTAGAAATGTATACCTGAACCGTCGAGGAAGCAGACCATGATTTGGCGAACCCAAGAGTGCAAGGTCAAAAGAGAACTTCATAGTTCTACAAAACTTTGAAGCTAAAGAACGAGCATATACTTAGGATGAAGAAGATGTAGATCTTTGATCTGGTATATACAAGAGATAAGAGAGAGATGAACAAAGCATGTGGTGAAATAAAAACCTGCTCAGGAGTAGAACCCACACCACAAAGTAAAAGTGATAAAAGCAAACCCCGCTCAAGGAGGAGAACCCATATCACAAAAGAGGTGATAAAAACAAACCCCGCTCGAGGAGGAAACCCATATCACTGAATAAAGATGATAAAAGCGTGTGGTGAAAGCAAAACCCGCTCAGGAGTAGAACCTGCCCCACAAAAGAGGTGATAAAAGCAAACCCCGCTCGAGGAGGAGAACCCATATCACCAAAAAATGCGTGGTGAAAGAAAAACCCGCTCAAGAGTAGAACCCGCACCACAAAAGAGGTGATAAAAGCAAACCCCGCTCGAGGAGGAGAATCCGTATCACCAAAGAGGTATGTAAAGGAGCTCTACAGGTTCTCTATCCTGCAAAGCAAGTAAGTAGATAGTCACGCAAACCATCGTCAGGTTAAAAGGCTTTCAAAGGGGTCCCTCGGGAACCCTTCAAAAGGAAGAGGGGTCCACTCAAGGGACGTGTTGTTTGAAAAGCGAGGTCTATTCAAGCTACCCCAAGCTAGACATGAAAGAATCCAAAGACTTTCAAAAGGGGTCCCTCGAGGACCCTTCAAAAGGAAGAGGGGTCCTCTCGAGGGACGCTTCAATTGAAAGACAGAGAGAGAGAGGATCCTTAAGAAGGACACACATCTCCAGAATGAGTTATCGTTGCTCCCAACATACAAGGGAGGAGAACCACACTCAGCATGCAGGATAGAGGTAAAACTCGATATCACTTGTTAAGCAAAGAAAAGGCAGGTGCGTTAATCAAACAGGAGTTTGATGGCACCTAAATCAAGAAGTTGTATTTTATCCTTCAAGGGCTTACATTCACTAGTGGAATGGCCAGGCACTTGATGGTATGTGCAAAAGGAATTTTTTCTTTATCACAAGATTTCTTGCATGTAAGAGAAGGAAGAGTAATCAAGTGGGCTTTTAGAAGCCGCAACAAAATATGCTCTTTCTTAGATAAAGGATGAGGATTAGGAAGCAACCCTTTCTCTTGTGGAGAAAGGTTTGACTTCTTACAAGAAGAAGAAGGCACAAAGGTAACAGACAAAGAAGGATAAATCAATCCATGAGAACAAGGTTGAGTGGAATTCATGTCACCATTCAACTGTAGTTTCCTTTTAGATTGTTCATTTGAGCAACCAAGCCCTAGATTACACTTATGAGGCGCAAATTATATAGGGACCTGAATGCCTTGCTCATTACGCCCACACCCTTTATGCTCATATCCATATTTAGAGACAAGCCTAAAGTTGGGGCCATAACGTGTTTGTAGATCTTGAAAAGGAGGATCCTCATAAAGAGCATTGTCCCAACAACGGGGGTCACACTCCTCTATGAGATTGCATCATTCTTATTAACAGGACTACCAACATCAACCTTCTTAGCATAAGTGTGATTGTCTTCCTCAGAAGGAGGATCAACACCAAGAACATTACAATTTACATTCACCTTACCGCATGATACAGGAGAGTAAGCATCTTCGATAGTAGGTGCGGATGATGTTATCGGAAGGTCTAAGCGGATCGAGTCAACTTTATATTCCTAGATAAAGGAACTTGTAAAGTCTAAGGAACTCTAATCATCACCAAGACATGCATTCCTTTGAGGAGAGGTAGGATTAGACTGAAGCAAATCCCATAGTGAGACCTTATCCGGAGAAAATCAAGGTTGCTCAACAAGATTGCAATCACTAGGTGCTTGAGGAAGGCCTGGTTGTTGATTCATTCCATTCTTATAAGTATGGGATACCACTCTATAAGAGGGAGCCATAGAAAGATCAGGATAACTACCATCGAATGGAACACCATCAACAGAAAAAATCCTTTTAGGGGAAGGACTAGCTGGAGTCACGTAAATGACTGGTTTCTTCGGCCTTTGAGAGGCAGCAGAAACAGGCTACATTTACTGAATCATCACAACTAGTAGAATAATTATTTGAATACATTTTTTCAACATCGATCCAAATAGGATCAAATGTGGAATAATTATTTGAAGAAACATTCTCAACATCGATTCAGGGAGAATTAGATGTGGAAGGAAGTTCATCATTCGCTAATGCAACGTTTCTAGGAGAGAGTGCATTGGAACAAAGATGAGATTCATTATTCACCAATGAAATGTCTATGGAAGAGAGTGCATTGGAATGGAGAGGAGATTCATCATTCACAAATGCATCATCTCTAGAAGAGAGTGCATTGGAATGAAGAGAAGGTAGAGTAATATTAAGAAAGGTGTCAATGATTTCATCTTCTTGCAACAAAATATCCTCTGTAGTAAGAGGAATCTCATGAGAAGGATTGAAGGTACCAAGTGACATAGGCAAGGCCAAGTCATCGTCACATGCATGAAATGGAATATCATTAACATTTTGAACAAATTTAGATACAAAACTAACAAAAGAAGATATTAAATTCATTACAATTTTTTCAGTATTTTCTATGTTGTAGTAAATCGCATTTTTAGAGGTCTTCGGAGCAGAATTTGAGGTCAGAACTTGCGTCCATCCCTAAAATTCAAATGTTGAAGGAACTTGTATTTTAGGGATTGATCTAGTTTTCTAGAAGACCTTTCCAACGGTGCAAACGGTTCTAAATTCTGAGCACCGAGTCAAAATTTATGACCCCGTCAAGTAGGGGTAAAAAAATTCCTAGTTTTCGAAGAACACAGTTCTTCATGTCAAGTTCACCAAAAATGTAATATAGGGGGATTCGCTACTCATGAGTTCTCTTCACTCAGAGAGCCTCATGAGGCGAACTTCCCTATACTACCTCAATGGAACGACAATGAAAGTTTCAAAATCCGAAAGAGCAGGTCACAGAGATTTTCTGGACAACCCGACAAGCTCTCGGCCAACGGACGACAACGTAGAAAATGGACAACAGCGCGATGCGTTGGCATCTCATACGGACCAAAGAATGAGAATGTCTCAGAAAACAACAAAGTGAATGCTTCTATTCGATTGCTAAGAACTTACAGAATATAGAGAAATAACAGAAAGTGATAGAATTGAAATAAATAAGTAAAGATGACAAAGATAAGGAGAAGAAAGGAAATACTTAGAACCGTGTGAGTGATGAAGCTTCCAGCTTGTGAGTGTCTTCAATACCTACACACAAGAGGGAGAGAGAAATTTTTGGGGCTGTATAGGGGCATGCCTTAGTCAAACCCCATTTTGGTGTTCCCACCTCCACGAACAACCAAATGGATGGAGAGAAAATTAGAAATGAAGTAAAGAGCACTAAAGCACTACAAAACAGTGTTATGCTACTCAACCAAGTAATAGAGGAGAGGAGTGAAAGCTTACCACCTCCACCAAGAGTGCTCAAGGCTAATGGGGGAGAAAATGAGAGGAACTCAAGCCTCTGCTGCCATGGTGTTTTGTTCCACACTTGCTCTACTAAAGTGGTGGAGTGTTGATGTTGTTGTTGTGAAGTGTACAGTGTTTGGAGATTGGAGAGATGGTGGAGAAGTTGCTTAGAGCTTGAGAAGAGCTTGTGAATGAAGTGGAGAAGCTCTTAGAGAGATGTGAAGGGATGTGTAGAAGATGGTAGAAGATGAAATGCTAGTTCAAGGGATGAATTTGAAGAAGAGATGAAAAGAAATGGCCATATTCGGGTCGGTCAATCGTGGGGGGCATTACAAATCAACCCCCAATGGGAAGTGTAATGCCTCTGCAGGCTCTAGACGCAAGAATCTGTCAGGGACATCTATGCGCCGCACGAGCGTCCCCGACATAAATGCCTCCATCGACGCTCAAAACAGGCACCAAGTGTGATGCAGGTAGCGGACTTAGGTGGAATCCTATGAACTTGGATTTCTAAGGTGGGTAAAGGAAAAAGGGGGAATTGCACATGGGATGCAAATTTTCTCTTATAGAGATTGATACTTTAGATTGGTAATAGTCCTTCTAGCATATTCTTCAATACAATATCTTGATATTCTATCAACAATTTAGAGACTTCCTTTTGTTGTGGTTCTTCTTCCTTTGTGGTGGTATTCTCTACATTTTGGGTGTCACATTTCCTAGAGATTAATGCAAAACACATGTTCTCATGTCTTAATTCATTCAAAAGTTTCCTTCCATCCACCAAAAAAATTGTCATTATTGCACACTTTACTCTTACGCTCCTCCTCTAAAGGAAATAAAATATACTTCTTCCCATTCAAGGTCACAATATAGGTATTATTTATTCCATCGTTAATTGCTTTCATATCATACTACTATGGTCTTCCCAACTACATATACATGTATCCATTGGCATAATATCACACGATACACCATCATTATATGATCCTATGTGAAATTTCACCAAACATTATTCACTTACCAATATTTTGTGATCATCCTAAATCCATACAATCCTATATGGATTTTGGTGTTTCATACTCCTAAAATTCAAATTCCTTACTATCTCTTTAGAAACCAAATTATCTATACTACCACTATCAATAATAACTTTACAACACTTACCTCTTGATTTGCATACCATTTTGAACAAAAAATTTCTTTGTGTTGATTCCTTAATTGTCTTAGTCTACAAAAAAGCTCTCCTCGTGACCAATGATTCACCTTTCTCAAGATTTTTAATAGATCATAGTGACCAAACAATTTCTTCCTTTGCATATGCTACTATTGCACTATTCTCTCCTCTTTTGTGAGCATCCCCTTGGTGGAATTCAAGTGCTTAATGGCCTCTTCCTCCAAATTTGAAATGGATTCCAATAAATGGTTTCTTCTCAAATCACCTATCACTCCTTTAATATCCATCATTGTTGTAGGTGTTCCTACTTCCTCTATTACTGCAGTAGGAATTTGTATTACTTATCCCTTAGAAACTATCACTTCTCTCATCTCTATGATATATATTTCCATCCTTGTTTTGCTTTACAAATGGTCTCCTTTCATTGAATTATGGTCTAATTCTTTGGAATATTCCTACTCTATATTTTTGCCTCTATTTAAATTTTTTGTTCAACATTTCTTCAAATTTTAGTGCAAATTTATAGGTTTCTTCAATAGTTTTCATTCTTACCAAACTTGGTTATTCTTAGATGTTTTTTCTGAGGCCATTTATGTATCATGCTACTTTCTCTTAGTGGGCTACACTATTTCCAGTCCTTATGATCATCTTATGGAACTCCTTAGTGTACTCCTTCTCCTTTTGCCTCAAAGGTTTTATAATCTTTTTAGCATTTCTAGTTCATAATTAGCAAGTATGAATTTGTTCTTTAGTTTTGTCACCATCTTGTCCTATTTTGTGATCATTTTCTTTCCTCACCTATTTTTGTCTAATTGAAATTCTCTCCACCAAATAAAAGCATGAATTTTCAACTTATTTTTACCAAATATAATCTTTTCCATATCCTCAATTTCCTCAAATTCAAAGTATTATTCCATATCATTTATCTAATCAATCAATTCCTCGGGATTTAAATTACTAGAATAATTATACATTTCAATTCTAGATCTATTACCAATTATAGAGATGTCTTTCAATATTTTGATGTGGTCTAAATCTTTTACTTCTAGGGTTTCTTCATTCAAATTTGGAGTTCCTAATTCATCATCATTAACAATCCTCATGTCTGGGGTTTAGACCTCTCTTTCTATCTTTTTCTACAACATCTAATTAGATATTCATTGGCCTCGTCATATCAATCATTTCTTCCATTATTCCAACAACATTGACCATATCAAACATCCTATTTAGTGACATCTTTCCTTTGGATTTGGTTCAACTGCCTTAGGTTGATGGTCTGACTAAAAGATTTTAATTGCCTCATAGTTGATGCTCTATTAACAAACATTTGCAGGCTACCTTAGGTCATTAATCTATTCACCCTAGGATCTTCTATAATTTTCTCACTCCCAAATGATTCAAATATCACTCCAATACCACATGATGCAGTCATGGATGGGGGTCCAAAGGTAGGATTGTCCAATTGTGTAGCAAATAATAAACACAATATAAAATAACTTAGAATAAAAATAAATTCTCATTGATTTAGCATAACATAATGATTACAAAATGTGTATTTACTCACTACATACATATTACATATTGGCTCACTGCTCGCCATAGGCTTATTACAATCTCACATGTAAATATATCAATAATTCAAGAATAAGACTCCACTCCTACGCTATTGATTGTCTAATTATGCTCGGCTCCCCTTTGTCATCTATCTATTAGCTAAATGCTTCTTAATGAGTGTGAAGGATGCTTATATATCTAATATAGGCCCTAGTCTTACACCCCGTCTCTTAGTTACCAGGTTACTTTTACCTTGTAATTAAATATGATGATAAATATTAATCAGAACTTTAATATGTTCAATATGTGAATGAAATACTGAAATATGCATTAAGATGTCATTGCTTTTGAAGGTATGATTATGTTTTATATACTAATGGAAAATTTGATGAATGAATATGTATTACAATGTGAATGCTTTAATGATTTATGATGCAAATGAATTTCATGTGATACCTATGTGATGCACTAAGTTGGATGCAAGAAGGATTCAAGCCTTAGGTACAAGAGGGGGAGTATCACTCAGGAGAGTAGCTTGGTTTGGTAACCATAATGAACCTAACTGAGCATACACACACTCACACCCTAATTGGTCTAGTAGAGTCGAGTTAGTTCAAGAAATGGTAAGTAACCTTCTGTCAAGATTCGAGTATGTTTTGTATTGGTATGCGGTTTTAGCCTTTGAATGTTCCTATTTGGGGTTGTGTGATTAAGTCTCTATCCTAAGTGAAATTTCTTCATGTGTTCATATATATATACACTTCGTGTGTATACATCAGTGGATGAATATATGAATATATATGTTTAAGTATGGATATTAAAATAATATTATACATATATATATATATATTACGTTAATGTAGACATATATACATATATGTATGTATATATATATAATTATTTTGATATATGTTTATACATATATTTTTGAATGGAAATTGATGCATTTTATAATCATGAGAATATATTTAAATATCAAACAATGATCCAATGAATATATATATATAAATAATTAAATTTTGAAATATTTACAAAGTGAGCATAGTGCGGGCTTATTAAAGCCATTCTATATATTTTAAAAAAATTGTTGAAAGAACCTAAGCGCATATATGCACTGCCATATTAAAAGAATGGCTAAGCTAAAAACTAGACATATAAGTATTTAACCAGTGCATACAAGCTACCTTCAAATTTCTTAAAATTCATGAACTTACTTGTATCTCCAGTCATGTGGCCAGAGCAACCGTTGTCAATGATCCATAGATTCTTCTCTTTCTGGGCATGTAGAGCAGTTTGAGCAATCATTAAATTTTTTGACTTTTTTTCTTTCAGAACCTTCTTCCAAACTTTATCTGATCCATGTCTCCAGCTTTTTGATAATTTTCTTCCATTTTCTGGTAGAGGACTCACAAAATTATTTTTGTAGTTCCCTGCAATATGTTCGAAGTTGTTGCATTTTTAGAAAATGATATTAAAATTGTATAGAGGTGCAAATGCATTATTGCTGGCAAAGTTACTTCTTCTTATTAGAGCTTTTCTATAGTCCACAACCTTTTGACTAAAATTGTTGTAATTAAAACAATATCCAAAGAAAGGATAATTGAACCTGGTGTTGTAACTTTGTCTTCTGGATCTTCTTCTCTTCTTGTAAACTTGAATAAACCCATCATTTTGTGTCTTTCTTTCATCATTTGTCATGATTTTTTTAGACTCTGAACTTCTAGAATCGGTCACTTTCAAAATTGTAGGTTTCACAAACCATTATGTCACTTTATTCTTTTGATCATCAAAACCAATTGTGGTTTTGGCATGTGAAGCTCTCTAATATCCTAATATCTGATCTAGAGTTTTAGTACTCTTCCCAAACTTCATCTGCAGTTGCTAATTCACTTTCTCAAGCTCTTTGCTTGTTGTCACAATTTATGGTTCCAGCTTCTCACGGTCTTTGTCTCTTGATAGTAACTTTCCAATCATGACTTTTTCAATCCTTTTTGCTTTTTTTTGTCTGGGTCTTCAGATCAACAATCATCTTTTATACTTTCTCTAAATCCTGAGATATTTTTTCTTTAGCCTTGACTTCTTCTACAATTCTTTTCTTCAACCTCTTGAACTATTTTCCACCACATAACAGTTCTTCCGTAAGATCTACTATATCTTCATTATTTTTAAAATTCATTTCAACATCTTCTTCAATAGTTTCAAAATCCCTGAAAACAACCTTTTCTTTTTCATCTCCACAAATATCTTCATCTTCTTCTTTAATAGAGTAGGCTTCTTCCTTGTTAGTGTAGAAACTTGTGTTTCATCTAACCTTTATTCCTTATCTAAAATATTTTATTTTCATACTTTTACTTGACATTGTTAGAATTCTTATGGGGACACTTAGCCATAAAATGTATTACTTCACCGCAATTAAAGCACTTAAAAGGTAACTTGCCTTTGTACTTATCAGAACCTCTTTGTAGCTTCCTGAAAAAATTGGCTTCCTTTGGATCTAATCCAATATTAGAATCTTGATCAACCTTCTTCTTGGATACTCTAAAAGCTACCTCTTTCCTTGTAGGATCTTCACTTTTAAATCTCATCTTAAAAGCAATTAGAATTCCATACAGTTCAATCATCTTCAAGGCATTCAGATCCTTAGCTTCTTTAATTGCACGGACTTTAGAATCAAACCTTATAGGGAGAGATCTTAGTACCATTTTCACAACAACCTTTTCCTTCAATTCTTCTCCAAAACCTTGGATAGAGTTGACAACATCATCAACCCAAAGTAGGAATGTGGCAATATTTTCATCTTCTCTCATCTTTAGGCTTTCAAACTGAGATCTATGAGTTTGCAGCTTTACCTCTTTGAATTTTTCATCACCTTCATAGATGGTCAACAATTTATCCCATATTTCTTTTATTATTTTGTACCGCATCACTTTCACACATTCAAAGTTAGTCAATCCACATGAAATAACATTCCTTGCCTTAGCATTGATTTCACAATCCCTCTTTTCGACTTGATCCCTAGGAGGGTTTTCAGGGATCTCATATCCATCTATCACTAACATCCAAATATCCATTCCAAGAGCCATCAAGTAGGACTCCATCCTAACTTTCCAAAATGAAAAATTGGATCCATCAAATAGTGGAGCTTTATTTCTAGATAATCCTTCCTAAGCAATTGAGTGTGCCATCTCATAACTACCTTAAGTTGTTAGGCTTCTTCAAAGGAACTTGGCTCTGATACTAATTGAAGGGCACACAATCTACTAGGAGGGGGGTGAATTAGTAGATCTAATCAATTTAAAATTCTTAACTTTACTACGATCATCAAAATATATGATTCTTCACAATAAACCCCACATAAGCAATTAAAACATAAAAGCATAAAGCACACAAGTGAACACCAAATATACATGGAAACCCAAGATGGGGAAAACCATGGTGACAATAGTTGCTTGGAGATCTACTATTCAAATCTAGCCTCATAATGAAAAAATATACAAGTAAATTTTACAATATGAATTAGGCACCAACCTACCAGAGTTACCAATCCCCTATTGTGTTTTTAGGTACCAACCTACTGGGGACACCAATCCCCAATGGAATCAGAACAACAGGTAAAACACCAGTCCTACTGGAATACAAAGATAGTGCTTGTGGATCTTCTAAGTAACTCATACACATGCTAGAGTCATAGTTGACACTCTTCCTCACTACATATGATCTTTTGATACCGAGGCACACGCTGAAATGCAACTCCCCTTTTATCTTCACCACCTTCTCTTTAATTTGCACCAGTGACTAAATTTTTTTCACACATATGTAATTATAATTCACACAGTCACACAATAAATCCTCACAACAGAGAAACATATACATGACATTGCATTAACACTCTTCTATATTGGTCAGAGATCTGCAAATAGCTAAGACGACATAAGGTGGACGTAAATTCAAATTCCATGAAACATGTAATAGGTCAGTCCAAAAACAAACTTTATTGTCGCTAAAAGAACATGATATCATGCACTACCACAAGAACCTTAAGCATGTCTTATCTTAACACCACACATGATATTTGAATTATGCATGCTACTAGCCACTACCACGCAAGCCTTGAACACTAACAAGTTGACAAACAAAGATATAAAACCTTTCATCACTTCAATCTTTTTGCATGATGAACGTATCCTTTGGAAACTCTAGAATATGATAGAACTAGTGTACGCATAATATCCTATGAAACCACAGAGAAAAAATACATTTCTAAAAGAAATTTAGACCATATTGTATTGCCAAAGAAACCTCTCTACCCTGAGAACTAAACCAAAGCATTCCGGCACAAACTTCTAGACCACCACTATCATAGTGAATAGATGTAAGCATGATATTGCAAGCATATAGAAGATATACAACCACACCTTAGTAATATATATTTCTTGATTTTGCACCCTAACAGTAAAATTACCAACACAAATCATACTGAACTTTTGACATACAACATGCTTCAACAAATCTTTTGTAACTCAAAATAATAAGTTGAAGGGAATATAATGATAATTCAAGTACCATTACAAGCTTAGCCTTACACAAAGAACTCCTTTTACATCAAACTTCTTACTGTAACAATGACATTACTGAGAACCTTTGACATAAATGACAACCTATGTTCAACAAAACATACACTTAATGTCCTACGTTACCTATATGTAATGGTTTGGAGGATGTCAAAAAAGTCACCAATCAATTCCATATTTTGCATTGGTTCCAAGTTTAGTAGCTTCCTAAAAAATATTACCCCCCATAAAGCCCTAATCTTATGCCTCATCAATTTTGCACCAAAGATGTTCATTAGAAATGGGAAACATTTGACCTCCGCATTAAGAATGAATAGCAACTAGATGTATCTTGGTCATGGAATCCCTATGCCCAACCAATCCACCACAATTATGTCTTCAACTCCTCCCAAAAATTATGGTTTTATTAGGAGTCGTGCCAATGCAAGAGTCAACCCTTTGAGTGTATGCAAGTTTAGAAGGCCAACAACAAAATGTGAAGAAATATCAAAGTTCACCCTGTACCTTTCATCTGCTACCATAAATGCATGGCTAAGAATCAATTTAATGGCTTTTATCACCAATTTCCCTTCCACCCTAAACACTAATTTAAGTTTGAGCTCTAAGATTGTTCCCAAAAATGCCATCTTCCTTCTTAGACATGTTAATCTGATTGACGTGTCCATTTTCCAAAGCCCATGGAATATGTTTTGCCACTACGCATTGGAAAATTTCCTTCGAAATATTTTATATTATCCTCTCCCCAATAATTTGATGCTATTAAATTCCCAAGATTTTTCATACATTTACCATATATTATCCTTTCAATACCCATTCCTTTATGTTCAAATTACTTTCCCTTCCTGCTAATTAAAATTACATAATGTGCAGATGACCGAGCATTCTTTGTAGTTACCTTTGTTATTGGTAATTGTTGAGGAGTGGATTTATCATTTTTTGCTTGATGGCATTTGTCCTGAAATTGGCCAACTCTTCCACTTCTCCATTTTCGACTCTATAGATGTGGGTTATTGTATAACTATTGAAGCTATGAAGGATTTCTAATGCCTTATCCAAAACAACTTGAAATTTTTGATTCAAGACTGTTTTGTTATGACCACATTTACTATTGTATTGGAATTGTTTTCTATTTCATTTTTCTTAATCTTTAACTCCTGACATAATTGTAGGCCATAAACAAGGGCTTGAAATTTAGCCATGTTATTTGTTCCTTCTAGTAGAGGTTTCAAAAACTTACCCACTGTTTTACCTCTCTAATATCTTACAATGCCACTAACCCCATAGATGTTAGGGTTACCCCTTGATGTGCCATCAAAATTCAGTTTAAACCACCCATTTGGAGGGGGAGACCAAGTTACATTTTCTTGCAAATATTGTTTTTTCTTCCCACCAATACCTATTATGGGTGGGATTCTTAGTCCAAACCATGTAAGCCTCATTTTGGAATCCCAATCTATAAAAGAGTGCTTTTGAGGATTATGCCTAACCACCCTGCTATTCCCCACTTCCACTATGGTAGCTTCCAATTTGTTAATGGAGGGAAGGCTCATCTCCTTCTCTTGGAAAATTCTCTTATTCTGCTCCTAAAATTCCCATACCAAAATTAAAGGGATGATTATCCATAAGTTTGCAAATACAACATTCTTTCTTAGGCCATGATTTAAATAGGCTGGGGATATCATTTGGTAATGCATTAACCCAGCCGAGCTTAGCACAAAGCCATTTCCAATATTCCTATGCAAAGGGGTATTGTAGTAGAATGTGGTTCACATTTTCCTCATTTCATTTGCACAAGACACATCTAGAAGGACCTTGATATCCCAATTTGACAAATTTGTTAGTTGTTATTATCTCATTTTATAATACTACCCAGTTGAATATTCTTGCCTTTGGGAGATAGTGCTTATGCTAGCAAAGGTGTAAAGGGAAGGGGGATTTTGTTTCATCCTTGTCTAAGGTTCTATAACCATATTTTATGTTATACTATGTTTTCTTTGAGCCAGTCCAAATTATTTTATCTTTTCCTTCCCTTATGTTGGTTGCCCTCTTTTTAAGTATTGCTTGTAGTTGCTCAACCTCACTAGGTGGTAGAACCATCAAAGTCATATCTTTCCAATGCCAAGTTGGGATCCCTTCCATAATAGTCACTTGCATATAATCACTGACATTTGGGCCCCAAGCATGGGACAAGATTCCCCTTGTGTGTGTTATATCCAATAAGCTATCTGAACTTGGAAAGCCCCCTCATGAGTCTTCCCAGAATAAGGTATGTTTTACTCTATGAATGTCCCATGTCAAGTAATCAATTATAAGTGTTCTACATTCCTTCATGAAATTCCATTTTCTTGATCCTCAAGGCAGATTTGCAGTCGTTGGAATGCTCCTTTTGTCATTGTTATTCAAGTATTTATTTTGGAGAATCTTAGCCCATTTTGAATTCTTGTCCATATACATTTTCTAGATTAGCTTTGCACCTAGTTCTTTGTTTTGTTTTAGGATGTCTCTCAACCCAACACCCTCAACCACCTTTGCATTACATATCATGTCCCATGTTGTTAGAGTTGTCTTATTTTGTTTTGAGGTCCCCTACCAAAAGAATTTCCTCATGCTTTGGTTTAGTTTTTGACTCTTTCCTGTTGGAAGGGAAAGACAAGACAACAGATAGATGTGAATTGCAGATATTATAGCCTTTAACATGGTAACTCTTTCTACCCAAGACAACCACTTCCCTATCCAAGATGCCAACCTGTTGATTTTAGATTGAAGGGGATCCCAAAGCTTCCCATTTCTCAACCCCATTGCTAAGCAAAGTCCTAGGTATGTGTTGGGAATTTTTCCTTTCTTGAAATTAAGGGATCTAGTTATTTCTTTCTCTTTACGAGGGCTTGTATAGAATAAATAAATACGTTTGATTTGGCTTCACTTACTTCTTGGGCAGAGGCAACAGTGTATGAGTCCAATATTTCTTTCAATCATAGAGCCTCCCTTCATTTTTCAAATCCAAAGAGCATTGTATCATCTACAAACTATTGATGTGTGATGGAAAGAACATTGTTGATAACCTAGATGCCCTCCAACCTTCCATTTACTGCTACAATTGAAAAATATCTTCCCAACACCTCTGCCATGATGATGAATAGGAATGGGTAGAGTGGATCACATTGTTTGATTCCTTTGGATGCTTCAAAGTATCCTTCAAGGGATCCATTCATAAGGATATAGTATTTAGGGTTGGCCATATAATTGAACATCTAGTTTACTCACTTTTTGTTGAAACCAATGACCTCCATTACTTTGTATAAGAATCACCAATCAACCCAATCATATACTTTTTAGTTTTTTGAACTGAGTGAATTGCTTCTTGTGCTATTATCACACCCTCTAATATAGATCTACTCGAAATAAATCTTGTTTGTTCATCCAAAATTATTTCATGGAGAGTTTATTTTATTTGATTTGTTGTTGCTTTAGCCATTATTTTGTATATGGTATTATAGAGGGCTATGAGTTGAAATTCATCCAGATAAATAGGTTTTTCTTTTTTAGGTATAAGAGTGATGAATGTATTGTTTATTTCTCTTAATACCTTACACACACTTCTTGAGTCGTCTATGTCTGTCACTCAACATTTCTAAAAGAAGCTTACTAGGAAACCATCTAGATTGTGGGCTTTGTCTAGATGGAGTTTATTAATTGCCAATTTAATTTCTTCCTTTGAGAAGTTCTCCATTAACATCTTGTTTTATGTCTTTGTTACTAATCATGGAATGTCTTGGAGGAGTTATTTTTGTGCTTCCAAATTTGATCCATTCCAATTGTTGAGAATATTGCCGAAGTAAGTCACTGTTTCCTTAGAAATCTCTTCCAAGCTTTCAAGAATCTCACCACTTGCTTTTTTATTTTTGTTATTCGATTGATATCCCTGCGATTTTTTGTCACATTGTGGAAGTATTTAGAATTTTTGTCTCCTTCCTTGATCCAAGTTTCCCTGAATTTTTGTCTCTAATATGTTTCTTCTTTTGTATAATATATCCTCATTGTTACCTCTTAAAAATGCACCCTAGCAAAGCTGCAAGATTTGACAAGTTAAGTTGCAGGACTTAGCTTTTCAGAGAAAACATGGGAAGACCTCTAAAGCTGTGGGTCACTTATAAGTAGAGGTTAACCTTCGGAGAAGGCTGACTTCCTAGTTTGTATATCACCTAAAACTACTGAACTTGTAAAGGAAAAGGGAGAAAGATATGTTGAAAATGACTAAAACTGAAAATATAAAAATGAAGTGATACACCAAACTGACAAGGACAAGGAATACTCAAATTTGCATACACTTGAACATAAATGACTGAATTCAAATTGCGCAACTTATTTTTTGTAGGTTCATGCAAAAACATTTCACAGGAAAGTTTGAATGCACTATCCTCTAAAAGGAAAATACTTTCACATTCTAAAAGACATGATGCAACTTTAAACATAACTTGCATGAATATAATTTTTGCATAAATGGCATGAAACTATGAGACAAAACTATAAGGAGATTAAAATATCTCACTAATAACTTGATCAACCATTTGATAATGCACAAAACCGCAAGAATAAGAAGACAAAAATTAAGGTTGTAATATCCAAGGTACTATATATGTTTTCCAAATCCAGAAATGAGTTACAAAAGCCTGCAAAAAGTCTGACAAAGGACTTTCAAAAGTCACTAAGTCTAATTCTGCATCAAGAAGAACTCCCTTCTAAATGAGTTACAAAAAATGATTATATCAAAGCTCCAAACAGTTGCATAAAAATAGGATCTAGAAGCATCTAGTCCTGTAAGCCTTCAAAAAGCCTCAAAAAAAGCAACTGATTCTTCCTCAAAGAGGCTCCAAAGAGGTGGAAAAGTCCAATTTGACTTTTTTCGACATGATGGCACATCAAAAAGACTCCAAAATGCTCCAATTTTCTATTAGAGCCTCCAAAATACTCTCCACATGTTTGTAATTGAGTCAAAATTAACTCCTATAACTTTGACATATGTTCTCCAACCTCCCTAAATGCTCTCAAAAGTCATAAATCCAAACATATCCATATACCTCTCTCCCTTGCATATGTTGAAAACTCAAACACCTCCTTTTGAACTATAGCAACTAAATTTTATTTTGCATTCATAAGTAACCTATATTAGAGTGATTTATATTTTCACCACTTTAATATGGTTATACAAATTTTTAAGGTAAGTGCAAAAATAAAACTCACTTGACTAAGTCTAATATAAAAAGACTTGTAAATTTCACATGACTAAAAGCCATGGCTTAGATAAAAAGAATAAATTCTTTTTTTTAAAAAACAAGAGGCAAAAAATGCCTTCTTTCATTGTGCCTTTTGGGTTATTCAACCCTAAAATGAATGTAAAACATTCATTTCATTTTATTCCTTCATGTTTGGAGACTTCAAGCTGTGAAGCGCTGCCATGGTAGAGAAAACCCTAGTTCAAGCTATGTTGGAAACTTCTGCTTTATGCGCTATTTCTTGAAGATTTTCTACAGATATTGAAAGATTAAAAGAAGGTAAGTCCGATTTTATTATAGATTTGGCTTTTCCTTCTAGTTTTGAAAGCTTTTGATGGGCTCATTTGGTTGCTGTTACTATTGTTCATTTACATTTTCTCCAATGGTTCTTTGTATCATTTTGTTCTTTGCTGTGGCAACTATCAATGACTCATTTCAAGTTTTTAAATGCATCATTTCATTGTTTCTGCAAAAGGGTTAGCTGCGGCCATGCTGATTTTCCTTCTTTTTTTTATAGAAGTTGAAATCTTTTATAACTCTATGTTTGAATCTACATAAAAATAAATGAAATTTACAGGCCGCCATGAGAAAATGCTAACTCGGTCTCTGCAATTCATGTGGCCTCTATTGACTTTGCAGGCACTAAAGATTCTCATGTCTTTTCTTCCTTGTAGATATTTTTATTGGCATCCATAATATCTTGCTTCTCATGTCATAATCTACATTGGACTTACCACTGGGTATTCTTTGATCTCACTGTTATAAAGCTCCTTTGGGCTTATCTTCTTATTCCAATGGTTGTGGCTCAACCTTCAAGCTTCTATCATCACTTAGCTTTGCATTACTACCCGACCTAGGGTTTCTTCCTCTCGCGGGTCATACTCCTGTAATTACTCTTATGAATGCTAAAATGGCCATAAGACCCAATTCTGGGTTGAGGGTTTTCATTTTAGAGTCCTTGTATCAACACTGTCACTGTGACTTTAGCACAAAAATTCACTCATTTTCCCTAGTCTTAACATATCATCAAAATGATATTCGAAAAACCCATTAAATCTCATAAACATGAATAGCCCATACTTATCACTCTTCAATCTGCCCATTCATGTTATATTTTGATTCACAAAGTTTTTCATGATTTCATGTCTTTTGAGGAATCATTATTGTGAGCTGAGCTCATGCCTTCCCACTGTCGTTTATTCCATTCTTTGCTCATTTATTTGGAGTTTTCTTGGCATTTTAATGTCAGGATATGTTCTAGAGTGCTTAATTAATTCAAGGTTTTGAGAGCATTTTTGCAAAATCCACTTTGTCCACTCCTGTAATCATTACATTCCATGAGATAACATCTCTTTTGAGCATTCCTGTAGCATCTACTTTCCAGCATGATTTCATATTCTCTATTCTTTTTCTGTAGCTTATTATTTTTCATATACTGTAGTTGCTTGCTTATTATGTGCACTGTGATTGTGATAGAGGTGTTTTCTGACAAAAATGATTGCGATCAAAGTGATATCATTCTGTCATTAACTGTGACTATGAACTGGCATTTGACCTCATCAAAATAACTACTATTTTTGCTAGGAAAGCTTAGGTGTGAAACAAACCCTCCTAACATCAAAACCTCAGGGAAGAATGCAGAGGTGACTATAAATTTTCAATTACAATCCAATTAAGATACTCATGAAAGAAATAACTGAAACAGAGAAATTAACATACACAAATGAACACCAGATTTACTTGGGAAAACCCTTATGGGAGAAAAACCCACCACACCAAGAAAAGCTTCTTTGTATTACAGTAAACAAAATTACATACAGAGTTCAGACTTAACTTTCTGATGTCAATTTACAGCAATAGGTTCAATGATCAACCTTCTACAAAACATCCCAGTTACAATGCCCTCTCAATTGAATTCACACACACTGATCACACATCGAACTATATCATCAAAACCGAACATCATCTTCAATTTCTAAGTATATCCATGTCGTTCATGATCTATTGATCTTCCTCACAGGAACAATCACAATTATCTAACCACCAACGGTTCGCCTTCAGCTTCCTCTGATTGGTTGAACACATACCACGTAGGATCTTTAAATGGTCAAAAGTCATTCAAGCAGAATCACATGTCGGTGAGACACTAGCCGTGTCTCCCCGATGCTACAATGCTCCACTGACGCTATCGACATAACTTACAACTATCAACAAGAGGTCATAACAAGCTATAAGAGTCATACCAATATCCAAGACCATCGCCAAGACTATCGCTATTAGCAAGATCGGCAAGAGACATATATCGAAGTCCACAACAAAATCATCAACAAGACTATCGCATTCGCTATGAGTCATATAGAGCCCCTAAGTCTTACCGATGTCAAAACACCTATCAGTGAGACCAACAGTCATCAACAAGAGTTCATAACAAAAGCACCCGACAGTAGATATCACTCTGACTAGAATATTGGCAAGAGTCTCCCCTACACCCAGCACAAACACATGCATTGGCTAGACCAACAAGTCGGAACAAGGTCTTAGCGAGCCTCCATGTCACACTGAAGTGTCCTTCTATTGACGAGACTTCAAAAATCGCTATGACTTCCAACGAGCCTTCAGGTCACACCGAAGAGTTAAACCATTAGTGAGAGATCCTCAGTCGGTAAGAGTCTCTAAAGGTCACACCTCTCCCTGATGCTACCTTTCGCTAGGAGTCTCACCGAAGACATCCGATAGGAACCAAACCAGTCGGCTAGAGATCTACTCGACAGAGGGAGTTAGAAACTTCATAGCAACAGGAAAGTCTCAACGATAACTCCAGTCGGTAAGACACCAACAAGGTCTCGGCAACCTGAGCATTCCACAAGGTTACACAGCTGCTAGTCGGCCAGACAGAAAGATTGTCACACCGACTTTTCTTTTTCAGAGGTTTCATGTCAATAAGTTTGAGACACATTTTCCAACAATCTCCCACTTGACGAAGATCTTACTGAAACCTCTAGAGCACAACAAAACTACTGAAATTCATGGGCACTAAGGCCCATCGAACTGGCACACCACCTGTACTTGTCTATGCTCATAGGCTTCGTCAATGCATCTGCAACATTCTCCAGAGTATCCACTTTTTCTAAAGAGACCTTTCCATCCTCCACCATATCTCGTACAAAATGATACTACACATCAATATGTTTCATCCTAGCATAGAAAGTAGGATTCTTTGCCAAACAAATAGCACTCTGACTGTCACAGTAAATTGTAATTTCCCTGCATCAAACCCAATGTTAGAACACAAACGTTTTAACCAGATTATTTCCTTACAGGCACGTGTTGCTGCCATGTATTTTGCCTCTGCAGTGGATAAAGCGACTACAACCTACTGCTTACTCATCCAACTCACTGCACCACCATTCATCATGAAAATATATCCACTGGTGGATCTTCTGCTGTCAATGTCCCCTACCCAATCAGAATCCACATAGCCTCAAATGCTAAGAGTCCTTTATGATTCAACCAAGCTGCAATGGTAACACAATGCATATTCAGAAGTGCCCTTCAAATATTTGAATACTCTTTTCACAGCATCCCAATGTGATCTTCCAAGATTAGCCATAAACTGACTAAGTACTCCCACTGCTTGGGCAATGTCTGGCCTTGTACAGACCATTGCATACATTAGACTACCAACCGCACTAGCATAAGGCACACTATTCATGTCCTCCATCTCAATAGGAGATTTTGGACAGTCTTCAACAGATAGCTTCATTCCCTGCAAAACTAGAACAACTAGCTGCTTGCAATCAGTCATACAAAATCTCTTTAGAACAGTCTTAATATACTTACTCTGACTAAGCCAAAGTTTTCTACTCTTCATGTCCCTGGTTATTTCCATTCCCAGAATATACCTTGCTGCACCAAGATCTTTCATTTCAAACTTTGTAGATAACTGAGATTTTAGATCAAAAATCATTAACTTACTATTGCCTATGAACACCATATCATCAACATAGAGAGCAATAATAAGAACTCGATCACTTTCAACTTTGTAATACACACAATGATTAGATTTTGATCTTACAAATTCCAATGACAAAACAAAAGTGTCAAACTTTTGGTACCACATTCTAGGAGACTGCTTTAATCCATACTAAGATTTTTTCAACTTGCAAACTAGTTTTTCTTTACCTTTCTCCACAAAGTGCTTAGGCTAGGACATATAAATTTCTTCTTCAAGAACACCATGAAGAAATGTTGTCTTCACATCCATTTGTTCAATCTCTAAGGCATACGCTGCTGCAAGTGACAAAAGAAATCTAATGGACGTTGGCTTAGCTACAGGAGAAAAAATTTCTCCATAATCAATTCCCTCTACCTGGGAATAACCCTTCACAACCAACCTCGCCTTATACTTTTCCACACTGCCATCCAAACCTATTTTCCTTTTAAATACCCATTTGCAGCCAACAACTTTTTTGCCTTTAGGCAAGGGCACCAAACTCCAAGTATCATTATTTTCAAATGATGTCATTTCTTCATTCATGGCTTCCAACCAAGAGTTTGAATCAAACATTTTAAATGCCTCTTTCACAGTCCTAGGCTCATCAATGCTATAAATTAAAGCATAGGCACAAGTAGAATCTATCAAAGAAAACCCATACCTATCAGGTTGCTTTCTTTCATGAGTTGACCTCCTCACTTGCTGAGGCTGAGGTTGTTGTTCTTCTTCAGAACTCTCATAACTACTTGAGCTCTCCTCAGTTTCAGGTACATTTTGAATTTTGAATTCCTCTTTATCTGGTGTTGGAGGAATTTCAACTACATCCTTTTTGTTTTTTGATTTTGTCTCAGAATGCAAATCCAAGGTAGAAGGCTTCAACTCATGAAAGATAACACTTCTGCTGTATAGAACCTTCTCCGTATCAGGATTCCAAATCTTGTATCATTTTATGCCAGCACTATAACCAATAAAAATACATTTGACAGCCTTGTTTTCCAATTTAGATCTTTTCTCATTTGGCACATGTGCATATGCCTCACAGCCAAAGACTCGAATGTGTCTCAAAGAGGGCTTCTTTCCAGACCATGCTTCCAAAGGTGTTTTCTCAACAAGAGCAGAATTAGGAGAACAGTTTATCAAGTAACATGTTGTAGCAACTGCCTCAACCCATAACTTCTCCTCCAAGCCAGCACTACTCAGCATACTTCATGCTCTTTCCATCACTGTCCTGTTGAACCTTTCTGCAACTCCATTTTGTTGTGAAGTGTAAGGTGTAGTTTTATGTCTTTTAATCCCATGATCTTTACAGTACCTCTCAAAATCATCAAAACAAAACTCACCGCCATTATCAATCCTTAAACATTTTATTTTTCTTCCAGTCTGATTTTCTACAAGGTTTTTAAATTCCTTAAAACAACTGAACACTTCTAATTTACTTTTCAAAAAACAAACAAATGCTCTTCTTGAATAATCATCAATGAACGATACATGATATCTTGATTTAGACAGATAAGGAACATTTACTAGACCAAAAACATTAGAATGAATGTAACCAAGTAAACCAGAAGATTTGTGAGGACTGGAGTAAAATAAAACACAGTGTTGTTTACCATATATACAATGTTCACAAAATTTAAATTCAAGGTTACAATTATCAAGCCCTTCAACCAGGTTTTTAAACCTTTTTCTCCAATATGGCCAAGCCTATGATGCCAGAGCATAGTCTTTTCTATTGGAAGTTTAACTTCCATAGAGTTTACACTATTAGGATTTTTTACCTTCTTTTCTCCATGAGTAGCTTTCTATGACTTTACAGAGACACTATTGCATTGCATAGCATGTGCATCCAACTTATACAAGGTACCAATACGAGCACCCCTTGCTAGCACCATAGAGTCTCTAGTCATCTTGCAACCATTTCTAGAGAACGTGACTTGCACTCCAATATCATTCAGCTTACTAACAAAAAGTAAATTTCGAGCCAGACCTGGTATATGCATTACATCATTGATTCCCTTCACTCTTCCATTAGGGAATTGAATTCTGACTCTTCCATGACCAACTATTTCCAAAGATGAATCGCTTTCCAAATACACCCTTCCACCATCGTATTTTTCATACTTAGTGAACCAATCTCTATGAGATGTCATGTGGAAAGATGCTTCAGAATCAATCAGCTAGACATCATCTGATGCCTGTGTAGCCAAGGCTGCAATGAAAGCGTCTACATCACTCTGAGAAGAATCATTGTCGGAAGAATTCTTCTTCTTCTTCTTTTTCTCCTCTTTGCAATCCTTTCAGACATGACCAGGTTGCCCACAATTCCAGCACTTCACCTTGGACTTCTTGCCAGGAGACTTTGATCTCCCCTCTGATTTTGATTTGGAATTCTTGTCCTTCTTGCCTTTTTCTTTCGATTTGCCTCTAACAACAAGAGCCTCCTTCGCCATCTCAGAAGATTTCCTTCTCATCTCTTCTGATAACAAAGAAGCAACATCTTCCATTTTAAAAGTGGATGTCGTACTCCCAATAACCATCACCAGGTGATCCCAAGAATCTGGCAAAGAACATAATAACAGCATACAACGATCTTCTTCATCAATCTTCACACCCACAGATGCTAACTGTGCAATTAGCATGTTGAAAGCATTCAAATGATCAACAACAGACCCTCCCTCCTACATTTTCAAAGAGTACAACTTCTTTCTCAAGAACAATTTATTCACCAAGGACTTGCCCTGATAAATAGTTGCCAGTCTTTTTCACAAGGAAGATGCAGTCTTTTCTTCATGAACATTCAGAAGAACAGAGTTTGCTAAATAGAGTCTTATCAACCCCTTTGATTTTCTATCTTCAAGGTCCCAATTCTCTTGCTTCATGCCTATAGGCTTCGTTCTAGACACAGCAAGCCACAGATCACGATCAACCAATAGATCTTCCATTTTGAGTTTCCACAACTCAAAATTACTGCCATTGAATTTCTCAATTTCAATCTTTCCTAACATGCTTGCCATCTTAATCTGTAATCTGAATTACCAGACTTCTACAAGACTCCCACTGAAACAAAATTGACACAAAAAACCCAACATACCCACAAGGATAACACAACTGGCCAAGCTCTGATATTACTTGCTAGGAAAGCTTAGGTGCAGAACAAACCCTCCTAACATCAAAACCTTAGGGAAGAATGTAGAGGTGACTTTAAATTTTCAATTGCAATCCAATTAAGATACTCATGAAAGAAATAATTGAAACAGATAAATTAACATACACAGATGAATACCAAATTTACGTGGGAAAACCCTTACGGGAGAAAAACCCACCACACCAAGAAAAGCCTCTTTGTATTACAGTAAACAAAATTACATATAGAGTTCAAACTTAACTTTTTGATGTCAATTTATAGTAGCAGATTCAATGATCAACCTTGTACAGAACATCTCAGTTACAATGCTCTCTCAATTGAATTCACACACATTGATCACACATTCAACTATATCATCAAAATCGAACATCATCTTCAATTTTTGAGTATATCCATGTCGTTCATGATCTGTTGATCTTCCTCATAGGAATAATCACAACAATCTAACCGCCAACAGTTTGCCTTCAAATTCCTCTGATTGGTTGAACACATACCATGTAGGATCTTCAGACGGTCAAAAGTCATTCAAGCATAATTGCATGTCGGTGAGACACTAGTCGTGTCTCCCTGATGCTGCAATGCTCCACTGATGTTATCGGCATAACTTACAACTATCAGCAAGAGGTCATAATGAGTTGTAAGAGTCATACCGATATCCAAGACCATCACCAAGACTATCGCTATCGGTAAGATTGGTGAGACCTCTCACCGAAGTCCATAGCAGACTCATCGACAAAACTATCATATTTGCTATGAGTCATATAGAGCACTTAAGTTTTACCGATGTCAAAACACCTATCGACGAGACCAACTATCATCAGCAAGAGTTCATACTGAAAGCACCCAACAATAGATATCACTCTGACTAGACTATCGGCAAGAGTCTCCCCTACACCCAACACAAACACATCCATCGACTAGACCAACAAGTTGGAACAAGGTCTTAGTGAGCCTCCATGTCACACCGAAGTGTCCTTCCGTCAGTGAGACTTCAACAATCGCTATGACTTCCAACCAGCCTTCAGGTCACATCGAAGAGTTAAACCATCAGCGAGAGATCCTCAGTCAATAAGAGTCTCTGAAGGTGACTCCTCTCCCTGATGCTACCTGTCGCCAGGAGTCTCACCGAAGACATCCGATAGGAACCAAACCAGTCGGCCAGAGATCTACCAAGCGAAGGGAGTTAGAAACTTCACAGCAACAGGAAAGTCTCAGTGATAACTCCAGTCAGTAAGATAGCAACAAGGTCTTAGTGACCTGAGCATTCCACAAGGTTACACAGCTGCTAGTCGGCCAGACAAAAAGAATATCACACCGACTTTGCTTTTTCAGAGGTTTCATGTCAATAAGTTTGAGACACATTTTCCAACAATTTTCAATAATTATTCTTCAATACCAAAAGTCAAAACATATTCTTCCATTGTTAACTATTCTTACAAACTATGTTGTGGCATTTCCAATTCTTTAATGAGGGAATTCTTTTAACATTCTTTTGATAGTACACATGCCTTATTTATGCTACTATTGAATGATAAAATAATAGAAGTTT
Source organism: Sequoia sempervirens (assembly GCA_007258455.2). Taxonomy (NCBI): domain Eukaryota; kingdom Viridiplantae; phylum Streptophyta; class Pinopsida; order Cupressales; family Cupressaceae; genus Sequoia; species Sequoia sempervirens. The sequence goes on from VDFB02353493.1 coordinate 254,613,258, forward strand.
TCATTTCATTTCAAAACACCCCACTCTGATTCTTGAGGAGAATTACACCCTTCTCTTTTCATTCAAGTCTAACAACCTAATAAAGTTCTTGAGGATTATTAATGGCTACTCAAGCATATGCATATTCACTCACTCTTGACAGTGTTCTCTATATACATGATTGCCATACTAGATTGCTCCTGTAGCTTGTATTGCATAACTATCTTTCATATTTTTCTAGTGGATATGGTGTAGAAGAAACTCTTGTATTTGTTGTGAATGCTAATGAGAAATGATATATCACATGTACATTTACTCATGATATTTTTGTATGCACACCTTATTATGAACTAAGCTCAACCCTTGTGGGAGCCACATTTATCCCTACTCATATTTGATTAGATAAATAATTGCACCTATTGCTGCACATGAAACAAACAAGTTAGAAATAAAATGCTTTTCTTTTGTGTGTATGTTGATCAGATGGTTTTCCTAGACACCTAAGGCATTCATTGATCTTTAATACACATGGAGATGAGTTAATACATGCATAAGTGGATGATATAAATGATAATGTGTGGTTATGACCCTTCATTGCTTGGAGTACAACTCTAATACATTGCTTGACTACTGCAGGAACAAGAGCGTAAGGAAATTAGGAAGGACAAGCAACAAGGACAACACCAAAATAAGACAAGCACTAACCAGTCATTCAAGCAATGACTAGTCATCCCTCTTACATGCACATTTTTTTTCCTTTATTTATTCATGTGTTAATTTGTCTTTATTTGTATCAAGGAAAAGTTAGTCTCATGGCTTGCTGTGTGAGACACGTGTATCTAATTACATTCAATAAAGATTACATTTTCAAAAAGATTGTAAAATCTTTTATGTCTCATTCACTTGTATGAATGTAATATTTTTGTATTCTTGTAATCTTGTAAAGTTGTTTCATTTGTATAATTGAATGTAACATAGAAGGTTTAAAATGTACCATTTGTATGAAAGTTTAGAGGGTTCTACCTGATTGAACCTGTAGGTGAAAATCTGGTAACACTCATAATACCTTAGAAGTTATTTTTCCTTCAATATTTTCTCTCTATCCATCCCTACCACAAAGATTTATTCATTTAGTGCCTTCATTTCTTCTTCAAGTTATCTTTTTAATTCAAAAATATTTTTGAAATGTTTTTTGTTCCATTCTTTCAGTTGCTATTTAATTAGTCTCGATTTTGTTGTCACACAAAAAAAAATGTGCCTATTGGTTTTGCTTCATTCCACCATTGCTCTACTAGTTTGATTTTTTTTAATCTTTCAACCACATATTTTAAAACTTAAACGAACATCTAATTAGATTTTTATCCTCTAAAATATTTAATTGGATTAGGTAGTGGTTAGATCCAGTTTGAGGGACAATACTACCTTCAAATAAGAATGGGAACGAGGTTAGGTCTCCCTTGAATAATAATCTATCTAGTTTTTTAACAATGTTGTTGAAGCCAAGCCTCTTATTTGTCCAAGTACGATTACCATTGGCCAATTGTATTTTCAATAATTGATTGTTCCATGCAAATTCTTCATAATCTATTTGTGATTTATATTTTCTTTGAACTCCCCCTCATGACTATGTAGAATAGCATTGAAATCTCCACCTGTTATGTATGTTTTAGTGGGTGCAATTCTTATGAATTTTTCAATTTCATCCCATGTATATTTCTTCTTAATGCAAGAGGTTAGACTATATACATTAATTAAAATGAACTATAAATCTGAAGAAAGGCTCCTTACCTTGCACACCATCCATTGCTTTGTAACTTCTTTCAATGTTTACTGATTGTAGCCTCCAAAGCATGATCAAATCTCTAGAAGTACCCTCAAACTCAACTATTTTGGCATTCAAAATCTTGCATTTCCTTTTATACATTTTTTCTTCCAAATTGATTGTCTTGGATTCTTGAATCAAGAATATATTAGCCATGGATACCTCCATACAACCCCTGACCCTGAGGTGCTTTTTATTAGGGGCATTTAAGCTCTTAAACATTCCACAATAGGATTCTCATTGCTCCCTAAGAAGGGGGACTCCCTTCCCCAATCTTAGCAATGTAGCGATCTTGACTTGCCCTTTTGTGTCCCCATCAATACTCCTATTCTCTTTGTTCATTTTTCTTCCTTTCTTCTTCCCCTCACCACAATATAAGGATTTCTTAGCTAGATCCCTATGTTTTATCCCCAACTTCCCTACAACCAATGGGGTTAACTTTCTCTTTTTGAGTTAAGAAACCCCTCCTCCACTCGAACTTCTCCTTCTTCTAACAAATGGTCTATCTCTATTATGACTTCAATCAAATCATTTTGTCACTGTCACCTACCTCTATACCTTCCATTTCTTCTCCCATAGCTTCAGAAATCCCAAGCAATTAAAATCCTACTGCTAATACAACCTTGTTCAACTCTTGAATTGCATCTTCTTCCCCATTAGGATATGAGAACACACAGGTCACTCCTTCCTTATATTTTGGATTTTCCTTTTCATGTTCTTGGATTTCTTTTTTCTTCGCTTGATTGGATGAGTATTGGGGTTGATCCAGCTCTTGGTTGTCATCCACCACCCTAGTGGGATTTTGAGAATTCAAGTGTCTGACTTTTTCTATATTAACTACAATGTCGTCAACTTCTACAAGTTTTTTGATTGACTTGGATTGATGTTAGCTTCTTTTCTAGCCACCTTATGATCTTTGGGAATAGTTCAAACTCCACCTTCTATTTCCATCAATCTTCCTCTATAATTATTTATAATTCATCCTAGTGGGTGTCTCTAGTGTTTATCTCCATACAAATCCTTACACATATGCCTTGATCCCCATGTTGTAAATTTTCCTCTACACAAATAAAAGAGCCTCTTTCATTCCCAATCATTTCCATTGCATCATTATTACAATATTCTAGGGGAAAATTATAGAGCTTGACCCATACTGGCACTCTCTCCATTTGATGCTTTATCAAGTCAAAGTTGGGCTCCTAGTCTTTAAGGTAGAAACCTATCCCTTCAAGCATTAATCAAACTTTCTCCCATTATGGAATTTTAGAGTTCCTATGATGAGCACTCCACTAAGAAGAAATTGTTGGGTAGAGACTTAATGTTTATTTCCATTCCCCATTTTTCCATCCACCATTTTAGCACTTTCCCTCTTGCCAGCCCTCTACCACACCATTTTGCAAAGAAGGCATTTTCCTTTAGGTGATTTTTTGTCTATTGGAGTAACCTTGACGGTATGACCATGGCCTTGTTATTCCAGTCTTTTTTCCTTTTTGGAGCTTTCTATTTCTAGCGGCTTAGTTTTAATTCTCCACTTCATGTTTCCTTTTTGCCAATATGCACTTCTTGGTCAACTTCCAATTGTAGTTTCCATTTTATTGAATGTCTCTTGTCCTTTCTCTGTTGGTTCAATTTTTAGAGTTTTTTTATTTCCAACTGCTTTGGCTCCATCAATTATCCTTCCATTTTCCATCCCCAAAATCTACATGTTTTTGATCTCCAACAGCTCTATTTTCCCTTATCGTCTTGCCCCATTGACTTTCTTTTACTTTTTTGAATCTTTGCCAATGCACTTGCTTGTGATTCTTTCATGTTGCCTACATTGGTAGGTCTGAGTCTGCCGCATTCGCCCAAGCTCCAATTCTTTTCTCCATAACTCTAATATTCATACTCCTATCATTAATTTGATTGTTTGACTCTTCCTTATTTATTTATTTTAATAGCAAAAGGTTTAGGCCATTTTTTGAAGCAACATAAAGAGAGGGATCTCGTTTAGGGATGGTATTAGGTTCAAAATAAAATTATATATTTTAATTTTATTTTGTTATATATTCTTTTAATTCTACTTATTTATACATTCCCAAATTATAATATACACACATACATTCTTTTAATCCATCGACTTTTTATAAATTTATTTTTAATTATCTTTCTTTCTTTCTTGGTCCATGTGCAACCCCTCTTTCCCCTCCCTCACCCCAATATTTTTAGGTTGTTCTTGGTCTGCAACTATCCATTTTTTCTACTTGAGCTCTCTGTTATCATCCTGATGATGGATCACAAAGTGTAATCTAAAAAATTGATGCAAAAATATCTTACATAATTGAATCGAGAAATTGTTTCACAATAATCAATATAGATTGTGGAAAATTGATATCATTATTTAAGCAAAATATAGACCAAATATTATAAAATAATGCTAGCCTATCAAATGATGTAAAGGTACAATATGAATACACAAATATCATTCATCGAGAGTATAAAGAGAAACCTTTCGTTATATCGGTCAAGGTTAGACATAAAATTACATGATTATGACATGTGCCTTAATCTTATGACTTGAGACCTAAAGTAATAAGTATCATGTGTGTACCCTATGTAAACTTAAGTAACTAGTGTGAATAAGACCTAGGTGGTGAACTAGTTAGGTAAAACACCTTATTCATACCAACAAAACTTCATCCAACTATATTTTTCCATTTGCTATTCTTTTAATAATTCAAATTTTGTAATGTTGAACTATTTGTAATCTAATTGGAATGCATTTCATAATGATTAAAATTCAAAAGCATTTTTTAGTGTATCCAAGGTATAGAGCACATTTATTTTCATCGTCACATGTTGATAATGGTGGAGACAAATTTTGGTTCTTTATTTACCCATGATATATCCTCACCTCTTGTTAGATTATCCTTGTGAATAATTTTTTTACCTTATTCAGTGCTAGCACCATAACATGTGCAGTAATTTTTAATTTGATGATCCAAAAAATTACTAGTTTTGGTTGCAAGATTACATCATGGAAAAATTATTTAAAAAACATAGAATTGTTTCCCATAGTAGAGATTTTATCTTTATTTGATATAAATCACTCAAAAAATTTAGTCTAAGCATTGTGAAGAGGGAGAAAGGAAAAATCCATACCTTTTATTTCAACAATAGGGTCTCCTTCTATGATTGGTGTCAAGCAAAGAAAAACATCTTCTCCACATAGAAAATAGTCATCTAAAGCATTAAGACACAAATTGGGATGAAAATATCACGAGACTCCCATTGCAACATCCTTCATCTTTCTCTTCAAGCTTGAAATGTATGCATGTTGGAAGAATACTTGGTGGTTCATTTCCATAGTCTTTGACTTCAAACTAATTTTTGTTCTTCCTTTTAAGCACATGAGTGACCATTCTCCAACAATTTTAAAAGGAAGTGTCTCACCTTGATTATCCAAGAATTTTTGTGATTCATTATTGTTGTCCTCGACAAATAAATAATATATATTCAACTTTGTCCTCTCTTTTCATCTCCATCATTCTTGTAGCATCTTAGCTTTGTTGGATTGTTTGAGCATGGGTGGATGTAGATTCATATGCCTTAGTGAAGAGGGAGTATCATGGTAATGAGAAAGTAGATGCACCTCTTTTCCATCCCTACACTTCTTATTTTGTATTGTTTAAAACAAAGAGGGATGTGATTCCTAGGCTTAGACCTACATGATGTCATACAAGTTTTTAAAAATGTTTACTTGTTTAGGATGATCAAGTACCTACTTTTTTTAAGGTCTATATAGAGAAATATTTTCATCATTGTTATTATTAGCCCTAAATGTGAGACATGATGATCTTCCTTAAGATTAGGCCATTATTCTATGTTCAAAATTTTTAATCAAAGTCTCCAACCTCGGTCTTGAGGAGGTACCTTCAATTTTTTGGAGAATTAGGATGAACCGATATTTCATATCCCCAATAGAGTTGCCAAAAATATATTTGTAAATATATTTATTGCCATAATATTTTACTAAAAATAGCTTGGAATCTCCCAATAGACAGTGGCAAATGTTCTAATAGTTGGATAGATCACTATTGGACTAGTGATCTTCCTTTGTGTTTGAGAGGGGAAAATCTCTTGTAAGATATGATTTAGGGATTTTTAGGGGGTATACTATTGATCTGAAAGAATAAAATGAAAACAAAACTAAACTAAAATGGGAAAGAATCATGAGAGATATTAAAAAGAAAAGGAATAAACATAAAGATTCATTACCCATAAATGATTATCAAATAGAAAATATTGCATTCATGGTTTAATGAATGAAATATAGTCTAATATAAGAAAGCCATATCCATATAGGGTTTCATAACCCAAAAATTAGATAACAACTTACTATTTCTTCTTAGATGCACCAAAGTAAACACATATATGTAAAAGGAAGGCGTATTCTTAACAACCAAAAAAAACATTAGAAAATGGTTGCAAATTCAACATCTAAAAAATTAATAGCATGGAGAATAAGAATAAAGGCTTACATACCAACAAAATCTACTCTTTATTAGCCTTCAAAAATATCTCTACATACCCTTTTGTGTTTTTATAATATCAAAATTTGATTCTCCTTCCCCAGCCAAGAACTAAGCCCCCTTCCTTAACCAAAATGAGGAGGTATATATAATTTTTAATTTTTAATTGATTCTTTTTCACTTTTGGGAGTTTATAAAATTAACTTTTGAGATCATGCTTTAGAATAATTTCATTACAACATTAGGATAAATATTTATAATAAGATGTTGAGTCTTCCTCAAAACTTGATGGGCATGCGACTTTAAGGCATTATCTCAAATAGTATGCATGTATCAACTATGGGCATGAATTCTTGAAGTATTTTCTAAATAAATAGCATGCATCTTCACCCCTTTATAGATATTCTCTTGATTTGGTTTATTACCTTTTAAAGGTGATTTGGTTTTGAGTGCAACAATATTGTTTTAAATTTCACATTGTACCTCACTATTATTGCTTACAATAAAGCATTGAGCTAGAACTAATTTTATACATTCCCCTTTAATTTTCCCTTGGTAATTCTCTTGGTATAACATAATCACATGTAGGGGTACCATTGATTCATTGGAAAATGTATCCTTGGCATCCCCATGAGTTTGTATTGTATGCCTTCTATCTTTGTCCTTTAACACAACCATATTCATCTTCTTCCCTAAACTAAAGACAATTTTGTCAAAACATTTACCTCTTAATCCCATTAGTTGATCCATTTTGGCTTATGATCAAGAGAATTGGAGGATGTACATGGACCATTTGATTATTTTTTATTGTTAGGTAATGGCCTATGCATTCCAAATGAGCTACTTACATGAAATTTCTTGCTATATTTATATAATAGTCACAACTATTTTAAGTCTATGCCACACAACTTGAGGTTATATATATTTATCATGTGTACAAGTTGTTCTCTCACATTGTTGGTAGACTATAGAACTCTTGCATTAAAAAATATTTTATAGCATCGTGTAATATCTTCATTATTTTTCTTGTAGGCATGGTTAACATTCAATAATGTCAAGTGATCTCTATTGATGTGCGATGAGCCTTGGTTTCATCAACAACCTTTTAAACTCACCTATATTAGAGAAAGCAATTGGGGACTAAAAGCATTACAAAAATAGAGAGAATTATATTGGAGTAGTTAAATTTATGGATGAAAACCAAAATTTTGAACATCTATGGATCCAATGGGAAGTCAATCACCATTTATCCCAACTTTGGTAATTTTCCATCATCATCTAAAGCCCTTGAATAATTAAAACCTCCAATACTTGCACCAAAGATTCTTTTTTATTGTGCAAGGTTGTATAGTGCTATCAAAGGTTATATATTTTGGATTTTTTATATTCAAAATAGTTTACAAAATTTGATCATGTAGATCAGGCATACAAATTTACATTAACAAACAATATTGATTTAAAAAAAAGCCTACTTATGTTGTGAAGTATGCCTCGTAGGGCTATTGTATTATAACTTTTATGCTTTTAATAGATTTCAATTAGAGTAAAGACGTTTACATATGTGAGATTTTATATCTATGTATTAGTCAACTTTTTATTTTTCCTTCAATTTTGGATTCTTCTTGCCAATATTCATATCTCCCTCCATGGTATACTTCATGCATGGTTTGCAAAGAAATCCACTAGTTTGATTGGATCCACTCCTCCTTGGTTATTTCAACTTTACCATTCTTCAGTAGCCTTTGGAATTTCTCTTTGGTGACCTCAAGAGTGATGGAGACTTGCATATAGACATTATGGAGTGTGAGTCTTCTATTGGGCTCAATAAGTGCCCTCCTTGTTCCTTGATTTTTTTTGTCTTTCTAGATTTCCATAAGAACTAAAGAATTTCTATGGTTGAAATCAGCCAAAAAAATTCATTGATTTCCCCAATTCATTAATTTTTCCCAAGATTATTTCCTTTTTTGTTTTTTCCCTTTTATCCCCCCATCCATACAAATCAATGAGGAATAGATTCCATATTTCTTTAGCATAGAAGCAATCAAAGAACAAATGAGAGATAGATTCAGATTTTTTACATATGTCACAACCTTTAGGATTACCTTTCAGATCAAAATTTGGAAGTTTTTGCAGCAACATCATCTATTTGAACACTACTTTTTTGGTTCTAAGATATTATTCCATCATTCCATTATTTTTGATTTAGGTTAAAATTCCAAATTTTATTAAGCTGATCAATTAAATTAGGAGTTTTAGTTACAATCTTATATATTTCCTGTCTTTAGATGCATTATCTCCTTGTCCCCCAACCAAATTAACTATTGGTTGTTGTTAAAGTTATAGTTTTGAAAAATATCCAAGTTAATATTATAGTTTCTTAATCTTTCATAAGTTAATTTTTAGGTTTTGGGGATGTTGAAATCCTGCTTAAGGAGATCCCAACTTATTAGGCAATCATTCCTTATGATGTTTTTGAAGTTAGAAATTCCTTTCTTATTCCAATATTTTTCCTAGCATCCTTGGAGTAGTGCCATTAGTTTATTATTGTGGTAGATATTCCACCAAATAGATTTGTTAGGGATAATTTTATTTAATTCTTTTTCAATTGGATATTTATAAAGGATGACATATTTTCTTAGTTCCTAGGCTTTCCAAAATATTTTAAAGACATTTGAGCTAGCTGGATAGACAGGAAACTTACCAAAAATTAGATCACAAAGAGGTAGGTTCTTCCAAGACTTGGTATTTTTTGGTACTGCATTTTTAATATTGTTTCTAATCAACACCTTCCATGATTCGTTCCCATTTAGGCTTTTGCAAATCCATTTAACAACAAGAGAAATTCCTTGCTTTTTAAGGTCCTTTAGTCTGAGACCACCATTTTTCTTTTCAATACAACACCACTCCCATTTAGCCACATGTCTTTTCTTTTTTTGTTTTCCATCATACCACATAAAATGTCTTATCCTTTTTTGAATCTCATCCACTTGATAGTTGTTGAACATCTAGACTGAGGCATAATAAATATTATATGAGGAGAGAATTTTTTGGCAGAATTGTGTTGTACTTGTGATAGATATATATTGCTTGTTCCAAGCTTCAAGCTTTTTTACTATCTTTCTTTTCATTCATTCCCACACAACTTTTAAGTTAGGATTTACCGTAAAGGGTATTCCTAGGTATCTGATAATTTTATTTGGTCGACCCCATTGGAACTCATATTCTTTAAGCCATTCAAGTTGTTGGTTATACCAACTTAGGAGGGTGGTCTTGGTCTTTGAAATTTTAGCTCCAAAAAATTTAGCATAAATGTCCATTTTCTTTATTAGATTTTCAAAGTTCTCTTTTCAGATTGACAGAGAGTGTTGTGTCATCAACAAATTGTATATTGATTAACTCTTTCATGTTTGGAAGAGGGAGACCTGGAACTCTTGGGCTTAGCGTAGTGTCTCATAAAATGTAGTGTAAATCATCTGCAACAATGACAAATAAGAAAGGGGCATGGGGGCAACCCTACCTTATAGTCCTCTGAAGATAGATATCATTTGTGAGCTCCCCATTGACCTTTACATAAGCTATTGCATATTTCATTAGAGTTATAACCATTTTGCACAACAATTCTGAAAATCTAAAGGCTTCTAATATCATTAGGATGAAGGACCATTCTATTCTATCATATGCTTTCTCGAAGTCCAATAATAGCATGTCAATGTTTTGATTAGAGGACCTAGCCCAATCCATTGTCTCCCAACTGGTTATCAAGTTCTCAAGTATGTATCTCCCTTTTATAAATTTAGTTTGAGTCTTATTGATGACTTATGGGAGGACAATGGTTAGCCTTTGGGAGATGGCTTTAGCAAGGATTTTATAGGAGACATTCAAGAATGTAATCGATCTTCATTTTTTTAATAACGTTTTGTCTCCCTCTTTAGGGATAAGCTTGGTGATGCCTTGCTTTATATCCTCCCTAAGAGAGCCATTTTCTATGGCCTCATTATATACTTGAAGAAGATCCTTGCTTAGCCATTCCACTTTCTTCTTGTAGAACTTAGTCCACAGTCCATCTATCCTTAGTGATTTAACATTACAAAGTGAGAGGATTGCATTATTTACCTCCTCCTTTGTTAGTTGCTTGTTTAGTCTTTCTGCATTTTCAATTGAGACCTTCCTTGGAATTAACTTTCTACATTTGTCTCTAAGCTCATTACACTAAGGGCTGTTACACTCAATAGTGAATAATTCTTTATAGAATTAAAAGAATTTCCCCTTGATTCCTTCTGAGTTTCTTACCATATCCCCTCCATCCTAGATGGCCCCTACAACCTCTTTCACTTCCTTGTTCTTTAGTACTTTAAAGAAGTATTTGGACCCTCTATCCCCTTGGGCTACCCAATTTAACTTTTCCCTCCTCCTAAGTCCTTGGTCTTTGTAGTTTTGGATTTTCCTTAGGCTCCCTTTTATGTTGATTAGATATTTATTCACCTCATAATTCTAAGGGTCATTTTGGAGTTGACCTTCTACCTTGAAGAGTCTTTCTTGTAGGAGGTTTTCATATTTTCTTAGCTCTTTTGCCTTTTGTTCTCTAATACTTTGGAATTTTTTTTGCCAACTTTTGATATTGGTCTTCCATCTTTCAATGGCATATTTATGTCAGAGTAACTACCTGTTTATCTCCCTTAAAGTAAACATCACATTATTACAATCTTCCATCTTTAGCAGGCTTGCATTGAGGATGAACTTCTTTTCCCTCTTGGAGTTTTTGTCAAGGAGATTCCCAATTACAATTTAATTGTGATGGGTTGGTGGTCTGAGAGGGTCCATGGATTAACCTTGACCCTTGTGTTCACTCCCTCAATTTGATCAAACAAAAAATGTCTTTATTGGCATAAAATCTATCAAGCCTGCAATAAATCCTCTTGTTGCCAATTTGAGATTTGCACCACGTATACCATATAGCTTTATTTTCTTTTTTTGCATCCTCGAGGGGGTCTAAAATTTTGAGCTTATTTTTCATCCTATACCAAAAGAACATCTCGTTACCCTTCCACCCCATATCATTCCCTCCTATCTTATCCTCCCGATTTTCCACCATATTGAAGTCCCCTCCTATTATCCAAGGTATTTCCTGTAGCTTGCTTAACCAGTCCCAAAGCTCACATCTTTGCCTATACTCATTGGGGCATAGATGGAGAAAATACCAATTTTTAGGTCCTCTTTTTCTATACAAATCCAAACTGCCTTATTACAGGGCGGAATTCCATGGGATTCAACCCACTTTCCCCATTTATTAGACAAAAATATTGTTGTGCCTCCATTTCCTTTATCATGATTGGTTGTAAAGAAGGTAGATTCCTTCCAGATGAATCTTAGATTAGTTTCAAGAGTATAATTTGCAGCTTTAATTTCTTGAAGCATAATCACATCTTTATAATTTTCTTGGTTTAGAAATCTTCTTATACAATATTTTCTGTTAGGGGATTTTAACCCCCAAAAATTCCATGAGATTCAATTAAAATTCATCTGCATCCATCTCTTATGTTTCTTCCTCTATGTTCCTAAATCCCTCAAAGCATTTAAGATCGCTTTTTTACTATCCTTTCTTAGGTAGGGGACAACATCTTCTTTTTGTTTCTATCTTCATTTCCTAATTTATTTTGTCCTAGCCACTCATTTACAAAGGTCCTTTTTTGTTTTCTTTGTTTAGCATCAACCAAGTCTTGGAGACTGTACTTCTCTGTGGTCTTATTTTTCCCTAAGTTTCTCTATTCTTCCAACAGTTTCAAATTATCTATTATGTTTTATTTAGCTTGATTCTGCTCTAGCAGATTTGAGGAATTTTTTTAGCATCCTCTTTACTCTAGGTTTGATCATGAGAAATTAACACTTTATTATGATCCTCCCCTTTGGGGTAGTAATTATTATCCTTATTTGAGGTTGATTTACCTTCTTGCTCAATTGTATTTGGGTCCAAAATGCCCCAAATTACACTATCACATTTATCCATCTCTTTTTTATTATTATTTTTATCTAATTCATGGTTCTAGATCAAAATTTTATGTTTTGAATCCTTGTGAAGTGTACCTAGGGGGTTTGGATTCAGATCCAACAAGTCTTTAACTTTATTAATTTTCTTACCCGTATTATTTTGTTCATTCACCTTATTGAGTTCAGATTGAATTTCGAAAGAAGATTTCCTTCCAAGATCGAGATTTTATCTTCTAGCTCTTGCTTCATTAAGATTTTTTTATTCTTAGCTATTTGCTTTCTAATCTTTTATAATACTAGCTCTTGGGAATTCTTCTTGTGGCCCAAGGGTTTAGAACCATTCGAGCAGCTAAGGTATTCGATACCATATTGGTAGCCAAAGTTTCTTAATGTTTATTTTCCATTCCTGATTGAGGAGGGTTCAAGATATTAAACCCAATAGCATCCTCTGTGATGTTATCGCTATTGCTTAACATACCTTTCCCAAAGATTGGGTCTTCCTCCTCGAGGACATATTTAACTTATTGTCATTTGAATCCAAAGTAATAGAGTTTGGTTTTAAAAATTTTAAATGTATTTTTTAAAGGTTTTTGAAGTCTTTTCAATAAATCCATTTTGTTTGAATCTTGTACATTCCATAAAAATGACAATGCTTTCCAATATTATGGTCTATGACTTCCATTAAGATATTTTCTATATTATCTGATTGTTGCATTCCATGAGGTGATATATTCTTGTTAAATGGTTCATGGTCCTTCGAAACACATCTTACATTTGCATATATCTCCATTAGGATATCTACAACTATAATATCTAATAAAATTCCTCCATGTATATCTTTGATATATGTCAAAAATCAATTTCAAAGCTTTCATCTTTGTGCATAAGAGAGTGTAAGCCACAAAAGGAGTTCTAAAACCTTAAAAATCCTTGAAAAACACTCTTCAAATTTTTAAAGGTTTGACATGTTACAAAAACTATGAAAAAATAAATAATGTAACATTCCAATTGTTCATGCAAGTAAATTTCCTAAGTTTTCACTTTCCAGTAAATAAACTATGTAACTTAACCATTGCCATTAATTTTTTCTTTTCTTAATAGAGAACAAATGAGCATAGATGTCATAACAAAACCAATTTTAATTTCATTTCCAAAATAATATTCCACATATTACAATATTCCCAAGATTGTGTACAAAGTACATACAAAGCTCAATCGAGCTTCAAAGCAATAGATATAGATGGTCCAAGAATCTCCTTTCAAATATTGGTCTTTAGTCACCTACTGAGGATGAGAAGAATCACTCAAGTGCTTTTCTTCCAACCACAGACTCAAATATGCCCCCCCGCACAACTATCATTCAATAGATGGCCCTACCCTCTGACGAAGAGATTGGTGGAGTAACCTCGTAAGGACAACCATTATGAGCTTAGTGTTGTGTCCTACATAACTAGAACTTGTAGACTCTACAATCCTAAACTATCATGCATAAATGGATCATAGTGAATTGACAGTGGAGCCAAAGGCAATCATACTACTTTGGCCAAAGTGTTCTCACTAAGTACTTTGAGTGACGATCATCCTACTCACATACACTACTCAAGCTCGATTTGACTTTAGGCCATTATAAACTATGCTTAGGTAATTTTCTTCTATATGTAGTCTTTAACCTTAGAAATAACCTATTCCCTTTTCCCAAAACACAATGGTATTTCTACCCACAAAGCATTAACATAAGTTACCCCCCCTTCAATGGATAATCAAACCCTAGGTATAACTAATGAGCTTTCTAAATCAATCAAATAACTTTGCAATGAATAACCCTTAAGCTATTCTTGTTTCATCATTCCTAGTATATTATACTAAATATTCTAATGATAAACCAACTCTCCTATTATGGAGTATATACAAACACTTTCATAGAAAAGCATAAAACAACTTCTTTTCCTTTCCATAAGCAAATACTATGATTCACTAATGCAAGCATTCTCAAGCAATTCCATACAAATCAATCAAGACATTCATTCTTTCATAACAAGAGACAAATAAAAGGAGAATAGATCCTCATGCCTGTAACTCGCTTAATCCAATTGACTAATTTGGTTCTTATCCTTCCAATGTCAACTTGCTAGGCTTCACTTCAAATTACTATAACCACACAATGCAATACCTCACAATAACCTCCTCTTCTATGCCCACAAAATGACTCTATCTCTAGAAAATACAGTTATAGAATATAAACAGCAGATTATAACCTCAAATTGTGCATCCAAATGAAAGAGTTGGCTCATCTATTTATATTAAACAATGATAAATTGATGCCTAAGGAAATGGTCAGCCAGTCGACCCAGTTGACACCACTCGAGCATACAAGTCAACTCATCTCATATAGAAAAAGGTGGCAACATTCTAAGTTAATACTTAGCCTTGTAAACAACAAATCGACCTCCTTGTATGACAACAACACTTGACTATTTCAAATTGCACATGTTCTATAGATGAGAATCGAATTGCAAGTAAGAAATACTTCTACAAGAAACAGAGTATTCATAATATGGCACCAAGTTTCAGCAACCTCCCTATTCTTTTGCTCGTGGGTTATCCAAAGAAGCAGTCAACATTCTTATGGTGACTCATATTTCTATCAACTTAGTCATAGGTTGGTTGATCAACATACTAAGGATGAATCGACTCCCTTATAACAACACTATATATACCTCTATGTACATGTATATGTACGTATACATATATTGATATATTTGTATGGACATTTTCATTTGTCACACATACGTATATATCGACACATGTACAAATATACACATTCGATTACACAATCAAGAACATAAGCAATTACTATCTTATTGATAGGAAATTTTACATGTGATGTATATATATATATATATACATATATATATATATACATATATATAGATATATACATATATATATATATACATATATATATACATACATGAACTACATTATCCCTTCAATATCACCATGCTCATGAGAAACTTGTCTGTAAGCATGCATAGGTATGTCTACCTATGTACTCTCATGTACATGTTCCTTCATGCGTATGGTCTATCGTCAACATGCATATGTATACATATATATACATTCAACGTATGCTCACCTCGTCAATCAAGCATAGTAATATAAAGAAGAACCCATAAAATCCAAACACATAAAAATCATCCAAGAATGCACTCAACAATAATCAAGGTCCTTACTAATGCAAACACATCATACTAAAGGATGACTTACCAATTCCCAACTCTATGACTTGAATCAACCATTCTATTGTGAGTGTGTACATGTAAGCTCAGTTAGGTTTTGTTATAGGTTGCCTGATCAAGTTCTTCTCCTGAGTGATACTTCCCCTCACTCCCAGAGGATTGAATATGAACCTACATCCAACTTAACACATATCCATGGTAGTCAGTCATTCATCAACACAAGCATTTACAAAATACTTTTCATAGTTAGAATACCCAATTCAATATAACCTTTTATTTCCATATATGCATTCCATCACATAACATTAAATGAAATAAACATTCATTCACAATTCTCCGATAAACAAAGTGCAACCACATATATTTATAATTATAATTTCAAATACATTCACACATGCATTAATTTACCCTAGCATAGTAATAGTAAATAGGTAAACACATAATGGGGTGTGACACATAAGTTTTCCCTTTCACAAAATTTACAACAAGGCTAACCTTTGAAAAGTTCCCCCTTTCATAAAATTTATGACAAACTGACCTTTGAAAAATTTTCCTTTTACAAAATTTGCAATAGAGCTAACCTACACTTTTATAAGTTGGGCGAACCAAGAAAATGTTGATAAAGGGAATACATCATGTTTTGCACTTTTTTAGAAATTACTAACCTTTTAATCAAAGCTTAACGTTCCATAAGATGAAACCTCTTCAAAAAATGCTATCAAAGGTTATATAGTTTGGTTTTACATTTTTCAGATGTATTTTTATAAGGTTCATGAAGTCTTTTTAACAAATCCATTTTGTGTGGATCCAACAGTCATTACATTCCATAAAAATGACAATGATTTTCAATATTTTGGGCCATTTCTTTCATTAAGATATTTTCTATACCCTATGATCATTACATTCCATGAGGTGAGATAACCTTGTTAAACAATTCATCCAGTCCTTTGAAACATATTTTCTATTTGCATGTATATCCATCAGGATGTCTGCAACTACAGCATGTGATAAAATTCTTCCATGTATAGCTTTGACGGACAACCAAAATCAATTTCAAAGATTTCATCTTTGACCAAAGAGAGTGTTAGCCAAAAGAGGGTTTTGAAACATTATAAATCCTTGATAAAACACTCTTTGGATTTTTAGAGGTTTGACATGTAAAAATTGTCACAAAATAAACAAGTTCATCCTTTCACAAAATTCATGACAAAGCTAACCTTTGAAAAGTTCACCCTTTCACAAAATTCATAACAAAGTCAAACTTTGAAAAGTTTGCTCTTTTTGCAAAAGTGACAAAGTTAATCTTTCATACTTTATAAGTTGGGTGAACCAAGAAAATGCCGATAAAGGGAATTTGTCACATTTTTAGAAATTACCAATATTTGAATCAAAACAACCTTCCATAAGATAACACCTCTTCAACAATTTGTATTTGTGAGAAAATTTCTAACTCAAAATGGTGATGACTTTAGATAATTAACATAGGATGTAAGCAAGCATGATAGAGGATTAATTTCATACCACTGGAAGTATATTTCATTTTGAAAATTGGCCATATTGTGTATAATAACCCCATAAGGGCCCTTATAGATATATTAAACTTTATCTTCTATGAAATTCCTATTCTAAATGTTTTTGTAACCTTGAAAATTTACCACATGGTGTTAAATGAAGTCTTAAGTGTCCTTGTGAAATAATTTTATTCCAACTTAAATGAAACTCCCAATTTAATTGTTTCAGTTAATCCAGGTTAAACTATATGAAAAACATGCAATGCTAACATCTCATACTACAAATATAGATTGATGATTTTAGTTCGGCAAACAATTTGATGTTTGGGGGTGACTAAGAACATTTGTGACCAAGAACCACTAGCTCAAATGGTTTATTATGATAGAGGGGTTTGAATCACAGTGACACTTGCTGATTTATTATGAAAAAGGTTAAAAATGAGGCAAACGCTTTGAAATTTTATTGCATGTATAGTGAATTGGGGATTTAAATGCTCTTTACAAAAAAAAATAAAAAATTATTGGGCTATACAAGGCTTACAATATGGAAATGGTAAACAATAAAGGTTATGTTGCAAATTGAAAATCTTACTCAAAACACTTCAAAATTCCTTTCCCTTCAAAATTCCTTTCCCTTCAATAGACCAAAATATAAAAAACAAGGAAAACACCAAGAGCACAATCCAAACTATGAAAACATAAAAAAAATAAAACCCTACATAATTTGCAATGAAAACATGGGTTTAAAGCAAAGATTTCAAAATGAAAATGAACCCCTTAATTATAAATAAAAATAGAATTAAATCACAACCCCAAAATGATAAGAATTTTGTGACTATTAACATATTTTATAACACCCTTGGATGCACATCATTTATATCCGATCAGAGAGATCCTATGTGTGCATCTTGTTGAAATCCATGATTATTTTGATGAATTTGGGTCTTTCAGGTTTTGAAGCTCCTAAATTGTATCCCATTAGGGTTCTAAACTTGCAAGTTGGGGCTTCCAAAACCCTCATATGCTTAAACCCTAAACCCTGGTCTTGGCAGACACTTTTGTTATATTCCTTTGTTGACTCTCTATAGTTGATTCTCGGTTGTTCAATTATAACTCATGTCTATCGAAATCATGTTTTGACTGGCCCCTTCCTCCTAGTATTCCCAATTGCCACCCATTGAGTCATTGTAAATCATGTTTTATACTAATGCGGGTTCAAATCGCTTAATATTTGTTTGATCCCTTGCATTGCTTGGCAGGTCCCTCATGACACATTCTATTGGTTCCCCGCCAGCACTCTGAATTAAAATAATGGAATTAAAAAGACAGAGGGATGGCAAGAAGGTGACACCTATCCACCCTTGTGGCGGGCCCTACCACTATTCGAAGGCACCAATGGCTAAAGGCAATAAGATCAACAGCTATGTTGGATCCTAACAAATAAATCTCGATCATTCCCCTCTAGTCCGCGGGGGTCCTACTGTCAAATATGGGTTTATGGAGGGATAACAGACATAAGCCATGTGGCGTCATTGTCGTCATTCGCTAAACTATTGGAAGCATGGAAATATTTAATCAAATATTTTAGCAAGACTTTAGAAACATTAAAATTCGAGCTACTCAAAGGATTGTAGCACACGTGATTAATGGGAAGGTGAGATGTTGTAATCTCGACCATTCATCGGATGAAAGTGTTAAGCATGTGGGTGTTGGCTTAGAAAGTTAAGTAGTGAACAAGTCAGGCTGTACTTATTTGATCTAGGTCGTTGCCCGCTAGCCCATGACCATATATCTGAAACATGCAAATCTTAGAGAGCTAGCGGGGAGGCAACACGTGGCATGGTGGGACCCGATGGTGATCAAACGAAGCATTTGGTGGGTCCATCGGACATGTGGCGGCACATCGCTTGGTCACTTCACATTGTTGTTGTGGAGCGAGGTGATTAGATGGCTCTCGTGATGCACAATGAACACAGGATGATAGGAGGCAGAGTTCTTTCCAACGAAGGGACTCAAATGTGACTCACGTCAATTTGTTATAGTCCCTTTGATGATGGTTATGTAGTTTCTTGGTGATTGACGACCCAGATTCAAAGGTGTAGATCAGCGAAGTTATGTTTTAAATTTTTGTTGGGAATCTAATCTTGGCCACTCATGCTCAATCTGATAGATAACATTTAAATTTCAATGGGAAACTGCTCTTGTTCATGGCAGATTTGAAGAAGTTAATGCTCAACGACATTCTTAGTTACCATATCAAATCTAATCGATTTGGATCATTTTTTTCATTGCTTTTCAACGTTGCAAGATGGTGCCATTACTCCTTAATGTGTTGTAGAGGCTGTATTCTTCTGTCAAGGTATGTTGGCTTGGATTTTATTGTGGAATTCACAGGTGCCCATCCCTACATTCTTGAGAGTCATCATCTGGGGCTTGTTTGAGATGTCAGAGCCTTTATGCCTAGTTATGTTGCTCTATAATGGGAACAATTCAAATCTTTTCCAAACCTAATCGGAATTCATCTTCTATGACCCTAGTTAGTTTAGGGTTAGGGTTGTGAATTCAACCCTTGGTTATGCTTGAACCATAAAGGCAAATATGTTATCATTATTATAGATCCTTCCTCTGGCCCCTCTGGGATTTTTATTTTGCAGACCTACAACTCTTGCATTCTACCATTGTAAAGGTTACTTCAAGCTTGTATATTAATGAAATTCGACTACTATCACCATTACCTCTTGCATGTTTGAGTAAAATTCATTTACCTTCATATCTGAGTGGGTGTTTTAGTTGTTTCTTTGACATATTATGCTGATTTGCAGTAGGAAGGAACACACTCTAAATTCGGTGCATCACTTTCTTTTACATTTTATGTTATCTTTCTACTCCTTTTCCTTTGTGAGTTATTAGATTAGAAGTAGTGATAGGTTTTCATGTGTTGGGTTAGACCAACACAATTGCACTTAGTTTAGAAAAGGAAGTTGACCTTCTCTGGAGAATTGACCTCAATTTGCAAGGTCCCACACCTTGAGGTCATTTCCATTGTGTCATTAGAACACTGAACTCTTGTTCAGTAGGGTGTAGTTTTATGTGACAAATGTTTTTGGCATGCCCAGTGGGATAGCAAGAAATTTCATTTCATTCAGATTGAGAAAGTGGTACTACTCTCAATATTATGGTCTTGAAGAGGCGATAAAAAAAGTACCTAACAAATCTAATATCAAGGGAGGAATCTACATACGAATTGGTGACTTTGTTATTACCTAGAACTCTTGGTTCAAGATCAGACTTGCAAGCTCATCCCAAGGATTCATACAAGATCATCTTCTAGAGGTAATTTTTAATATATTCAACTCTCTTTTTCCACTTCTAGAAGAAGAAATAGACATTCTTTATCGCCTTTAAGAAGAAATAGGACAACAAGTCCTCCTAGAGCTCAATCTACGCCACCTGTGGGTAGATTATTTCAGACTAAAACACTTTCCACCCATACAAATAGGAATTTATTCCATATGGCTTTACCTAGAAACCAACCCTCTGTATCTTTTACTAGTGGTAGTCCCTTAATTTTGGCTCAAAAGAATGATATGCTAGTCAATGCCTTGAAAATTATTCCTCGTTTTACTGGTGAAACATCTACAACTCCATAAGAGCACATCATAGACATGGCAAACATATGCTCAGTGCATGATGTTACAAAAGACAACGTAGAAATTAGGTTACTTTCCACTTCCCTCAAGGGAAAAGCATTGTAGTGGTACAAGGGTCTTCCACAAACACCATTCACAACTAGGACGAGTTAGGAGACAAGTTATGCAAGCATTTTAAAGATAAAAGTGACCATTTGTCCCTGGCAGAACATTTGACAACAATTAAAAGAGCACCTCATGAATCCATGAATGATTTTAACTACAGATTTCAGAGGACTTCATGGGATAGAATCCCTGCTTTGGTCAAACCTTCTCTTAAGCATGCTTTCTTATACTTCTTAAGAGCTCTTAATAGTGATATTGTTGTTATGATTCAATCAATGGGAGGTAACACCTTACCAACTACATATGATTTTGTCATAAAGGTAGAAAATTGTTTAATATAGGCTGGAAAGATAGCTCCCAGGCCACCAATGCCTTTATTTCTAGAACTTCTTTCATAGCCCGTGGTGGCTCCTACCCCAATGGCTCCTACAAGCCAACCTTCTACTTTTGTTGCACCTCAGGAAGATTTGAACACATTGATCCCAAGTATGAATAATGAATTAGTATCACTAAGGAGGCAACAAGCTCAAAATAATAGGCCCTACTAGCCTCAAAATCAGGGTTATCAGCAAAATAGGCCACCTTATCAAGGACAAAATCAGTGGAATCATACCAAGCCCATGAATTGTATGCATACACCTGCTACCAACAATCCTAAGGCTTTGGTACTAGTGCACAATAATCTAGCATGGGAGCGAGAGTGGTGTTACCCTTGTGAGAAAGCTCATAATCAAAATGCTTGCCAAAATGGAGAGTTTGTGCAAACTTTAGTAGCTTGAAATGAAACCTCTACCTCAGAGTAGCAAATTGGCACAAGCCAAATGACTTCTAGTAGTCAAAGTCATACACGTGAGGACTCTTCATTTGTAATTTGGGGCCAATAATATTTTTCTAGTGTAAATCAAGCTGATGTTGATACAAAAACCCAAAATACAAGATCAAAGAAAAGAGCAATGGGGGTTGGTGCATCTTGGTGCATCTTCCATGGTTGGGCAAGCATCGGTCTCTCAACAATCTCAACCAAATGTAATTGTTGGACCAATAGATAGAACAACATATGTTCAACAAGCAAATAAGAATGTCAATAGGCCTAAACAAGTGGTGGAGAGCCTAAGATCACACAAGCAACGAGAATAAACCTTGTTCCAAAGGTTCCTCCTAAAGCTAGTCATCTTCCTTTTAACATAGTGGAGAAAATGAAGAAAGCCAATCTAAATGCCACTATATGGGAGGCTCTATCTATCCCATCACAAAGGGATTTGCTACAACATGACTTAAATGAACATAAAAAAATGGGTGATGTACAAGAACAGGAGCAAACTACTCCATTAATCAACCTGGTGCAGCCCAAAGAAGGGAATTCAAGCAAAATCAGTAAGCCACCTCCCTTTTATCTTTATTTAATTATTGGAAATCATATAGTGCATAATTGTATGATTGACTTAGAGGCGAGTAGTTCTGTTATACCTAAGGGAATTTTTGACATACTTGGTACCAAGTATGAGTCGGTGGCTATAATTTTGTTACAATTGGATGGTAATATTGTCAATACAATGGGGTTATTAAAAATTAAAAGTTGTCCTTGTATCCATATCCTAACTGTGATGTGTTGCAAGACATTTTAGTCATAGACCTCCCTACTCATTTTGCCATTTGCTTGTCTAGGTATTTTACTGCTAAGATAGGTGGGTACTTATCTGCTAATCGATCTCACATGCTATTTAGAACTAAATATGGCACTAAAGAAACCATCAAATCTGAGCCCATAGCAAAGGATCATATAGAACCTTACACTCTTAGTCCAATAAACATGAACTGTACATTGCATGATCAAAAGGAAGAGTGTTATGTTCATGAGCCTACAAATCCAAAAGAGGAGGTCCTTTATTTGTTGGATGAATGGAGTAATGCTTTACAATTTGAACCACTTGTCGAAGTTGAAATAAGGGAGACTGGTCTTGGCATCTATTGCATTCATGAAGAGAATGCTACTATCCCCAATCTCATAAAAAACTATAGAAGACTTAGGGGATTGTGGTAGGTGTTTTTTGATGGTTCTAGAAATAGGAATGGTGCTAGTGCTGGTGTAATGTTAATATATCCAATCAAGGAGAATACTACTTTTCTTATAGGCTTCAATTTAGTTGAACTAACAATGTGGTTGAGTATGAAGCACTCATCCAAGGTCTTCAACTTGCACATAAAAGGAACATCAAACTATTACAAGTTTTTGGTGTCAGTGAACTGGTTGTTCATCAAGTCAAAACTCAAAGCTCAACCAAGAACAATTTGCTCAAATCTTATAAGCATAGGGTTTGGGATTTGATTGAGGGTTTTGATATCCAAACAACTCCAAGAAATCATAATAAGCATGTCAATAGACTTGCAGCAGTTGGTGCTCAATTTGACATACCAACACATTTTGCAAGAAAAAAGGAGCAGTATATCAGACTTGTGGTGAGGTCTGCTATTTCGAATAATCAAGATCACTGGAAAGTCTTTGACAGTGACCAACAAATAGTGAATTTTCTACAAGACGAGGCAGAATTTTCTAAAAGAAATTAGTCCAAGTTGCAAAATCAGTATGGTGATCAGATTGTGCAACTAAGTAGCAACAAGCTACCAAATGGTCTTATCACTCTTGAAAGTATTTTCAACCCCGATAATTAGTTAAAGCAGAAAATGATGAACTTAGCTGCAAAGAAGGGTGACTTCAAGCCAATAGAAATTTCAGAGGGCAAGTCTCTAAACTTGGGAAGGGTATGCTCCACTGCTGAACATGATGTTTTCATAAATATTTGCAATAGGTACAATGATGTAGTTGCTTGGACTTATGAAGACCTAAAGGGTTTTGATCCAGTCCTTTCCCAACATACTATTGAATTAGATATTGATGCCAAACTTGTAAGGTGAAAACAAAGGCATATAAATCCTAAAATTGAGCCTTTGATGAGAAAGGGGTTGGCCAAATTGATTGAGGCTAGAATATTTTTTCCCATGAAGCATTCTTCATGGGTTGCAAATCTTGTTCTTGTTAGAAAAAAGAATGGGGAAATAAGACTTTGTGTGGATTTTAGGGATCTAAATAAAGCCTCCCTAAATGATCATTATTATCACGTCCCCTCCATGGAGCATATTTTACAAAGAGTTAGTGGTTCATAGAGGTTTTCCTTCTTGGATGGTTACTGTAAATTCAAAATTCACCATGCTCCCTTCGGGTTTTGATTTTTGGCTAAGTACTAGCCCATGCCTTCACAATTTTCGTCAGCCCCTTTTTTGGTTGTCGTCGCAGCTTCTATCGCATATCTGCTCATCGCACTCTGAAGGAATTTTCTTTTCACTTCCTCATCAGCCCCCACTTGCGTGCCACATAGCTCCCATTCACATAAGGATTTGGCGGGGCCCACAAGCAACATCTACATTGACCATTTTTTTCTGTCCTCCTTGCGCATGTTTTCTACAAGGAAGAAAAAATCGACTGCGAGCAACAAAATGCTGCCACGCGTCTCTTCCGCACACACTTATTCAATGTTGGGGATAAAGTAGATTAAAGGCTGCATGATGTTGCTACGTGTTCTAACTGCCCATCCCAAAGGGCGACACTTGTCTGCACAAGGCTTTGCTAGACCACTGCCATCATTCGCAGGGGGATGTACCTAAATGGAGGGCGACCAAATGTTGTGTCTCAAATATTTTTTGTTACAACAGATGAGGGTGATCATTTCCATGACATCATTGCTCAAATTTTGAATCTTTTCAATTGCTAGTCACCAAGCGGTGGAAGGCTTACTATAAATACTGCTTTTAGTTCTACGGTTCCATTCCAAGGGTTCCAATACTTGAAGATCATATGCTATTTCACTAGTTTTTAGAATCATAAGATTTTTTGGAGAGACCAGGCCTTTGTATTGTTTAGATTATTGCAAGAACTCACAGATTGTGCCATTGTTCGACCTCTTTGTTTCTTATGCTATTGATAAACTCTATATTGTGCCATTATTGTTTAAATGGTTTATTTGTCGTACTTCTATAATTTGAATGCAAGTTTGCTGGTTTAGATCATGTCTTATGACTCTTCTTTTTAGTAAATGGGCGTGATTATTATTTTATGTCACTGAATGAGTTGTTTATGCTGCAATCCTTAATTTTTGTTATTCTAGGATATGGTAAATTGCTAAGCAGGCCCTTAGACTATATCCAAAAGATAGGTTTATCATGCCTTTTATATAAATTATGGCATATCGCCTTAGTTAGATTCTTTATTTTATATCTACTTTCGTTTCCCATTCCAAAACCCCATTCACAGAAAAAGTCAACTTCTTAAAAAATCTGAAGGTCACTCAGTTTAGCACAATAGGTCCCCCATAAACTGAGTTTCACACAAAGGGCTATTACCTTGCTAATTTTTGGCATCAACAGTTTTTCTTTTTCCTGGAACACTCGATGGGACCAAGCTTAATGAATCAAATTTTCAAAGGGGTGTATGAGTCATCTATCTGTTACTAGGTCCCAAATAACAAATAATCCTAGTTTATTAGTACCACCATTAGGGATAGTATAGCCCGCGTCCCAATTAGTAAACATTTTGCTTCCTCGTCCCTTTTCGCTAGCCATGTTTCTTGTTGCTAACATAAATTATGTGGCATGGGACGCTGAAATTCCTCTTGTTGCACCAGTAGCACCTGTTGTTTGGGTCGCTATCCCAGTTTCCACCCTAAAGACCATGCCTAAATTTACCAGAGATGGTTCAAGAACACCATCTGAACATTTGCAAGATGTTGTAGATGTATGCCTAGTACATGGGGTTACAACCCAAAATGTGGCGTTAAGGTTGCTTGTCACCTCTTTCAAGGGCAAGGCACTGGATTGGTATCATACATTACAAGCAAATACTATCAGTACTTGGGATGAGCTTGGGGAGCCTTTCTATCAAAGGTTCTCGAATGAAGGAGACTGGTCATTGCTATATTATCAGTTGTCAATCATAAAGCGGGCCCCACACGAAGCCATGGCTAACTTCAATGCTCAGTTCCATACAAGCTGGCAAAGGATTCAAGTTGATATCTGCCTGTCGCCGAATTTGGCATTCATTTTTTACCTGAAGGCCATCAATCTCGACATCTCAATGATGATCCAGTCTCTAGGCGGAACCACAGTATTGGGCGCATATAGCATCCTTGTTAAAGCAGAGAACAATTTGATAGATGTCAGGAAGTTGCTACCTCAACCCATCATCCCCATGTTTCTAGAAATATCAGTTCATACTTAGGAGATGCCTTCTACAAGTGCACCGGCTCCTCCCCAATCCATATACACATATCTGAGCACGCAACAAAATTTTGCTTCTACATTTGGCTCTTCAAAGGAGGAGATGAGCAAATTTAAGGAAATGTTGTTGTGGACTATTGTCAATGAGATAACTGTCATCAAGCACAATCAGGTCGTACCTTTGAAGCCTTCCCATCAGAATTATCAAGGTGGAAGATCCTCTTACCAACAAAACCAGTTCCAAGGAGGCACTCAGACAAATCCATAGGCACAAACAACAAATCAAATGGTATCGGTACCCACTCCGCTACAGAGTGCTTATCTAAGTTCAAACAAAGAGTTGACTGTAGGACAAAATAACTTAGCAGATGACACCAACTCCTAGTGCTTCCCTTGCGGCGATTCACATATGCCCTGAATTTTCCCGTGTATTAACCTACAACAAAAGGTGGCAGAGTAGCGCAACCAAGCTACAATGTCAGATCCCAAAAGCTATGTGTATACCTCTTCGCAAATGGACAATGTGGCGCTCACCACGCAAATGCAAGGGATGTCACTAGAGTAAGAAGCGGACATCACTCCTAACCATGCACTCTTCTCATGGATGGAAGAAGAAAAAGTGGTGTTTGCCAATGATACATCTGCATCTAAAATGTCGCAAGTACAATCTGACTATGACACTCGCTCAAAGAGGAGATTTACAGGCAAACCAGTTGTCTTGCAACTAGTCAGTTTGCAACCTAAAGGCACCCCTGACCAGATACATAGTACCTCGGCAGTGATGCCGCAATATTAGCCACGTAAGGAAATTATTATAACAAGAGCAAAGGAGCATAAACATCTGAATCTGCCACCTTTCAATATGGTGGAACAATTGAAGAAATCATCTGCTAATGTGTCTCTGTGGGATATTCTAGCCATCCCAGAACAAAAGACACTACTACAAAAGGCTCTCCGAGAAGATGTAAGTGCAGAATCAATGGAGCAATTTCCTAAAGCAAAGGTTGTTCATCAACCATCTCCTACCAAAGTTCTTACAAATAATGCAGTAGAAGCCCCTGCTGAAGTAAGAGATAAGCCGAAGCCTCAACCCTTCTTAACTCTCATTATAGGGGAGAAATTATTACATAATGCCATGATTGATTTTGGTGCTAGCACCACAGTTATGCCTTAACAAATAGCTGAAGCTTTAGGACTCAACTATGAACCCTTAAAAAGAGGAGTGATGCAGCTTGATGGAAACAGAGTCGAAACCATAGGCATCATCAAGGCACTCCCCTTGACTCTATTTGCTTGCCCTAGTATCATTGTGCCACAAGACACTATGATCATAGATGTTCCCTCCATGTTCGGCCTCTGCCTATCTCGCGAATTTACTTCAAAGGTGGGTAGATACCTATCCCTGGATTGGTCACATTTGATCCTTAGAACTAAACATGGTGCGAAAATGAAGATAGAATTTGAAGCTTTACATTTAGAGCATGTAGCCGATGAAGCCATGATCAATTTTGAAGCCGCGTATACCTCTATCACCAAGAAGAAATGTATTGTGTTGAGCCACTAAAAGATGAGAGGGTGAACAGAGATCGAGATGATCAAGAAGATGCTCTCTTGAGCAACCATATAGATATTGACCCTTTCGTCAACTACCATCCTATCGGGCTGGGCACTTATGTCATCTACGATGAAGATCAAGTGCTCCCAAAGGTTGCCAAAGAATCTGAAGCCGGTCAAGCCTCTTAACTATGGACATTGCACTTCGACGAAGCAAGATGCAAAAATGGTGCAGGCGCTGGGATATGTTTAACGTCCCCACAAAATGAAAAGACACTAAGGTCTTTCTGCTTCCCATTTGCTTGCTCGAACAATGAAGCTGAATACGAAGGACTAGTGCAAGTTATCAGCCTTGTGAAAAGGATGGGCATAAAGTAACTAATAGTGTTCGAAGATTCTGAACTAATATTCAATCAGGTCCAAGGAATTTCTATGGCCAAAAATGTCTGCATGCGATCCTATAGACACTGAGTTTGGGACTTGATTGAGGGTTTTGAAGCCTTCAACATTTAGACGGTGCCCCGTGAATAGAATGCAGATGCGGATCACATGGCATCCATCGGATCTCAGTTTGACCCTACCTCCGATCTCATTCACAACAAAAACTTCGTATGAGTAATAGTTTGACTGGCAATTCTAGACAATGACCAAAGCTGGCAAGTGTTTGATAGTGATGAACACGTTGCCTTGTTCATCTAGCAGTTAGGGGAGTTTGCTGACCAGCTCCAACTAAAGATTGCTGAAGCCTATGAAGGACAAATCATCCAGCTGAAATCCAAGAAGCTTCCAAAAGGATTAGTCATGCTCGAAAACCTTTTTGATTGTGACGATGCAAGAAATGGCAAGTAGAAGTTTGTAGCAAACAAAAGTGACTATGCAGACTTATAGGTCAGAGATGGAAGAAAACTCAAAGTCGAGAAGGACATCCTGCATCATGATAAAGAAAGGCTTATCAACTTTTGCGATAAATATGAAGGAGTGGTGGCCTAGTCATATGACGACCTCAGGGGATATGATCCTGATATCATTCAACCCACAATAGAGTTGGCGGAAGGTGCAAAGCTTGTCTGCTAAAAACAAAGACCAATCAATCCCAAGATTGAAGTGCTAATGGCACAAGAATTAACAAAGCTAATCCAGTCACGAATTTTCTTCTCAATCAAGCATAGCACATGGGTATCCAATTTGGTCCTAGTCTAAAAGAAAAACAAAGATATTCACCTATGTGTGGACTTTCGGGACCTAAACAAAATGTCCCTGGAGGATCATTACCCGCTACCCTCAATGGAGTCAATCCTACAAATAGTGGTAGGATCCGAGATGTTTTCCCTGTTGGATGGATTCTTCGGTTACAATTAGATCCAGGTCAAAAAGGAGGATCAACATAAGACAACATTCACTACCAAGTGGGGAACGTTCGCATATGCCAAAAAGTCGTTTGACCTCTCAAATGTAGGAGCTACCTTCCAACAAGCAATGGATATCGCTTTTAGCGAATTAATTAACAAGATTATCCTAATCTATTTGGATGATCTGATGGTGCTCTCCAAACCAAAGGATGATCATTTTGATCACCTTAAGATGGTTTTCAAGAAATACCAAGAATTTGGGATATCCCTGAACCCAAAAAAATGTGTCTTTGGAGTACCACAAGGCAAACTACTGGGGCATGTAGTGTCCAAAGAAGGAATTTCAATTGATCCTGAGCGGGTGAAAGCAATCAAAGAGCTTCCTCTTATGGTCAACATGAAAATCGTTCAGTCCTTCTTGGGGAAGGTAAATTTCGCTAGCAAATTTATTTATGATTTTGCAGGAATAATCAGGCCAATTACCCTAATGCTGAAAAAGGATCAAATATTCAAATGGATGAAAGACACCAGAGAATCCTTCGAGAAAGTCAAGGATGTTATCTCTTTCGCTCCTGTTTTGGTCAACCCAGACCTATCAAAGGACTTTATAATGTATGTATTCAATAGCAAGTCAAGCATTGCTACTGTCTTAACCCAAAAAGAGAATGAGGGCAAGGGAGAAAATCCGATAGCATTTCACTCCTAGACCCTAAAGGAATATGAAACAAACTACAACTTTGTAGAGAGGCAAGTGTTTGCAATAGTTAAGGGGCTCAAGAAGTTCCGACACCTAATCTCTTGCAGTAAGGTGATTGTCTATGTTGCACATTCTAGTGTGCGTGAATACATCATGGAAGGATAAATCACCGAGAAAAGAGCCAATTTGATCGCCAAGATCCTCAAGTATGACATTGAGGTCAAGCCTACCAAGACTATTCAGGGAAGAGGATTGTGCAAGTATCTTGCACACGAGGAAGAAATGGCCCCCAAAGAAGAGTAGCCGAAACTAGTCCTAACGGACAAGTTAGAGTCCGAAGGTTGTTGGCTGGCAGACAGAGTAAGCTTTATGCATACAAGAAAGTATCCATCAAGCCTTCCTTCTCAAAAAATGATATTCTACCAGTTGCAAAACAACGGATTCATGCTCATCGAAGGGATCCTATTCAAGAGAAATTTCAACAACATTTTATTGTGATGTGTTACCACAGAGCAAGCAAAAAGGATCATCGACACTTACCATAGTAGTCTCGTAGGCAGAAACTTCTCCGCAAAGACCACTGCCATCAAGATCATGTGTGCGAGGTACTTTTGGCTGATGCTATTCAATGATTCCTACTCCTTGGTGAAAACTTGCAAAGAATGTTAGTTCTTTGCTGGAAGAAAGAATTTTGTGATGCCCCTCAATCCGATAGTGGTTGATGAGCCATTCGTGCAATGGGGTTTAGAATTCATCAGAATGATCATCCCAACTTCCAACACAGGACATAAATGGATCTTAATGGCCACATATTACTTCATGAGATGGATTGAGACTATGCCACTCAAGAATGCGACAGAGGCAAAGATAGTGGATTTCCTAGACAAGCTGGTGGCGAGATTTGGCCCACCCAAAACTATCATCTTTGACAATGCTAAAGCTTTCCTAGGCTCCAAGGTAAGTCAATTTGTACTTACACACATAACGTTCCTTAAAACATCATCAAATTATTACCTGTAGGGGAATGGTTTAGCCGAATCAACAAACAAGAATTTGGTTCGACTCCTCAAAAGAATTGGGCCAGAATATCAACAAGAGTGGCACAAAAATCTTCGAACAACACTTTGGGTGGACCACATAACTCTGAAACAAGTCCTCAAGACTTCATTGTATGAGCTAGTTTATGGAAAAGAGGCATTATTGCCTATCTCTATGGAGATTTTGGCGTTGTAATTGCTAAAATCCCTCGAAGTAGAACAAAATGGTGCAATCGAGGTACGATTAGCTGAGTTACTAGAAGTACAAGAAAAAAGGGAAAAGTCCCTAATGACCATGAATAACCGCCAACAAGTGGTTAAAAGGTGGTTTGACAAGAAAACGTTTGACCAAGGCCTAAAGTGCAGAGACTTGGTGCTAAAGTATAACGAAAGGGCCGCAAAGCCGAGTTAGCATGGAAAGTTTGACAGCCTTTGGGAAGGTCCATTCAGAATAATTCAATGCAAGGAGCACAGTTCATACAAGTTAAAGACTATGGAGGAAGAAGCGCTAAGGATTTTGGTCAATGAAATTCATTTGAAATTATTCAATTAAGCTTGCTTTCCATACCCATGTAAATATGTAAATATGCTTTTCCCTTCTTTCCCTTTTGTTTTGCTGGCCGATCTTTTTATTTTATCCTGTGGTTCGCGGCAGAAAGAAACAGTGACCCATTATTGTAGAGAGTAAGGGAAATAAATTCATAGTTGAACAGAACAAAAATTAAACACCCACATGAAAAACTGAGATTCGTACATACAAAAAAAAATGAAAAGATAACTCAGTTGCAGAAACTAGAAGAAGACAACGAGATGATTATCTAAAGATATATTTTCATTATATATACTTTTATATTTAAATAAGGCTACGTTTATAAAAGTATATATACATTTTGCTTTTGTTATATATTACCAAAAGCCTTTTTAGGCATGTATACAAAAAGGGACTAATTACTATCAGTGTTTTGAAAGCTAGAAAAAGAAAAACGTAGGTCTTCAATTCACGGTGTGAGTAACAGCAACAGACACATCAATGGTAACATCCACAATATCCTCATCCATAGGGGCATTATTAGCAGTAGTAGCATCATCCAATGGAGCAAAGGTAGGTGGATGGAACACCAGGTTCCTGAAGTCTGTGTACTAGTCGATGTTGTGGAACGACACCATGTTGTAAATGCAGAATAGGAAGTCACAGGCTCGAGTGACCCTCTGATGGTGCTCATCTTGTGTCTGAAGGCAAAAGCCACTTAGAAATGGTAGCCACGACACAACCATGTCCTCTTCTATAAACCTTTGAAGGTCACTTGCAGTTGGGATTCCCCCATCATATGCAACATTTGCAATGACCTCACTGAGGTCATTCATATATTTCTTTAGGGAAGATTTCCTTCACCAAATGAAGAATTAACAGCTTGGGAATTCCTATATCTAGCATGGAGGCGAGGAAGTGCGAGCACACATTAGTGTTGAATCAATACTTGTCCTCGTACTCGAGGCAGTCCCGTCCCAAGACCCACTTTATGGCTATAATGGACAGTGAATGCTTGTTTTTCGTCATTCTCTTTAACCACTTGGTAGAAATCTTTCCTAGGAAAGCAGTCTGGGACTTGTGCAACACTAGCCTAATTGGGGTATTCATCTTGTCAGACCTTCTGCAAATACTTTATAACTATCCCTGCAAAGCACCTAAGTCTAGCCTATGAGAAGGCTACGTAACTGCAAATATTAAACTGCTACGCCAATTACCTAACACCAATTTTGCTCAAATCACTAAGTGTGCTTTCACTACTGCAAAGAGGCCTATTTATAGAAAAAGTGAGGAAAGGCATGGTAATCCACTTGCCATAAACATGATATTAATCAAGTACCAACTTGAAAACTGTGCCTAGGCTTACTCGAATTTCCCACCCAGTTGCATATGCTAAGTACAGTTTGCTACGTGCAAAACTAATAAGGGTTAATTAATTAGCCTAAGTTGTTGGTAGCAATCAGTGGTGTTATGCACGGCCAAGGACTAAGGTGTCATCCTCCAGGTATTTTGCTTATTCCAAGGCAGAACTCGTATCTTTTCAAATGTTGAGCGCATCTTCGGCCTAATCATTCTTTTTAAGATATTAATTGCCAACACATATGAAGGCTTAAGCTTTTTGTAAGGCGTTGGATCAAGTTCCAAGAAAATTGTGCTATACATGTAGTTTTTAATTATATTTATGAATTATTTTCAAATCAAAATGGCAAGTAATTCATCTCGCACAAGCCAAAGGTTCAATGGTACATGCCGCATTAAATGCAAAAAAAAAAGATTCTTGTCTACCACCTTGAGAAAAGATCGCTAAATATTGTATGTAAAAGTTTTAAAGCACTTAAAAGTTTTCTTTTAAAAATGCTACTCAAAGCAGAAAGCAAGTTCTAAAGCATAGCTAGAGCTGAAGTAAAATTGTAGAACTCAAGCTAAGCAGAAAGCTTCCCGCAAATTAGCAATGGCAAAAGGCTCAAGTCAGGGAGTTAGGCTAGTAGCGACGCAAAAATAAGCTAAAGCTCTACAAAAAGCACCAGTGGTTAATGTCTTTGAAGATATTTCGTATGCTATGCGGGGTATTCCTGACAAGCTAGAATGGGAAAACACAAGGCAACTGGACAAGCCCAAAATCTACAGAGACTGGAACTTAGTTCATGAAGATTGGGATAATGTTCATGATCCCTTTCTTGCAAAAAAACCCAAAGGATTGAGGGAAGCAGCCTGCACATGAATGAAGGTGTCCAGAAGGGCAATGTCATCTGCAAAAAAAGTATGGTTCACTGGGTTTCCTCAATATATGGTCCCATCTGTGCACTACTGCCCAGAGTTGGTAGATGCAAACATTAGGTGTTTCAATCCAAGTACTAGCACTATTGAGGGTCAGACTCTTTCAATTAATATCAGCCCAGTTGCCATCTGGAACATGTTGTGCATTCCAGACCCTGTGCAAAGAGGGATGAAAGTGGAGACATTCAATCCTAAACATGGAGATAAGATATGGAGCACAAGGGATAAGGCACAAGAGTTTTTCAATGAAGAAACTAAAAGAATTGAAGCAAAATGTGGGAAGCTGCCAGTAATTCCTACAATGCACGACGCTTTCAAGGAAGACCTATAAGATGCATTTTCAATGATGGCATTTGTTTTCAGTCTGGACACTGACCAAGAGGTGCAATCTTTTCAATTGGGCCCAATTTTCCAATTTCGCTACCAAAACTCTTATTTCTGGTATGATTTTGGAGAATTCCTCTCAAAAAAGATGTTAGAACAAATTAACAAGTACCTAGTTGAACGAAATTTCAAATTTGTCTCCTATCTTGCTTATATATTTTTATATAAAAACCCTGATTTCTTTAATGAGTTTATGGAGCTGTCTATCTTCGATGAGAAAGGTAGGAAGAAACCAGTTTTTGTCTGGACCCCTCTCCTCTCTTCTACTACTTTGATTATTATGCATTTTCAGATCATTTCTTGACTTCGATTTTGCAAGATTTACTAGGGGAGGAGTATATTAATTGACTCACCTTGACTCAGATAGAGTTTATGCATAATTTCATTCCTAAATGTGATTGGTTTTTCAGAGTGGATTTTACATTCATCGAAATGCAAGGCTTCATTGGGGAACCCTTCTGCCTTCCGACATGTGTGACTAATCGAGTGTTGGCTTTGGAATTGTTTCGGCAGGCGTGCATTATTGATATTACCTTCTACAGGGCGAAAAGCGTCAAGAAGAAGGGATTCTTCACCTGTTCGCAAACTTTCAAAATGGTGGCCATGAAAAAGAAGCAGACACACTTGCTATTGCAGGATAAGCTAGATCATTTGGGGTTGGTGATGATATGTGACAAGTGGGATTACAACCCTTTCAATGATTTACCGTATGATCACCTAAAGGTAACTCACAACCCTCAACCTTATTGGGAGCAGAGATGCAACTCGCTAGAAGATAAAGATGAATTATTGGTTGACCTAGTTCATATCCCCATGGAAGACAGCAGGCCTCCATGGCATAGGCTCTATTTCCTGGTGGCAGATTATGATGAGAACTATAAAATGGGGAAGACTCTATACAATAAACTAAGGAATGAAGAAGAATAGACTATTGAAAAGATCAGAGCCTTCTAGATATATCACTAGGAAATAAAGCGGCCTAAGGTACCTTATGATGATGTAGTGAAAGACAAAGAGTTTGAAAGGTTGTGGGATGAGGAGCACCCTACTTCCGACTCAAGCGATAACGGTGGCAACGACCTCGATGAAGGAGAAGAGCAAGCGGAAGAGGAAGCTGAGACATCAACATCCTCTGCCCAACAAAAGAGGAAGTCTACAGGGAAATCTACTTATGTCGCTTCAAATGTGCGACTAAATATGTCATGAGCCTCGCAGACACTCATGTGGGCCTTGAAAATGACAAGAGTGCCCCAACAACAACAACAACCAAAAAATATAGAGACCATGGAGATTGAGGACTCCCCACCTGCTAAGTGGCAACGTACTGAAGCTATTCTGGGAGAAGGATAACAAGGAGCCTTCGCAGGCCAAGTGCTCACATCAAGCCAGGAACCCGAAGTAAGTAGCCAACGACAAGCGAAGCACCGCCAACATCCAGTCAACAGGTAATTTTCGCTTTTGCTTTTCTTACTTCTCAATATTTGTTGTCCTCTTCCATTTTTGCGATGCCCATTACTACAAGTGTTGACCCTACTTTATTTACCCCCACCACAATGTTTGTGAGAGGTTTCTCCCAATTTTTCCAAACTAGGCTATTTATCTTAACACCTCTGCGAACCTTAACGCTGGCCATCGTTGCTCAATCTTTCCTCGCCTCTCTTTCTCAAAAGCTTGACTGCTATTGGCACCCCTATTGCCCCTACTACATCGGGTCCAACCTAGCATGCCCAACAAACAAACTTGATTGCGACTACCCCATCACTGCAACTGATGAGCCCTTTTGCCAATTCGCAAATTGAACTATGGAAAGTCCCATTTTTCTCCTAAAAAATTATCAATCTCCCTCCAAAGAAAATGCAAGGGCCCGCTACATGGGTATTTCCTTTTGCCCTACCTCCCAGTGCACCTATTGTTGGCGGACTAGTTCGGTTGCCATCTGAATTCATATACCAGGGAGAAGCCACAAAGAAAATGCGAGCCCTCATAATCCAGAAACGAAAAGAAAAGGATGATAACAAGGAGGCGGAATCCAAAGTATATACAATTTACAATGAAGAGCAAAAAGTGTTGAATTTTTCCACCATGTACCCAAATGTTGTCAAACCATAGGGGGAGATGCTCCCGAGTGATTTTGACATGTATGCCATGGGAATTGATCTAATCGCAGCTCGACCGCAGGATAAGGTGGAACTCATGGAGGAAACACAACGGTTGGTGATGACCAACTTCCTTAAGTCTGGCCATCAATTAAAGAAAAAAGAGGAGCAACTAAAGTTGGTGAGGGAACGAGTCAGCTTCTTGGAAACAAAAGAGAAATCACTAGAAGTTGAAGTTGCATGCTTGTTTGAGAAGGTGCAAATAGGAGAATTGGAGCAGGCCAAGCTCCAAGAAGAGCTCAATAAGTCCCAGTGCGTTGACCCCATATTGCTTAATGAGCTACATGCAAGGATCCAAAAATATCAAAGCCAATTGACCTCAACGAAGCAAAATTTGCAACAAAAGGAGGAAGAGTTAGCAGTTCAACGCGCTCTATATGAGCAAGAATTAGAAAAGAATCATATGGAATTTAAGGGGAAAAAGGCCCAATTAGAAAAGGAGCTTCAAGAGACAAAGTCCTCTCTTGACAAAGAATTGGAAAACCGTGCCCAAGTTGAGGAGAATTGGAATAAAGAAATGAGTAGCTCCAGGGAGCAACTGGCATCCGTGAAAAAGAAAAATGCAGAATTAACAAAGGCCATTAACTCAAAGGATGCAAAGATTGCCTCTCTAAAGAGCTCTCTCCAAGCCTCCTCCGCCCAGCTAGACCTCATCCCATTGGCTCGGTAGATATATATTTCTTATTGGGAAAAGATTAAAACCTTCTACCTAACACTGCAGCCAACGCTCTGGTTCATCTCAAAGGCAACAAAATTGAGCCAAGAGGTTCACAAAACAATTGAACAATTTCCACGGTTCATCTTAGAGAAGGTTCCGGAAGCAAAGAGTCTGCTCACCAATCTATATTCAGTCTTTGATGAAGACCTAGCCAAGGCAGGGATCGAGGATCGGGATATTGTTGCCCAAATGGCAAACAAGTTTATCCATTGCCACTCGGCTTTCCAGCAAAATAAAGCGGCCGCAACTACTTTGAGCCAAACAATGGACAACATGTGAGAATTTCTCCCAATTGAGCGAGATGGGTCTGCTGTCTCCATTTCTTAAGGATAGATTGATTGCCATGACTGAACTAATTGTAGAAAGAATTGAATAAAAGAAGCAGTACCCAAACACTTTCTAGAGTTTCAGCCATCTTCCACCACAACAGACATTGAGGGTGTTATTCATCCTCTTGCACAGCTAATTTTCCATTATGAGGCAGAGGTCAATTTACTTAAGACACTACCTTATAAAGAAACACTCGACCTAGGCAAAGTGCATGAGAATCTGCGCAAAATAGAGAGACCATCCGAAGATGACTGGCCGCCTCTACAGACAACCTTTTCCAAGCTCTAATTTCATCGCTAATGGATGGCGCTCTGGTCTGCGAACCAGAGAAAAATTTGGGTTCCACGTTCCTCAGAGTGAAACACCCCTGATAGTCGCCAGAAACTGTGAATTCGAAATTCACCATGCTCCCTTCGGGCTTTGATTTTTGGCTAAGTATCGACCCATGCCTTCACAATTTTCATCGACCCCCTTTTTGGTTGTCGCCGCAGCTTCTACCGCGTGTCTGCTCATCACACTCTGAAGGAATTTTCTTTTCACTTCCTCATCAGCCCCTGATTGCGTGCCACGTAGCTCCCATTCGCATAAGGATTTGGCGGGCCCCACAAGTAGCATCTACATTGACCATTTTTGCTACGTGTCCACCCTGCGCACGTTTTCTACAAGGAAGAAAATATCGACTGTGGGCAGCAAAATGTTGCCACACATCTCTTTGGTGCACATTTCTTCAACGCTGGGGATGAAGCAGATTAAAGGTTGTAGGATGTTGCTACATGTTTTAGCTGCCTATCCCAAAGGGCGACACTTGTCTACACGATGCTTTGCTAGACCACTGCCATCATTCACATGGGATGTACCTGAATGGAGGGCGACCAAATGTTGTGTCTTGAATATTTTATGTTACAACGACCGAGGGTGATCATTGCCACGACATCATTGCTTGGATTTTGAATCTTTTCAGTTGCTGCTCACCAAGCGGTGGAAGGCTTGCTATAAATACTACTCTTAGTTCTGCAGTTCCCAGTTCTACGGTTCCATTCCAAGGGTTCCAATACTTGAAGATCATATGCTATCTCACCAATTTTTAGAATCATAGAATTTTTTGGAGAGACTAGGCCTTTGTATTGTTTAGATTATTGCAAGAACTCAAAGATTGTGCCATTGTTTGGCCTCTCTGTTTCTTATGCTATTGATAAACTCTATGTTGTGTTGTTATTGTTTAAATGGTTTATTTGCCATACTTTTATAATTTGAATGCAAGTTTATTGGTTTAGATCATGTCTTCTGCCTCTTCTTTTCAGTAAATGGGTGTGATTATTATTTTATGTCATTGAATGCGCTGTTTATGCTGCAATCCTTAATTTTTGTTATTCTTGGACATGGTAAATTGCTAAGCAGGCCCTTAGACTATATCCAAAAGATAGGTTTATCGTGCCTTTCATATAAATTCTAGCTTATTGCCTTAATTAGATTCTTTATTTTATATTTTCACTTTTGTTTCCCATTCCAAAACCCCATTTATAGAAGAAACCGACTTCTTTAAAAATCCAAAGGTCACTTAGTTTAGCACAATAGGTCCCCTATAAATTGAGTTTCCCACAAATGGCTGTTACCTTGCCAATTTTTGGCATCAACAGTTACTTTGGCTACAATCAAATTTTGGTCCAAGAATCTAATCAACATAAGAAAACATTTACTACCAAATGGGGCACCTATGCTTATTGTAAAATGCCTTTTGGTCTAACCAATGTAGGTGCTACTTTTTAGAGAGCCATGGATATGGCATTTCAAGGTGTGTTTAGACAGTTTGTTTTGATCTATTTGGATGATATCATAGTATTTTTAAAGTATGTAAAAGACCATTTTAGTCACCTTGAGAAAATATTTCAAAAATTTAGGGAATATGTATCCCTAAATCCAAATAAATGTGTCTTCGCTACCAATTAGGGCAAGCTTCTTAGGCACATTGTTTCAAAGATGCCTTGGTCATTGATCCTGCAAGAGTAAAATCTATCTTAGCCATCCCACTTCCCAGTCACAAAAAATAATTACAAAGTTTCTTAGGCACAATTGACTTTGTGAGGAGGTTCATTCCAAACCTTGCTACTTTGGTAAAGCCTCTTACTTCTATGCTTGAGAAAAATAAGGTCTTCAAGTGGACCAAAGAAGGTAAAGATAGCTTTGAGGCTATCAAACAAGAAGTTTTTCAAGCTCCTACCCTTTTCAATCCTAACTATGACAAGGATTTCATTCTTTACATTTTTGGAGGTGAAGCAAGTATATCAGTTGTTCTAACTCAACTAAATAAAGATAATCTGGAGCAACCCATTTCTTTCTTTAATGGACTCAAGGATTATGAGGTCAAGTACAACTACGTTGAAAAGTAAGCTCTTGCTGCTGTTAGAGCGTTGAAAAAAATTAGACACATGTTGTCTAATAATAACGGTGCTCCATGTCTACATTAAAGAGTTCCTATTAAGCAAATATATCAATGAAAAAAGGGTTGGTTGGATCACCAAGGTGATGGAGTATGATGTTGACATCAAAATCACCAAGCTAGTGAGAGGTAAAGGGTTGTGTGAACAACTTGTCTCAACATATGAGACTCCTATAGAGGCTTCCCTTGTGCTACAAGAACCGCAAGCACCAAATGCATACATACAAGGCAGCTAGGTGCATGATATGACCACCTTTTTACAGGAAGGTAGATATCCTTTGGGTCTAAATAGGACCAAAAGAAGACATTTCAAATTACAGTCCATTCCCTATGTCACAGTGGATGACATACTCTTCAGAAAGGATTTCAATGGAGTCCTATTAAGATGCATAGAGGAAGATCGAGCCAGTAGATTTCTAAATGAATTCCATGATGGCTCTTCAGGTGGCCATTTTTCTACAAGGGCTACTATTGCAAAGATTATGAGGGTCGATTATTATTGGCCAACTTTGTTCAATGACGCTCACAAATGGGTGAGAAATTGCAAAAAGTGTGCTTTCTTTTCTGGAAAGAAAAGGCTGGATGCCTTCCCTCTTCATCCCATTCAAGTTGATCAACCATTTACATAGTGGGGTTTGGATTTTATGGACATGATAAATCCACCATCAAGTGCTGGTCATAAGTGGATTTTAACAGCCACAAATTACTTTACTAGGTGGATAGAGGCAGTTGCTTTGAAGGATGCCACTGATGCTTCAGTTTTAGAATTCCTTAATGGAATTGTTACCAGATTTGGCACTCCTTCCACCATTATTTTAGATAATTCCAATGCTTTTACTAGTGCTCATATCCTTGATTGGGCAATGAAGCATGGCATTTACTTGAAGACCTCATATAATTACTATCCTTAGGGTAATGGTTTGGTTGAGTCTTCAAACAAAAATCTCATCAGGATTATTAAAAGGACCATTGAAGACAACTAAAGGGTTTGGCATAGCAAGTTGAAGACAACCCTTTGGGATGATAGAATTACTCCTAAAAGAGCAATTGGTAATTCTCCTTTCATGCTAGTTTATGGAAGGGAAGCAAGGTTACCATTATCATTAGAGTTGCCTTCTCTGGAGTTGGCACATTAGTTGGAGTTAGAAGAGAACAATGCTATGAAAGTAAGGTTGGCTGAGCTCTTGGAGTTGGAGGAGATGAGGAATAAATCTATGCAAGTCATAAAAACACATTAAGCATAACTCAAAAGAAATTTTGACAAAAAGGCAATTCACAGAGTGTTCCAAGAGGGAGATCCATGCTAAAATGGGATGCAGACAGGGCTAAAGCTGGAAGACATTCCAAGTTTGATGTCGTTTGGAGTGGTCCATATGCCATCACTAGTTGCAAGGAGGCTAATGCATTCAATATTTCCAAGTTGGACGGTGAGGTTCTTCTAATCTCAGTTAATGGGATTCATCTCAAATATTATTTCTAATAAGTTTTGAGTTTTCATATACATATTGTAATTTTTTGTTTTCTATAAGTACTTTGCACACCCTACATTCTCCTTAAGAGAATGTATGTCCCTAGTTTCCATGCTTTCCTCCAAGTGCAGGCCTACACATGTTTTGTCTTTTGCCCTTAAGAGGCCTAGTTTTGTTGACCCTTTTCATGACTCTATGCCCAATGGACTGATAAGGCCCCTAGATTCTATGATTAGCAGGCAATCATCCCATAGAAATCACCAAAATGTTGACATATTTTATGCCACCCTTGGATGCACATCATTTATATCCGATTAGAGAGATCCTATATGTGCCTCTAATTGAAATCCATGATTATTTTGATGAATCTGGGTCTTTGAGGTTTTGAAGCTCCTCAATTGTATCCCATTAGGGTTTTGAACTTGTAAGTCGGGACTTCCAAAACCCTCATATGCTTAAACCCTAAATCTTTGTCTTAGTAGACACTTTTATTATATTCCTCTATTGACTCTTTGTAGCCAGTTCTTGGTTGTTCAGTTATAACTTATGTCTATCGAAGTCATGTTTTGACTGGCCCCTTCCTCCTAGTATTCTTGGTCGTTGCTCGTTGAGTCATTGTAAATCATGTTTTATACTAATGCAGGTTCAAATCACTTAATATTTGCTTAAGCCCTTGCATTGCTTAGTAGGTCCCTTAGAACACATTCTATTGGTTCCCTGCTAGCCCTCCAGATTAAAAAAATGGAATTAAAAAGATAGAGCGATGGTGGTCAGGTGACACTTGTCCACCCTCGTGGCAGGCCTTACCATAGTTTGAAGGCACTAATGGCTAAAGGCAATCAAATCAACGACTATGCTGGATCTTGACAAATAAATCTCGACAGTTCCCCGCTAGCACTATCAGATATGGGTTTATGGAGGGATAGTGGGCATGAGCCATGTGGTGTCATTGCCACCATCTGCTAAACTATTGGAAGCATGGAAATATTTATCAAATATTTTAGTAGGACTTTAGAAACATTAAAATTTGAGCTACTAAAAGGATTGCAACACACGTGGTCAATGGGAAGGTGAGATGCTTTAATCTCAACCATTCATTGGATGAAGGCATTAAGCATGTGGGCATTGGCTTGGAAAGTTAAATAGTGCATAAGTTGGGTTGTACTAATTTGATCTGGGTCATTGCTTGCTAGCCCGTGACCATAGATCTGAAACGTGTAAATCTTAGAGGGCTAGTGGGGAGGTGATGTGTGGTGTGGTGGGACTCGATGGTGATCGAACGGAGCATTTGGTGGGTCCATCAGACATGTAGTGACACATCGCTTGGTTGCTTCACATCACTATTGTGAAGCGAGGCGATCAAATGGTTCTCATGATGCACGATGAACGTAGGATGATAGGTGGAAGAGTTCTTTCCATATAAGAGACTCAAATGTGACTCACATG
This sequence comes from Sequoia sempervirens, assembly GCA_007258455.2. Taxonomy (NCBI): domain Eukaryota; kingdom Viridiplantae; phylum Streptophyta; class Pinopsida; order Cupressales; family Cupressaceae; genus Sequoia; species Sequoia sempervirens. The sequence goes on from VDFB02353493.1 coordinate 254,655,711, forward strand.
GATTTGTTGTAGTCCCTTCGATGATGGTTATGTAGTTTCTTAGTAATCAACAACCTAGATTTAGAGGTGTAGATCAATGACTATGTTTTAAAGTTTCATGGGAATATAATCTCGACCACTCATGCTCGATTCGACATCCAACATTCAAATTTCAACGGTCAACTACTCTTGTTTGTGGTTAATTTGAAGAAGTTATTGTTTAGTGACATTCTCAACTACCATATCAAATCTGATCAATTTGGATCATTTTTTTATGCCTTTTCAATGTTGTAGGATGACGCCATTACTCCTTAATGTATTGCAGAGGCCATATTCTTCTGTTAGGGTATGTTGGCCTGGATTTTATTACGGAATTTGTGGGTACTCATCCTTGCATTCATGAGAGTCATCATCTGGGGCTTGTTCGAGATGTCAGAGCCTTTATGGCTAGTTATGTTGCTTTGTAATCAGAATTCATCTTTTGTGACCCTAGTTAGTTTTGGGTTAGGGTTTTGAATTCAAATCTTGGTTATGCTTGAACCATAAAGGCAAATATGGTATCATTTAATAGATCCTTCCTCTCGTTCCTCTGGGATTTTTCTTTTGCAGACCTGTAACTCTTGCATTCTGCCATTGTAAAGGTTACTTCAAGCTTTTATATTAATGAAACTCAACTATTATCACCATCACCTCTTGCATGTTTGAGTAAAAATCATTTACCTTTATATATGAGTGGGTGTTTTAGTTATTTATTTGACACATTTTGCTGTTTTGAAGTAGGAAGGAACAAACTCTAAATTCGGTGCATCACCTTCTTTTACATTTTATGTTATCTTTCTACCCCTTTTCCTCAGTGAGTTGTTAGATTAGAAGTAGTGATAGGTTTTCATGTGCTGGGTTATACCAACACAATTACACTTAGTTTAGAAAAGGAAGTCGACCTTCTCTGAAGACTTGACCTCAATTTGCAAGGTCCCACACCTTGAGGCCATTTTCATTGTGTCAATAGAATACTAAACTCTTGTTCAGTAGGGTCTAGTTTTACGTGACAACAATGACCTTAAGGAATACCTAGAATTAGTGATTTGACCATGATTCGTAGAAGATCAAACTAGAATGAGGAAATCCTAGCTTTGGCATGGGAAACCCATTCTTCATGGTACTTATAGGTAGATAGCGCACGGGGAATCAAATAATGGGGGCAATAATTCAATTGGGTGTATAACAAATCCTTACAATTCATCGGAAGAGAAAATGAGACACAAATCATTCGATTATAATAACAAATTATGAAAATGACAACTTAATAGAGTTTTAAAAATGGTCCACACACATGGAAAAACTTCATTAAATGCATTATCAAAGGGTAGAGGAGGTCTATTGTGTCATTGCAATTTTTTTAAATAGGTAGCAAACCTCTAAAAGTATGTTGTTATAAGGCATCAAAGATTGAAACTCTAAATACAATTTTTGCAAAATTGTATCTTTTTAAAAAGGTTTGAACCTCTGAAGAATTAGTCATGTATAAGAAATTAGAGGTCGAGGTTAACTTTGCAATTTGTTGACTTGTGGAAAAAGTTTGAAACTCTACTTTGATGACAAGGATCACAAAATGAGGTGTATTTTACATGATTGTAACTTGATAGCAAAACTTTGCAATATACTTTAGTGGATGGTGAAGGTTGAGATGTAATTTGTGAAAATTGTTTTACTGCTTGAAAAGTCTAAAACTTTGCTTGGACATAAAATACTAAATTTTGACCTTAGAGACTCAAAATTTTAAACACTTAGACTCCATTTCAACATATTAATAATGAAATCACTTTCTCCCCAAACTATTTAAAACAAAATTTTAAATAAGAACTTTCTACAATTTAGACTAGAACCCTAAATCTTTATTCGAAAGATAAGAAAAAAGAAAAGAAAAATAACGTAGCGAGTTGAATGAAAGCACAACAGAATCTAGAACTATCCATTAGATTTACTTTCTCAAAAATAATATTTAATTTTGAATAATGACATCACAACTCTTTAACTCTTAATTTATGCTACGTAAATTATGTATATGGAGCGTTTTAATTTCCTTTACAAAATTAAATGTCCTTAAATATCACACTAGATAAAGGACACTATAGTCAAAATGGGCCAAAATATAGGGTAGAAGGTCATGGACAACCAGCTATACCCTACAATAAGAAACCCACAGATTTCGCTTCTCACATCTCTCTCATCTGATTCCGTATAGCTTTTTGCGAATGCAAATATTATATCTATATCTATTTACGCTTTTGATTTAGATCCCCAATCGATTCTACTTCGCCAAAATTTTACATCAGGTTTTTCTGTGGAGAACAACATTCAAACGAATCAATCATTACGAACAAAGTAAGTGTTATATCTGTAAATGACTATTACTAGTTGCAAATTTCCAATGTAATACAGTTATCTGCTTTACATTGATTGTTTTGGGTAGGGTTTTTTATTCTTTCTTCACAATATAAGGCAGTTTTGGCTTGGAGGTTTAGAATCTGCCCACCCTCACGTTTTCTTCTAATGATACCTTGTCTTCACAGCAAACGCATAAGAAATAATCGGAGGCAGAAGGCCTTGGCGTGCATCTGCTGCAGAGGAATTGAGCGTAAGTGTTTTCCTCTTAAAAACCATTTTCTTGATGCAATGCTGTATTTTTGACCTGTTTCGTATCGGAAAAAAAATTAGCTTGTTAAATTTTTTCCTCCATGGTTTTTCTAGATAGGAATGAAAAACTGACATTGAAAACTTTAAAAAATTATTCCTAGGGCTTGCAATATAGGGTTTGCAGATTAGGGTTTTGACCTCGAGATTTGTAGCGAGACGGTGAAACCCTGTTTTTGACATTGGTAATTGGCCCACTTTATATCATCGTGGGGCAACGCAGCTACAACTGAAAGGCAATTTTTTTTTATCGAAATTACGTACTCTTGCATACGGATATCAAATATTGGATATGGTATGATTCATAATTCTCATGTCTTATGAAGGGGGTGAGGGTTTGGACAATGGAGTTCGCTGTCAGGTCCTTTTTTTTTTATTATGAATGATCTTTTTTCAATCATTGGGAGGCTAAAATGTCACGTCTTAAGTTTAAGACTATTTTTTCCTTGAAAATTATGTAAGACTTGCACTTGGCCTCAACAATTTAGATATGGCCTTGTCATGTCATTTTTTGGGGGCAGTGTGTGTTGCAGGAGGCCAGGGTTGACAGAGTTTGCTATTCAGGTATCCATTGTAATAGTAAATGATGACGTTTAGACCATGGGCGGGAAAAAATGCCACATTTGAGGGTTGAGGGTTTGAAGTTGAACTACAGAGTTTGCTATTCAGGTAAATGATGTTGTTTAGATCATGGGCAGGAAAAAATGCCACATTTGAAGGGTAGGAGTATTTTTTGTAGGACCTGCACCTGGCTTTGACAATAGAGATACTGACCGTACCAAAATTGGATGGGTATGTTACGTATATGGGAATCTTATTACTATTTACTTGATCTACAGGTCCCTGGGGAGGGTTGAAATTGGAAGCTGGCACAATTTTTTTCTTTTAATTTTTTAGTAGGTAATGACCACCTTTTAATGATGATGGGCTAAGTTTCTACAATGGAAGGGTTTAGGTATCTTTTCTGTTATGTACACACAATGGGATGCAATCTGTTGATTGCTTGTGTGCCTGATTAGTGAGATATGCCACACAAATAATTAGATGTTCCCTGTTGCTTATTTGCACACCATGTTATTTAATTTATACATCCTCTGGTGGGTTTGAACTATGGACCTTGCCATATTAAATGACCTCCTTTTAACCATTACACGACTAGAAAGCCATGACTGCAGGGCATGGACAACCTTTTTGACAAAATCATCCAGGAGTTGCATTTGGTCTCAATTGTTGAAGTTGGTTACATGATAATTAGTTATGGTGTGTTTCTTATTGTAGATGGTTTTTTGGTTTTTTGAACTACAAAATTTGTTATATGGGATGCTGCATTCTATTTAAGTCTGCTACTTTTTAAGATTTGTTAATGTTGTGGAATTTAATAGATTGCTTTTTACATTGTCTAGGCCCTTAGGGTAAGCTTTGACTATATTAGTAAGATGTGTAAGCACAGATCACTCTCGCATGTATCCTGTAATTGTTAAGTGTTAAAAAATAAACTCTCCACATTTCCCTTGGAGTTGTAGGCTGACTTATTGTATTGTGGGATCGGAACCCGGGTAGTGCTTGCATGACTCTCCACCATCATTATAATAATATAATACAACCTTCTGGGTACATGAGCAATGTACTTGCAATGAGCTCCCCAACGGTTTATCATTTGATTATAACTCAATTGATAGGCATTGGAATCCCTTTGTCAGAATATTTCAGACTGTTTAAACTTTTCTAGATTTTATGTGACATGGTTGAGGATTTAAGTGATGTACTTACAATAGATCTCCAATGATTTTCAAATACCAATTGAATACGATTCAATGTGTAGGCAATGGACATCCTCTGTCCTAACTGTTTTCTAAGTTTTATGTGTCATGGTATCCCGGCACCATTGACATGCCAAATTTGTTGGCTTTGGGAGCATTTTTATTAGAATTTTCCTACAGTATTATATGTTTGCATTCTCATTTATTGCATGTTTGTTTTGTGGAAGTCGAAAATTCTGATGTTGTGAAGGTTGAGGCAGTAAATGAATTATCATAGGGATAATGGAATGGTGCCAAGGCCCTGTCATCTTTTCATGCTCATTGCCTCACTCTTTAGAAGTTAGAACTTATCAGTGTAAAATAAGTGACCGAATGTGTTTTTTGCTATAATTTGGAAATTATCAGTGTTGAGGATTATAGGTCTAATTCTCAGGTTCTCACAGTGCTTGTTGCATTGGATATGTTGGATTATGAGTTTCTCTCTTTAGTTTTTAGGCTGGGGTATTTGGAATGCATAATTTTTTCTCTAATAGCTGTAAGGTCAATATGTTACTTTTCTATTCATTACTTAACAATGTTGCTGGTTTGGATATGGGTGCTTGGTATGTGGTTTTGACAATTTTTTTGGGGTCGGGTTTGTCTGTACATTTTTTTTCATAAATATATACATATCTGCAGCTTAAAAGCAGGAATTTAGATTAGAACACCACATAGCTCAATGTAATAAACAAAACTACCATAAAAATAAAAAAATCCTACTTCAATGTCAAGTAGTCAAACTTAAATGTCTTGGTAAATATTTGTTGTTCAATATTAAAATAATAATGTCAACAATCGGCATCATATTTATGTAATGGCAAAGGAAGAATGGAAGTTCAGCAACAAGAAGTGGTTTTTGTAGTTTATCTTCACATTGAGGTAAAATGAGTTTGTTTTAGTGTTTCAAATCTGTGTTACCAAATTGGCAGAAAAGGGTATGATTTGGTTTGGAATTCAACTTGGGCATGAAATGCCTACGGAATCAGGTAGGGTACACTTTATGGGGGTCAGATTCCTTTGGGCACACACCTTTTTGATTCCAGATTGGATGAAGCTTCCTCGTGGTGATTCCAGTGATGGGTGAAACTTCTGACACATTTCGTTTGACTTTTTGAGCATAAAACATGTGTGCAAAATCTCAAATGATGTTAATTTAATAACTTCATTGCATTTCGTTTGATTGACAGCCAACAGCAAAGAAGTTGCAACAAACAGAGAATGTTTTCTGTGTACATCCATCTGCTGCTTGAGACAGACTTGCAATAAATTTGGCCATATCTCTATCTGTGCTAGATTCACAATAATTTAGGAATAGCCTTTAGTTTTAAATTATCAACTATCCAAACCAGATGTGGCCTCATGTGTTTCCTTATGAATTGTTTGTTTTAGGGTTTCTAAGTGATATTGCAACTTTTTTATGTTTTTTTAATTATTACTTTCTCCACATATATCGATTCCCTTTATAATGTTTTAGCTCTATATGTATTATCATATATGTTCTACTTGAACTTTATGTGTGTGTGTGTGTCTCTAGATATATTTGCAGCCTAAAAACAGGAATCAAGTTTGGAACACCACATATCATGCATATGCTAAGCAACACATATATCGATTCCCTTTATAATGTTTTAGCTCTATATGTATCATCATATATGTTCTACTTGAACTTTATGTGTGTGTGTCTCTTTGGATATATTTGCAACCTAAAAACAGGAATCAAGTTTGGAACACCACATATCATGCATATGCTAAGCAAAACTACCATAAATATTACAAATTTGAAATACAGTGTACACGAATTTTAGTTTTGTTTATAGATAAATTAATTACATAAGTACACTGTATTTCGAATTTGTAATATTTATGGTAGTTTTGTTTCTACCCACTCCTCACCCCAATTTTTGCTGCACTGTTGTACCCATGCCCAAACCCTATTACAATCTAGCAACTTAGTTTCAAATGCTTTACAAGTCTTTTTTAGGGTTAAGGATCCTATTTTAGTCAAATTCAAAGCCCAAAAAATAAAAAGAGCAAAAAGAAAAACCAAAAAAACACACCAGTTTGCTGCAGATTGGTCAAAATTTGTGCTGGTATGCCCAGATTCATCTGGGACAAACCTGCAAGTGGAAAACAGAACCCCGGACAGATCTCCAGGTGAATAGATTCATAATCTGTACCTGGTTCAAATTGTACCCAATTCCAGGGCCTGCAGGGGCCAAATCAGTAACACTGTTAAGAAGGTTCTAGTGACTGGAAATGGGATGTATTTTCCATTAATTACAAGGGCAGTGAAGGTTACTCAATGTGTATTTATTTATCTGAATCCATATTAGATCAGCTCTTTAATAATTGATTTTATCATTTTTTATTTAAAAAAGAATTATTTATTTTAACAAGTTGCCTGGGGACCAAATGATGCAACATTTTGAATGCTACCATAATGATGTTAGATAGATGAAAACTTAGAGTCTGAGACATACTATCACAAAGTTTAGAAATTATAATATAACAAAAGTTCTTCTCTTGGTTTCTAATGGACTTAAATACTGACACTTACGAAACCATACTTGTCCTACTACCCTTGACACATTAAAACAAGGTGAACACAGACCAGATTTTCTTACTGCAAAATCTCATCCCACAAGTAAAAAGAAAATAAATGTAGAAGAAATAGTCTTCTCATAATTATGATCAAGGCTGCATTTTTTCTATTTTTTCAACATGGTATAACTCTAGGAAAAATTTGTCAGTTGAATAATATTTTGGCAAAGTGGGTGTGGTTGAGTTTTAAATTCAGAGCGTATGCTTTATCTGTATAATTATAGCAAAACTTTGTCTATATATTCACTTCTGCATGTGCTATTCTATAGTTGGTTATCTGTTGAAATTATAATTGCCAATCTCTCCATTTCAATCTTGTATGGAAATGCTAATTTGGAAACCAATTTGGAGAAGTTTGAGACACTATTATTTGGTTGGAATAAGTACCAGACATCTATTTTTCTGTGGTATCTCACTCATGGTGTGCTCTATTCATCCCTTTTAACAGTGGTGTGACGCAAAGAGCTTATATTCTGAAGTCCAATTTAAATCAGTGGAATGTTGTAATTACTTAGAGTTTTCTACACTGAGCAACTAAGCTGTATGTTTTCTGCAGTCGACTGCAGAAAATTCAGAATTAACTGAAAGGGCAGAAAATTCAGAATTAACTGAAAGGGCAAAAGAAATAGAGTGGAAGGAATCTGATTCAAATATAGGATGATTGTATTGGATTTAATTATAGATTTTTCTGAGATTCAACTTTGGATGCATATTATAAATGTCATTTTCTAGCGTCTAGAAATTAGTTCCCGACTATGCAAAATACTAAGTGCTTTTCTCTTTTCCTCTTGTGGATGTTTCATTGTTAGTGTTCATACTCTGCCCTCTGTGTGAAATGACAGTTTTGAAGTTAATTTTTCAGTAATGTAACTAATAACAATCGGCAGTCCATTCGGTATTATATTTCTTATAGAACAGTGATATGACTTGAAAGAGCACATATTCTGGAGTGCAATTTATATTTATTATTTGCATATCTCTTAGGTGTATTGCAATATTTGGATTCATATTGCTGTTAATGGATACATTCATAACTCCCTGCAAAAATTTTCAAGTTTCAACAAGGGTTGAAACTCAGAAAGGTTTGCGTTATGTAGTGATAAACATCTGTGCTAGTTTAAGGAATCAATGATCAACATATAAACCCTAAAATCTTAAGTTGTGTTTGAGTGTTAATAGTATCATAGAAGAAGGATGAAGTTCAGGGAAGAAATCTGTCTTTGAAGATCCAGTAAGGGATGACCAGTCAGACTCTGTATTCTTCATTTACTTTGGTGTAACAGTATCTGTTTGTGCATCCGTTACAGGATAGGATTGAAACATCTTGCACCTGAAGTTGAAGATAAAGAACCTTAACAGGGGTTACGGAGGAGATATTTCCAGTAATGGATCCTGGGCGCTATCCTCTTCAGCAAGGATGGGATACTAACAGCGTATGGCCTGCACAATCAATTATGGTTTTCTCCTTAGTCTCCTATGGGAGTGTTTCGAACATATTTGGGTCATGTGATTCTCCTCCATATTTACCTCCATCATAATCAAGAAGCAAGCATAGCCCACGCCCAGTGAGGATATGGATATGGATTTCTCAGCTGAGGGTCCAAACATGTCAATATAATTGCTGACTTCTTATTCTGTTGGATTCACAGGCATTGGAGGGATACAATGGAGTTCGGGAGCCAGAGTTCAGGTGAGTGCCTTGGCATTAAATTTGACTTGCCTTAATAAATACTACAAATTATTTCCTGGAGCCACTGAAATGAGAAAGTTGACAATACATAAAGTTCAATTGATGATTAATGCCATAACTCACACGTGGGATTCTGATAAATTTGTATGGGGGGATAAACTCAGATTATTTTCTTGTTTCTAGCATCTGTCAATATTTTTTTCGACTTGTTTTATCTTGATGCCAGCCCCTGTGCAACACAGTTTTTTATGGAAATATTTTCTGTCAGAGGAGTGGGGAACGTTTTTGTCAGTATGGCAGTTCTTGTGCAAAAGAGTTCCTTTTTAAGAAATATTTTCGTTCAGATGAATGAGAAGACCTGTTTTGCAGCCGGGCAATGTATGCTGTGAATGTTGACTGAAGCAATGGGAACTTCAAAAATTTGATTTTTTTTTAGTGCTATTGAATTTCTTAGCATAGATATCACAAAAGCATAAATTAGTGTCTATTCTCATATATGTTGTAGTCAGTATCAATTTGAAATCATGTTATGGCAGGGTCGGTGGGTCATATGGAGGAAGAAGATATCTGGATGAAGGTTTCTCACGAGAACCTATTTATCCAAGAGGGGCTTTTCGTAGGGAGCTCTTAGAGAGAGACTATCCATTGGCTCCTCCTCCTGTTCTTGGTACCTGGCCTCAGCCAAGGAGGAGGAGTTTAGAAGATGAGATTGCCCTCATAAGAGAAGTGCGCAGGCATGAAAAGGTTTCATACCTTGACAATTTTCGTGACATTGATAACTATCGGGATGTTGATAAGTATCATGATGTGGACAGTTTCCGTGAGATTGATAAATTTCGAGGTGTTGACAATTATCACGATCTTGATAATTTCCGAGACTATGGATTTGAGAGGGCTGCAAGATATGGTGGACGTGACCGTGAAGCATTTGATGCAGATGAGTATGATTATAGACATCGCTTGCTACAACCACTTAGAGAGGAGAGTCGTGAAAGAGAATATGAATTCCCTAGACATGTTGATTATGACTCTGACCATGATAGAGGAAGGAGGGAGAGTAGTTGGCGTAAGAGGGACAGAGAAAGAGATAGGAAGGCCCCAAGTAGGGACAGGGTCCAAACACCTGAGAAAAAACAGCGTGATCGTTCTCGATCTTACAGCCACGATGATCGCCCAAGATCACGTTCACCAAGGAGCCGCAGCCATGCTAGAGGCCACAAGGAGGGGAGTCAAGAGGATACTCGCAATGAAACAAAAAATGAAAAGAGAAGGGACCGTGATGAGAAGCGTCACCAAGAGCGCACACCAGTGGTAAGTTGCATACTTGAGATATTTTCTTTTTGTGTTTTCATTGATCTGTATCATGTTTCAATTTAATTGTCTGAATGCTCTTCTGCTATTTTTTGCATATCACTCTGTGCAGGCACCCTCGGCGACACTTGTTGTGAAGGGTTTGTCACAAAAGACTACTGAAGATGACCTGTATAAGGCTCTGGTAAGTCTTTGGATTACATTGATGCATTTAGTACCATTCTATGTGTTATTTGAATTTTGTTTGGTTTTTCATATGTTATTTCCTCTGGAAGTGTATACACTTTCTTTTACTTTGACTACATGCTGGTCCTTGTACTGATATATTGAGCATAGTCACATTTTAATTTGATTTGTGCTTGTAAGTTGAAAACCACTTTACCTTCAATTTGTCTTTTGTAGGCAGAGTGGGGTCCTCTACGGCATGTTCGTGTCATAAAGGAGAGGAACTCGGGCATATCACGGGGTTTTGCGTTCATTGATTTTCCTTCAATAGTAAGGCTTTTCCTTATGTTCACATTTTGTTTTGAAATGATTTTATTCTTGCTAATTTAATTTCTGTGGCACTTTTAGGAAGCAGCTCGCACCATGCTAGAAGGGGTTGGAGATGATGGCTTAGTTGTTGATGGGCGCCGTCTTTTCTTCGAGTATAGGTTTGTGGCTTTTTTCAGTAACATCTGTAATGTGCAAATGCTCTAATCACTTATTTGGATTTGCAGTGGCTAATCTTTTTAAACCTTTTAGAATTAACATGCATCATGGAAGGATTATGTATTAGTTGATATGCATCATACAGTGATTATGTATAGTCAAGATTGTGGACTATTAGTTAAGTCCAAATATAGAGGATTTGTCATTAATGTTCCCTTAAAAATGAGTTTCCCTTTGTTCTTTGGAATATGATGTTTATTACTGTTTGATGCAATCCGTGATCCATTTATTTGCAATTATATCTTTTGTGCCTGGCTATAATGGTTTGTTCATGTTCCTCTTTTTGTTGTTGACTGTAGTGTGCTTCTGTTCATTTTCTTTTTGGACCTATTCAGCAATTGTTTTGAAATCCTCTATTTTCAGGAAGTTCCTTTTGAATTTTACATGCTTCACTTTTTAAACATTAGGCTTTTTAAATCATTTATCAACATCAAGACTTCCATCCTGTGTTTGCTATAGACATTCATAGTGTGTACCGTTTGCATATAGCAGCAGCAAGCCAACTGGAGGCTTAGGGGCACCTCAAACAGGGAATGAAAATGCAGGAAAAGGGTCAACAACTCAAGGAAGTACCAAAGGTACTGGTGCTGCAGCTGACTGGATGTGTACTGTTTGTGGCTGTGTCAACTTTGCCCGCCGCATATCATGTTTTCAGGTTTGCTTTTCCTTAATGTAATTAACGTTTCAGATGATTAGACACTGAGTAAGGTGTTTTTGAGTTACATGTTGCATGCAGAGTTACTATAGCACCCAAGTGACTTGTATGAAATATTTGTAGTATAATAATCCCTGAGTTAATGAGAATTGTTTTCCAGATTACTTACCATTGGGGTCTGAAGTATCTTAAGGACTTAAAATTAGTTCTACATACTAAATCTGTTAAGGATTCACAAATAAATGAACTTTGTGGCTTAGCTACTAGCGGTTTAATTGTAAAGAGTTGCAGAGTTACTGCATCCAGGTCAATTCTTAATTTCAGAATTTGATAGTGTCTTGAATACAGATTTGACTATGAAATTAAGCTATTAGTGGTTTAAATGTGAAAAGTTACAGAAGGTACAACATACAGATTAATTTTAATTTTAGAAATTGTAAGAAACTTGAATACAATCTTGATTTTGCAACTAAGCTTCTAGTGCTTTAGACATAAAGAATTGCAGAAGTTGCCAGACATAGGTCAATTCTTCTTTTAGAATTTGTTAGAGACTTGCATACAATTTCGATTATGCAACTAAGCTATTCTTGCTTCAAATGTAAAATTTTGCAGAAAGTACCACATACAAATCAATTATTAATTTTAGAATTTGTTAGAGATTTGAACACAAATAAATCTGTGCAACTAAACTACTAGAGCTTAAAATGAAAACAAGGAGTGGCCCCTAAAACTTTGGTAACTACCAAAACAGAGTGGCTAAGTTTCATTTATATGAATGACAGTGCAATGAAGGACGTACTGAAGATGCTCCTGCGGCCGATGTTAATGCTTCTAACCCAGCACCAAGTGGAAAGAAAGGATCAGAGTCTGGTATGATATATTATTTTCTTTTCAGAGAAGCCAACAAAATGTATTTATTAACAATTCGTGTTGGATATGACCATTGCCATTTTTTCTTTTCATGCTACAGGGCCAACACATGTATTAGTTGTTCGTGGACTAGATGAGAACGCTAATGAAGAAATGTTGCATTATGAGTTTTCAAAACATGCTGCTATCAAGGTAAGTATGATTAATATAATTAGTGCTATGTGATTGCGTGATATGGATATGTGTCTGGAATTGACATAAAATACCTGTACACGAATAAACCGTTGTGTGCAGGATCTCCGTCTTGTTCGTGATAAGTTTACCCATGTTTCAAGAGGCTTTGCATTTGTACACTTTCATTCGGTAATTATCTTCCTTATCTTTGTTTTAAATGTTCTAAAGCCTATTTTTTCTCTGCTTTTTTATAGCTTTATTGCTGCTTGTTCTGATATAGAAATTAATGGACCAGGTGGAAGATGCAACAAAAGCCTTGGAGGCAACTAATGGAACAAATCTAGAAAAGAATGGCCAAGTCTTAAGAGTAGCGTATGCAAAGAGTATTCATGGTCCAGGTTCCTCAGCAAGTGCTGCAACTTCTCAGGCCAGCAGCCTTGCAGCTGCTGCAATTGAAGCTGCAACATTTGCACAACAGGTTTGCTATTGCATTTTTATTCTTTTTTTGAACTTCATTTTGGCATCTCAACTGTAGCTCAGAAGGCATGTTTTCACATGCTTCAGAAGATGGTTTTTCTTTGCAAGTTGGAGATAGTATTATTTGTTTTAGAACCACTGGTGTGAAACACGCCTTTTTAAAAGACAATGAATCTTTTTGACTCAATACATCTTTAGAATCTCCGATCATGTCATTCCATGAAATTGACCACTTGATATGCCCATGGATACTTTATTTTCTGATTTAAGTGTGTTTTGGAGTTAGAATCACATTTCCTGGTGATTACATATTATAGAGTACAGCCTTACTATTTCGTCTGGTGACTATTTAAGCTTTCTTGCACACAGAATATTGATTTATATAATTTATCATCATGATCTTGAAGGTGCCATGGTTGTGTCAATATGGTAACAGATAAAAAATTGTTTATCAGCAAGTGGCAGTAGCTTTACCCATCTTTTGTGTGATTGTTACTATTTTTGAGCTTTTGATTTCTCTGTTTTCAGTATGATGCTGTTGGATGGGCACCTAAGGAGTACAACCCTGATGAGAAACAACAGAATGGAGGAAATGGGACTGAAACAAGGGTTGAAGGAAGTTCTGATGCTGGGAATTCAGCTCCTGGGTCCTCTGGGGCAGGTGCAGCTCCCCAGTCTGGTTTTGTCTGGGATGAAGCATCTGGCTACTATTATGATGCAGCTTCTGGATTTTATTATGATGGTCATAGTGGTGTGTATTTGATTTCTTTCCTTATTAGTTCCCTGCACTAAAATATTTGTGTGCCACAGGACTAGTTTTTTTATCATTGACATCATTTAAAATTTTATGGATAACATGCAGGGCTTTATTATGATGGCAATAATGGTACCTGGTATTCCTATGACCAAGATACACACCAGTATATCCCTTATGTAGATCAGAGTGGTGATGCTAATAAGCCAAAGGCTGCAGAAGGAGCAGTTCGGAAGGCAGTCATTTCAGCTCCTGCTGCAACAATTACTGCCAATAATGAAGTGTCAGATAAAAAACCTTCTTTGCCAGATGCTGTTCAGGCTGCTGCAGCTGCTGCACAGGCTGCAACAAAAAAAGAGAAGGAAAAATTGAAGGAAATTAGGTTAGCATCGAAAGGCAGCATACTTGCTAGTAAGAAGAAGATCAGCAATGTATTGTCCATGTGGAAGCAACGCAATCATGAAGGTCAGGCTGCTCGTATTGTACTAGATGACAGTCCTTCAGCACCATTGTCTGTTTCTAATGATGAGAAACATAATAATGGAAATATCGGAAATATATCTGGTAAGAGTGGAAGCACTTCAAAGTTCAGGGCTGATGTGGCAAATGGCAAGGAAAGTCAAAATCCAGTATCAACTTCTTCTGGTCTTTCTAGTCTTGGTGTAGGAAATTCATTTGGTAGTAGTAATCTTGCTCAATCTGATAGTGCTGTAAAGCCGAAGCCTGTGCCTGTAAGTAATAGTGCTGGAGGTACGATAAGGGGTGTGATTAGAGAGTCAGGAAGAGCTGTGGTGAAAGCACCTGACTCCAGCAGCTTTTCAGCATCTATTGGCACTTCACTTTCTGGGATTTCACTTGCTGGGTCTACTGGAGTCCCCGAGGCAAGTGCAGTTTTAACTCCATTTAAGACGGATGCATCAGCATTAGGTTCGTATGGCCCAGTGTCTGGAACAAAGCGCCGATTTTCAGAAACACCTCAATCTGGTTATCGAGACAGAGCAGCAGAAAGACGTAGTCTCTATGGGTCATCAGCAGCTACGGACAGTCTATTAGATCTTGAGTTTGCAGAAAAAAGTAAGCTTAAAATTTGTTATTTAATATTTCAATAAATTACACCCTTTGTTCATGCATCACTAGCAGCTACAAGTACTATTAAACTAAATGCAGACTGTGTAAAGTTTATTGCTTGTTGTTCTTTACATTATATAATACTGGTATGTCTTTAGTGGGGCGGTTCTGTTTGTCAATATGATAAAGCCACTATGATAATGTTTTAATTTCTAAGAAATGCTCTCTTTCTCCAGGTCTGGGAAGCAGAGGAAGAGGTTCTGACATGCCATTCCCCCCCGGTGTTGGTGGGACAAAGTCTATTGGCTTAGGCTTGCCAGGAGGTGAAACTCAAAGTTATGAGATTATTACTACTGATAAAGCTATTGATGGGAGCAATGTGGGAAATCGCATGCTGCGAAACATGGGGTGGCAAGAAGGCTCGGTACTATATTAATGCTTTTTTTATATGGAAATAATGTATGCAGTACTTTTATGAGTTAAAATTAGATTGTTCCTTTTCTTAATGCCATTTATGCTATTACATCAATGTGTCAGGGACTGGGGAAGGATGGAACTGGCATTGTGGAGCCTGTACAAGCACAAGCTACAGAAGATAGGGCTGGTCTTGGCAGCCAGATAAATCGGAAGGTTGATCCTCGATTTGAGACTCATGCGGGAGACAGTTACAGAGTTGCTATACAGAAGAAAGCTCTTGCCAGATTTCATGAAATGGATTAGTTTTAAATATATGAAGGTTTTTTTTCTTTTGAGCATCAGGTTTGTTGTCTATCCTGGATCACATGTAATTCTGTGGCCAAGTAGATTTGTCTCTGCATCGTTGAAGATCGTTGATATTTGTGCTGGGTTCTTCTATTGGCTACTCTGCCAATAATTTGTACAAGCTAAATGGATGATATGTTTAACATTCAGGTCATTATTCATCAGTTCTCGACTGTCAATGATAAAAGCTGAGCATGGACACTGCCATGTAATTATGATCTATAAAATCAAGAATTTGAGATTCATTCAATTATAATATGCTGTAATCATCCACATGGTTTGGTAGGAGCAGCTTGATTGGTTTCAAAGTTCTTGATATTGATAAATTACACATTTTGTATTCCTTAACTAACTGTTGGATTGCACGGTTTGTTCTAGAACTTGTTAAATTTTGTTAATTAATACAATTGCAGATATCAAGTAACCAATCTGTTCTGCAAAGGGGCATCGTGTGGGCAATCTGAATCTCAGAATTTGTAATCACAACATGAATCCATGTCCTAGAAAGAGAATGCATATCTATCCTTCTGCGTCAAAGTTTCCTCTCTGAAATGGTAATTGAATTTTGTTTGTCAATGCAGTGGAGACTAAGTTTCCACTCTGGTGGTACATTTTGTTCCACAGGGCAATATGTATGTAATTTGAATTCTAAAATTTGTGTACCATAATATGAATGCATGTTCTAGAAAGAGCTAATACCTATCGTTAATTCTATGGGATTAGAATTATAAAATACAAAGGATATATTCAGCATTGGAACTGATCTTTGCCAAATATCTAAAAGTAGTGTAGCTATTAAAAATTTCTTACGTGTTTAATTTTTAGCATGTTGAAATAGGATTTTGAAGTGCATTCAACACAATTTTTAAATAATAGAGTTAAAACAATATTTCAATGCCCTGGAAAACACATCCATCGGTCACTTTACAAAAAAATATGCAACAGAAATCATTTCAAGTATGGTGGTCTGAACAAGCATCAGTGTTGCTTACTGTTTCTTGATTTTCCAGCTCTCTGAAGGTATGGAATTGGTACCGTTTCTTGATTTTCTAGCTGTCTGAAGGTATGGAATTGGTACTGTCTCTTGATTTTCTAGCTCTCTGAAGGTATGGAATTGATACTGTTTCTTGATTTTCTAGCTCTCTGAAGGTATGGAATTGCTACTGTTTCTTGATTTTCTAGCTCTCTGAAGGTATGGAATTGGTACTGTCTCTTGATTTTCTAGCTCTCTGCAGGTATGGAATTGCCACTGTTTCTTGATTTTCTAGCTCTCAGAAGGTATGGAATTGATAGTGTTTTACAACTGTGGCATGTTGCTTTGAGCTTTATGGGGTAGTTATAAGGCACATGAAGTAGGGAAGCTGATTGGAATTGCTCGCTGTTATATATAAAAAAACACTGGTTATTTCACTATACGTCAATGATATGTGACATTAAATTTGGTTAAGTTAAGCTGGAAGCAGTTTCAATGTGGGGTGTGTACTTACTTCACATTATCATCCAAGTATATTCAGTCGGGGAAGTGACAGACATCATATCATCGTCCAAGTATGGTGCCCAATATCTTTTCAAGCAAACACTTAATTGAGCATAGGAAGAGTTATGTATTGAGAGGTGCTAGCCTTGATGCTTCAATATTTAATCAAAGCTCTAAAGTCCTTGAATTGTTTTTGTCCCATTTTTCTCTTTGGTTGTTTTGGACCCGAAAAAGCTCTGAAGTCCTTGAAGATCACATCACTAAAAAAAATGATCTTTTAGGTTGTAGGATTTAAAGCTTATAACCTTTTAATTCCCAATGCAATCTAGAAAGATGTATTTCTAAGACTTTGGATCCATTTTATATCACTTTTCTTGGGACACATGAATATAATGTTGGGATTACCAAGATAAGAAAGCAAGAACCATGATCTAGTTCCACAAGCTATGAGCACACAAAATAAGCCTAATGATATTGTCAAAGAGTTGAGTAAAATATGCATAGAATCCTTGCATATATATGCAAGTTAGTGGAGGTAGGTAGGTAGGATACAACAATTGACTACCTCTCCATGGATGCAACACTTGTGAGCTCACTTGACAAGTGCTCTAGCAAATGGCAAGTGCGTGTGCATACAGTGTTGGTGTAATTAACTATTTAATTACATCTTTATAAGTTTACTTAGGCATTGATTTTAGTGCTAGGTTGTATTTTGTTATCCCTATCTAATTGAGCTATCTTTTAGCTCAAGTTAGGTTTAGGGTTGTGCATGCTTGCTTGTATAAGGAAGCCTCATCTTGTACATTTGTATCAATTGATCATGAATCAATCTTACATATTGATATAGCAAGCATTCTCGCCATTATCTCTCTCGTGTGGAAGTATTTTGGTCTAGCAACTAATTCCTGGGTATCTAACATGGTATCAGAGTGTCCAGGGTTGCAGACTCCTTCCCAGATCTGAGGGTTTCATTCTGGCTTGAAGATATTTGCTAGGTGCAGATTGAGGTTTCAATAACCTCATGGTTGAGATCAGAAGGTTCCACAAACGAATTTTGACTGTAAATTCGTCTATTTTGGGTAAAGTTGTGTTTGAGGCAATTTTTTTTTGCTGGGACAGCGTCCCAAGTGGTACGATTTTCCATTTTTTGCAAAATATTTTTTGCGTATTTGTTATCTGTAAATTTTTGGGGTAAAATTTTTATATGTTTGGCAAAATATATTGTATTCGGCATTCATTTAAAATTCTGGGGATTTTATAATATATTGAATCGATTTTTTAAAAGAAGCCGACCATATAATATTGAGGGGCTGAATTTATTTGTACCAACGCTCTGTCATATTCTCCATCGGCTGTCATTGTCATTGGAGGATCCGTCACTGAAGGTACATTGGCTACTTGGTACGAGTTCATCCATTGGATTGTTTGGTCGGCCCATTCTGCCCTCGGCGTACGGATCCCGACCCTTCAGCTATCACATTGCTCACTTGTCATTCATCGACGGATATTCCAAGGCGTCCGCTTCATGATCTGCCTGCTTCATTAGCATCTTTGGCACCTGGGTATAGTTGTGGTCTCTTGTCGGTGGTACAAAGCTTTTTCCTTCCTCACCGGTCAAGGTACATAGTGCGGGCACATTAGATTGCATTTAGTCCACTGTCAAATCATTAGCTGTTTGCAATTTTCAAGCCTGGTACCCTCTGTCAAATCGTGTTTGTTGATATTTATTCCGGTCTCCTTTCCCGGCGGCATCTTCAGATCATCAGTGGTCGGCTATGGGTACGATCTTCCTTTTATATCACCGGGTACTTTGCTTGCCAGCTTCATCAAATTGCATCACTAGGAACCACATCGGGCTCTACTTGTCATTCGGCGGTCAAACCTCATAATATTCAACGGTACGAGTACATTTACTTCGACTTGTCACACTGGCATATCCGCAAGGTTTGATCTCTCATTGGCTTTCACAATATTTATCGACATTATTGAAAGTTTTTTTTTGCAAAGGCCGGTCATTAAGCCGATTATTTGGTTTTTGCATGGCTATATTTTCCCCATTTTGGATAGTTTTTTTTTTCAAAAGAGGGCAAATTCTTTTAAAAAAAATCTTTCTATTGATTTTTTTGAAAAAGCTGACGAGTTTTGGAATTTAAAAAAAAAGTTTTTTATAAAACTTATTTATTTCCAAATAAAGAGGGAGACGCCAACGATCATTCGGCCCCAGATATTTTGCAACGATTTTTTCATCTCCAAAGTTGCGACAAAGGAGTTGCTTTCTGCTTTTGTGCAGGAATTTGTTGTTCTTCTCTCATTATGGATTTGCCAAAGGTTGTACTTCTAACTCCATTTAATTATCATGAGTGGAAATCTCAGATGGAGTTGCTACTGTTAAAGTTGAAGCTGCAACGAATCACTTTTGGTCAAGATCTAGAACCCCAAGGAGCAAAAGAGAAAAGAAAATGGTTTGATAGAAGGGATGAAGCTCTTGGTAATCTTCTTCTGTCCATTTCTCCAAATCTTCGATATCATGTTGCATCTTGCACACATCCTCATGAAGTTTGGACTACTTTGGAGAATCTCTTTGGTAAACCAGACAAGCTAAGGAAATTTAAGTTGTAAAATGAACTGATGGGTCTTAATCCTTCAGATTTTGACAATATCCAAGACTTTTTCTCTAAGCTCAACTCATTCAGATTGAAGTTATCACAATGTGGGGTTGTTAAAGAGGATGAACAAATGATACTTTCTATTCTTGCTAAGCTTGGTTCTTCATATTCTGTGTTTGTTTCTACTTTCTATGCTACAATGGATGCTCTTGGCAATACATATAAAATGCCTTCTCTTGATGAATTTGCTGCATAGCTCACAAGGGAACAAGCAAAGTTGATGCACATGGGTACATTGAAGTCTTCAACATCTCAAGCTCTTATTGTGAATGATACAAAGGCTTCAAGTGGCAAAGGAAAGAAGCACACAAAGGAAACCAAGTCAAATGATCAAGGTAAAAATTCTTCTTCACATGGCACTCCTGAGTCCTCATCCTCTTCAAAAGAGGAATCATAAAAAAAGAAGTCCAAATGTGCATATTGCAAAAGGTTAGGACATGATGAGCATAGATGTTATAATAAGAAGATTGATGAACTCACACACCTTCTTCAAAAGAATAACATTCAGCTGCCCTCATCAGTGTCTTCTACTTCTTCTTCACCATCACAATCAGCAGCCCCATCATCATCACAGTCAGAGAACACAACATCCACTTCTGGGCTACATAATATGAAAGGGCATGCACTCTTGGCCTCTACAGGTCCTAATTCTCAAGGATGGCTTCTTGATTCAGGCGCATCTCATCATATGGCATCTTCGAAGGATATGTTCTCTTCTTTTGAGCCTTGTAATTCACCTCACATTCGAATGCTCTAAGGGGACTTGGGTCCAATCACTGGATTATGAAGGAATACCTTTCCGTTGTAGAAGATGCTTTAAAAGTGGACATGCTGCTGCTCAATGTGGATTTGAGAAAAAAATACATAAGACAACTTGGTGGAATGGCGCTTCTCAACGTCATTATACGGTTGAGAAGAAATCTGATAAAATAATGAGCTTTTCAGAGGTGGCTGCCTCTGAGTCACAGACTTGTGGAGCTTCCCCTAAGGATGCTCCTTCGGGGGCGGGGGGAGGGGCGCTAATACTTCCACTCGTAATGAGCTAAGGTCAAGGTCTCCGAATGATGGAGATGCTTCTACTCCTACTCAAGGCAGCTTGTCAGAAAAATCCTTGTCTGCGCAAAAGATCAATGAAGATACCCCCAAGGCTGCAAAGGAACAAACCCAGGAAAGTAGCGTGCTGGCTTGGCAGGCTAAGGCAGCACAAGTGGAAGAAGGCTCGATTACAGTAACAGGGAAAAAATCAAAACCCTCTGGGCCTTCCTTTGATATGATGCTTCGTTCCCACAAGAGCAATTCTAAGTCTAAATCTTGATGCTCTTGGTTTGGGAGTTGGGTTTTTGGGTGCTTTAGGCT
Organism: Sequoia sempervirens; assembly: GCA_007258455.2. NCBI lineage: Eukaryota > Viridiplantae > Streptophyta > Pinopsida > Cupressales > Cupressaceae > Sequoia > Sequoia sempervirens. The sequence continues at coordinate 254,676,755 of VDFB02353493.1, forward strand.
GTCCTTTTGGCAACCTGGGTTTTTTCTTGTAAAAGGTTACAGATCCCTTCATAATCTGCTTATCCCTAATATGAAAAACAATACATTCATGAAGGTAAGTGGGAAGGGTTCTATTGGTATTGGGGAGGGAACTTTCAATGATGTGCTTTGTGTTCCTTCTTCGACCACTAATCTCCTTTCTATTTATCAAATTACTCATGGGGGTCAAGGTAAAACAATTGAGTTCACTCCTGATAGGGTGTATATAAGGGACTTGGAGACTAGGGATATTGTTGCAATCGGGATGGCTGATCATTCATCTCGAGTATATTCTTTTTCACATTTTGCTTCAGAAGCAGATAATGTTCCTTTGACTGCATCACACACTCCATTGAGTGTGACCCATGTTAGTGAGGAAAAGTTTGGTCATCTACACCTTGGTATTTTAGAGACCAGTGCTGAGCTTCCTACTCCTCCACCTCTTCAGCCATTGTTGCTTCTGTTCAGCAGGATAATCATAGTTTTTTAGATCTTGCTTTATGGGATGATTATTTGACAGGAATTTCTAACTTGTTCCTAGAGTCTCATACTACAGATTTGGAGGACACAATTGAGGGGATTTCTCTCTTTGATGACAGTTTCAACACAACTGTTACACCATCTTCTTTGTCTTTGGAGATTGATATTCACAAGTCTCCTCCATCACTTGATTTGTCATGTTTCTTGGTTGAGTTTGACCATGATTATGTTGTGGCTCATTCAAGCTTGGAGGCTCCTACTCAGTTTTCAGAGGCATACATGTTGAGCGTTCATTCTTCCTCCTTTCAGTTGGATATGGAGTGGCTTCTTCACCAGCTTATGGATTTGTTTCTTCCTAAGGGGAGATGTGTTGCTTGCAGACATTGGGTCATCTTTTGTTTTCAGGCATTCTTCATTGGCTTTGGAGCTTCTTCAGCATGTAGAGGATATCTTATCTCATTACTTCCCTCTTATGGGGGGGTAATTTATTGTATATTTATGATGGATGTAGTCCTTGGGGGGTATCATTGAGTCCTTCATACATCATGTTTACATTCATCATGCTTGTTTTTTGTTTTCTCTCTTTTGGAGAGGGGTTTTCTTTCCACTGGGTTTTCCCCTTTTCTCTGCTTTATGAGAGATTGCATTTCATTTGCATCTGTAAATGGGTACCTAACATGGCCTAGTTGCCGGGACCCATAGTAGTTTGCTTCATAATCTTCTCCCTAAGTTGCACTTATGGGGGGGCGTTGGTGTAATTAACTATTTAATTACATCTTCATAAGTTTACTTAGGCATTAATTTAAGTGCTAGGTTGTATTTTGTTATCCTTATCTAATTGAGCTATCTTTTAGCTCAAGTTAGGTTTAGGGTTGTGCATGCTTGCTTTTATAAGCAAGCCTCATCTTGTACATTTGTATCAATTGATCATGAATCAATATTGCATATTGATATAGCAAGCATTCTCGCCATTATCTCTCTCGTGTGGAAACATTTTGGTCTAGCAACTAATTCCTGGGTATCTAACTTACAGTAGGTGTCTTACAAAGTGATAGCACGTCTTAACCACATGAGGTGGGAGAAAACTCTAAAAGTCCCTAATTGGAGACTTAAGCAATGTGAATAGGTCAACTTAAAAAGTGAGACTAACTAACTAATTATGTAATGACCCTATTTACACTAACACATAAGACTCACAACCAGACTCTTAAATGTGAAACATAAGGCTACTTACATATCCACACTTTATAAGAAGTTTTATCAACAAAAGTCAAGCAAAGATACCTATTAATGAAATAACAAGCAATACTTATAGCCTTTCCCAAAAAACATCGATCCAATTGTGTACCACTCAACATACTTTTGTCTCTTTTATTAAGGTTGGATACATTTTTTTTGTAACTCCATTTTTTGGGGTGTATGGTGTAGTCTTTTGTCAAACAATACTTGCATGTTTACACAATTTATCAAATTTCTTAGAGCAATATTCACAACTAGTGTCAGATCTCGACACTTTTATTTTATATGTTTGCTTTTCAACTAAGACTTTAAATTCCTGAAACTTAATGAAAACTTGAGATTTAGAAACTTAATTGAAACTTGAGATTTAGAATACATAAAATAATTGTATTTAGAAGTGTTATCAATGAATGAGACATATTAATGGGATTTTTTTATGGAAACCACATCCATTGGACCAAATATATCCAAATGAATGATTTGCAATAATTTCTTTGTCCTATAGTTGTAAATAGAAAATGGATATTTATTCTATTTACCAAACACATAATGTTCATAGAAATTATTTACCAATAGAATAATTAGAAATATTGTCAACCAATTTTTTATTACTAATGGTCTTAAGATTTTTTTTCCTTATGTGACCCAAATGTTAATGACATAACATACATGTATTTTTAGATTTCCTAATCATATTTATAGGGTTACGAAATGTGGAGGCATTCAACCTATAAACAATAGAAGCCTACTTTGCTAGGGTTTAAATTTTTGTAGTTTTTGACAAGATTTTGTGCATGGAAAATAGTGTGGGGGTCCCTCAGGGGCTCCCCTAGTCTTTGATGTTGTTCCTGATGTGCGTATAGTTTCTTCTTGTTCTAACAAGTTTACCTTTGGTGTTGTTCTTGAGACCCTGAAGGTGGTTGTTGTCCTTGCTCAATTGATTGATGAAGTTTTTTTTGATGAGGTGGATCCATCTTCTTTGGCAGATAATGTTGGGATTAAGGTGTCTCAACCTTAGAGTCCTAATATTGTTTAATTGATGTAATTAATGTATTTATTTGTATTATTTTATTGCCTATGGTGTCATGTTATTAATTGGGACCCACCGGCTAGGTGGCATCCACGTTGGAGGTGATTGGATGACACATCATCATTCCAAGTGGACATAGGCGTCCCACTTTGGAATCTATGACATGATAGATTCTATAACACATCATAAGGAATCTTTGAATGCATGGAAAAAGTTGGCGCTAAAGTTGGGTTATGACAAGATGCAAGAGAATCAACTATTTTTAGTCAGTTATGATAGATTCTCTTACAACTGTAAGTGCTATCAACTATGACAGATTCTATGACAACTGTAAGATGTGTAAGGCATCTGTCATAAGCTATTTTTAACATATTCTAGGTGCCCAAGCTTGGAAGGAGACTATTTGCATGTTTGACAAGTGCAAGGGGTGTAAGGGAATATTGTACACGTGTCTAGATGCTTCTTGAAGCTTGTATCTGTAGACACGTCAAATTGACATAATGCATTCAACTAGGTCATATTCATCCACTCAATAAATAAATCAAATGCATCACATCCATTCACCTATTAAATCAGGGTCTTATCATCAAAAGCTCAATCATAGTTTAATTAAATAAATCAAGCTTTATTTAATTAAAATCTCAAACATGCATCTTCCATCCTTTTCTGATTTAAATAAAACAAGTATTTAAGTCTTAAAAGTCAAAATCATCTAATCAGCATTAAATCAGCATAATCTTCATCTATTTAATCTAACCTTGATTAAATACTCACCCACTTGCATTCTCTAGATTTGGCCACTTGCACATGAAATTGAATTTAAATGATTTATCAAAATCTTTATTTTCAACTTGGCATAAAGGGAGAATATTCTCCAAGTTTGAATCTCCCCCCAAGTGGACATGTACACCCAACAGAGCATTTATGAGGCCTTGCATGTCTCTTACATGTCCCCTTCCAAAAGTCAAACTCAGCATTCATTGCAAATTTGAATTCAAATTTTCCCTCTCATGGGCACTCTTCCCAAATCTTGCACAACCATTGACCACTCATCACTTGACAAGTGGCCTTATCTTATTGGCTTGATCTTAGTCCCACATTGGTCCATTTTCAACACTTAGCATTTGAAAATCTTTAAATACAAGCTTCATCTTTGAGCAAATCCTTCACCATCTCTCCACAATTTTATGCAAGGTTACTCTCTTCATTTGAGATTTGATCTTGTTCATCATCACTCCACCATCTTCATAGCATTTTCATCTTAAGCTTTGATCAAGGATTGGGAAAGGGTCACTAGCACATGTGACACCAATCCACTATGGAATAGAGTTTTGACTATGCTTTTATATGCTTACATTTGATTATCATCTTTGTTTATCTAATTTGCATGTTTCATTATAGTTAAGTATTTCGTAGGGATTTCAAATCTAAGGTTTTGCAAAGGACTAGCATGATATTATTATTATGTTAAGATTTCTGACCATTTGCAGATTTGATGTCCACAGTATCACTTTATTTATTGAGTGCCTTGAGTTGTAGAATGCATAGTTTGTTTGCAGGTAATGAAATGTTGCCAGTATAACTCCAGAATAGGTGTTCATTTTGAAGCACTTGTTGAAAAAGCTTGTACTTGGTGATATCTTGTAACCATTATTTGAAGTAATAGAAAAAGTACTGTGCTTTTGGAGGGTGGGGTTTTTTACTCGAAAGGGTTTTCCCCACGTATATTTGGTGTCACTGTTTTATGCATTCTTGCTGTTCTATTTCCATTATTCTATGTATGTGCTTCTCTTATTGTAACAAGAAAAGGTGTTAAAATATTTTTTTGTAACTCTCCTTTGATTAGATTAGTATAGGAAGCTATTTTTGCTCACCCGGGTTCCTTTCAGATAAAGTTGTTGGATCTGGGTCCTTTAAGGTTGAAGGGAACATTGTTCTAGTGGTGCTTCATTCAGAGGAAGGTATCGTGGTTAACTTGATGTTTTGATGGATGAAGCAATTTTTGCTATGGACAACACTTTGGTGGGTAAGTTATTTTCCTTTAGACCAAATATCGACTTAGTGTGCAAATGGTTTGCTACGGTATGGAAGTTGAAAGGCAATGTTTTCATCAATGCAATGGTGGATGGTCTTTTCTTGTTTTGTCTTGCTATTAAGGAGGATCTCATTAAAGTGCTTACAGAAGACCCTTGGTTCTTTGACAAGAGGCATAGAAATAATTTATCCCTTTATAAGTGGAAACTAGGTTTTGACCCTTCTATTGATTTTTGTGTGGTTTCCCTGACTTGGGTTCGTCTGACAATATTTCCTCTAGAATATTGGAGCCCTAAGTTTGTTTAGAGTATTGTTAGCTCTTTGAGACAAATTTTATCTATTGATAAAGTTACCTTGCAGAGATCTAGGTCCGTGTTTGCTAAATTGGGTGTAAGTGTTGAAATGCAAAAAATTCTACCCACACAAATAAACCTTCACTCAATGTTTGGTAAGTGTGTTCAACCAATCATTTATGAGAATGTTGGATTTTTTTATTAGAACTACAACATATATGGTCATTTAGTGGATAAATTCTGTAAGCCAATCTCTAAGAAGGAGGAACTAAAAAGTAAAGAAGTTACGAGAGAAGAGTCTCTTTATAAGGCCCTAAGGAGGAAAGAAGATAGTTGGGTTATAACCTATGATGTTGCTAATCTGGATGTGGCCTAGAAGGTGGATGGGATCAAAGATATTTTTGGGTCTCCTCCTATTAATAATTGAGGAATGCCAAACCTTGCAGAAGGACGGTTTACATCACATGGTAATTGAGGTGGAGGTTCCTCCCAAGGAACAATTTTTGGAAGGTGAATTGGTTGAGGAGTTTAAGATTGTGAAAGTTAAACCTCTTGAAAATAGCATTAAGGGTTCAACAAAGATTTTTTTTGGAATAGATAATGTCTACATTTCCAGTTCTTAAAAGAGTCATGAGGAGCAAAAGCTCTTACAAGTTCAGGAGGACAAACAACTGTTGTTGGTTCAAGAGGAAACTTTGAACTTGCAATTTATTGGTGAAAAAGGTATACCTGTTGGCTTTAGCCTAGGGTCTCAACCTTCCCCTATTGGTTGGATGGTTGATTCTACCAATGAGGTGGAATGGACTCCTAAAAGGAAAGAGAGAAATAAGACAATTGGAAAAAAATGGGATGTGGGTGGCGATTTTAAACAAGGGAGATGTACCTAAAGGGAAATCTGATCTAGAGAGACAACAAGAGAAGTTTCTTAGGGAAAGAAAATGACCCTAGAAAATATTTCAAGGCCAAGAAAATAAAAGATAACTAGTTTTTTGGAAAGGGGGAGGTTTACCCCATAAAGAACTATTAGAATCACTCACCTTCTAATACCATGTTGAAGTGAGTAACCTTGATCAACCAAGATCATCAATCTCCAACATCAAATAACCTCCACACACAAGAGAGAAGCAATAATAGAATATGCTATTCCACCAAACAAGAATACAATATGATAGAAGATGTGTCTTGATACCCTTACAATATTCCTTGCAAGATATAAGAGGATCCTTGATTATAAAGGCAAGGTGAGAGATAAGATTGGACAAGATCATGACAAGTGTCTTAATCCTATAACATGAGACAAGCAACTCAACAAATATTAAATGAATTAGGACACAAGAAGGAAATGTCATAAGATAAGATCTCATCAAGACAACTAAGACTTCTAGAAAGATCCCTAGGACCTAAGTAAACTTAACATGTGAATAGGACCGACTAAGTGAGCTAGGTAGGTAAAACGCCTTATTAGGTACTCATTTACAAATGAGCATGGATGGGTCCCGAAGATGAGGCCATGTTAGGTACCCATTTACAAATGATCTCTCAAAAATGAAGAAAAGGAGAAAAACCTTGTGGGAGAAAACTCATCTCCAAAAGAGAGAAATTCAAGATGAAGGACTAAGAAGCCTCCAAAATAATTTCCCAAAAATAATACAAACATGAAGAACAACATTGAAGCATGAAGATTCTGTAGACAACTATCAAAAGATGATTGCTATAGTGTTAAAATTGAAGAACCTCCTTTGAAAACATGATGATGATAAAGATAAAGAAGACAACAATATGCATGAGTGCCCCCAACAACACAACTCAAATGATGATTAAATGAAAAACAAAGAAAAAACATTTGTTAGTCGAAGATACAAATGACACATAAATCTGCATGAGTGACCCCACAAAATTCTACTCAATTAATGTAAGAGTAAACTACTAGTCAAAAATACAGGTGCTAATAGTTTTAAGAACATCAATCAACTGAGGATGGAAGGTTTCCTCCAAAAAATTGGAATTCAAGAGTGTATATATGGTAAATTATCCATCTCACCGAAATGCATGGGTAACCACCCTCTGCATCCACCTAGTACATAAAAAAAATATTGAATACATAGTTCACTCAAAAGTGAAACCAAGGAAGCATTAACACAACTAAAGAATAACCCCATAATGGTGACTAGGGAGAGGCATGATAGAGCCACTTAAACCATGTATCACCATGTATTGTATGAAGGATAAGAAACAACATCTAAAATTGCATAAGAGAGTACCTGCAATTGAAGAAGGGTGCGCAAAAACAAGACACATGTGCATGAGGCAAGAATCGCTAGGATTTGTTATTATGGATGGACACTCACTTGACAAAGGTGTGATGCCAAATAACTAAGTCACTACACAATCCCCCATGACACTTTATAATACAATGCAAGTACAAAATATGGCATAACAAGATGCACAAAATCCCCAAAAGCATGTACAATAATGTGACATTTTATCTCAATGTGTACAAATAAGAAAGTGCTTATAAAGATGCTCAAAATGCTCACAAAAGACAAAGTACTAGAGCTGCATATAAAGTAGACTAAATGAAGCCATCCCACACAAACAAAAGGATTCCAAGTGCCAAAATATCCAAGTAATCAACCAAAGTGTTAGTACACAAAAATCTGAATAAAATATACTTGGGGCCAAATCTAGAAAAAGTGCATGACTAGCTTTGAAGATCTCTAAAAGAACTTTCCAACATCATAAGAATCACAAAAAATAAAGGAATAAGGAAAAAATTATGAGCTTAAGAGTTAAAAATACACATATAAGGTCAACAGGCTATAAAATGTACCAGTAGTAAAATCCAAGAAAAATACCTGCACCACTAGATAGTTCTCAAAACCAACTTTCTGTTGATATCTCGTTTGTAAAATTTTGATACCTCTGCAAAAATTTATGGCATCACTCACACTGTAATACCATGTTGAAGTGAGTAACCAAGATCAAAATTTATGGCAATTTTATTGATCTTTCCAAAAAGGAAAAACAAATAATTTTGTTTGCCCATGTGAGCAAGGGCCAGGCCATGAGTTGGGTGCTATGCGCTAGTGGTGTAGATGGGTTGGTGTTGTTAGCACTTAGTCACTAGCGACTAATGTAATTGCCCCGCTGGCGGTTTGCGAGTTACTTGAGCAGCTCGTGGGGGCTTAGCCCTTGAGTGCTAGGCATGGGGCTTAAAGCCCTTAATGTTAGCCAATGACACTTAATGTCGATGCTTAAAAGTGATTTTATATTTTTTTAATTTTCTACCAAATTCCACCATATAGACTTGCACAGTGGGGCTGTATGACCCTCCTAGTAAAAAACAAAATGCCTAAAGAATACTTGATGTCAAATATGAGAAAAATTTATATTAAACTTCATTTGTTTAGCCTCCTGGAAGCAATGACAGTGTTTGATTGGACAAAAAATGCTCTAGTAAAAAGATGTTCACTACATCTAAGCTTCAAACCCTTGTTTGCTAATGTTGCAAATTGTGGCCAAATTGAGTGAAATAAAGCCAATTTTTACTTTCTTGAGCCTCCTGGATACAATGGGACAACCAAAAATATTACCACTATAGTCAAAAGAGATGAAATCACCAGATCTCACCAAAAAAACACACATGCAATATTGGATCAATAGATCTTTGCAAATATTTTCTAATTTTCTAGATTGTATTAAACAACAAGAGAAGAGCATACGGGAATTCAAAATATCATACAAGAAAATCAAATCAAAAAAGAAAAAAACTTGATGGTAAAAATCTTTAGAAAAAGATGGGGCTTTCCAAATTCAAAGCTTTGATACCATGTTGGAATCACTCACACTTTGATACCATGTGGAAGTGAGTAATTGAGATCAACTAGGATCATCAATTCACAACACCAAATAACCTCCACACAAGAGATAAGCAACAAAAAAAGATGCTATTCCACTAAACAAGAATACAATATGGTACAAGATGTGTCTTGATACCCTTACAATATGCCTTGCAAGATGTAAGAGGACCCTTGCTTATAAAGGCAAGGCGAGAGATAGGATTAAACAAGATCATAACAAGTGTCTTGATGCTATAACATGAGACAACTAACTCAACAAATATTCAGAGGTTTTGATGTCAAACACAATGAACTTAAACCTAAAGTCCAAAGTGATCTAGGGAGACATGCCATAGATAATATGAGTGGTGTAAGTTTTAAGAAATTAAAGCTAAACAACTGTCATAGTAATTTGTTATAAATAATATTTTGAAGCAATTTTCAACCATATCTATCTAAGAATGGTTCAACACAAGGTCTTCTTAATGGAACACATAAGTTATAATGAATAATAAAGAATTCTTTATTGCTCATTCTTTAATTTGAGATACATATATAATATCAAAGTTGATTAATGATGTTAAATACATTTTGTTGTAATATATATGATTTAAGATAAAAAATGTTTCATGGTCAAATGCATTCACTCTTTAAAACTCAAAGAATTGATCTTTTGTCATTAAAATGTTAAAAAACTTACCACTCCATTACTATTGAAAACAAACCACTAAGAATTAATACAAAATAATTTATTACATGAAATAAATTTTTCTCAAGATTTTCAAAATGGATGTGACCTTCAAATGAGGCACAAGAATAACTATGCATATCAATATCTTACTTGAAATCACATAGAGAAATCCTATTGATTGGCTATGGACATGTTGCCTTAGGATGAGCTTGGGTATAAATATGAAGTTCTCAATGAAAACACATATATGATCCAAGATTTTCAATAATGCCAATGAACAAATAGAGAGACTATAAATTAGCATATGGACACAGGTTATAAGTCAAGTCTCATAGAATCAAGTCTAATGACTCAACGATAGATAAATATATAATCCCAACTATACATGTAAGGGCCATATTAAAGATTGGTTGATATGACATTTGAAAGCATAAAGAATATTTTAAAGATAGGAAGGTCTGATCATTAGATTAACATCAAAATCATATATATAATATTCCCAATACATTGTGGCATCAATGGTTATTAATACTTATCTAAATCATAGCACTTGAAAAATCCATTTTCACACTGAGAAGATGTCAATTTGGTATTGGATCTCACTATGTAACATGTTGGAGGACATGTAAAAACAAAGTTTGTGCCTATTCGCACAAAAAGGTGTGCCTACTCACACAAAGCCCTAACTAGGAAAATCCTGGGTGTACTTTGTTCTTTGAGTTGGACACACCTTGTGTGCCCCTTCTCCAATGTTCATAGCCACCAAACCACTTTAGTCTTCCTTGAGTGTTCTCCATGTCCCTTTCCAAGTCTCACATAAATGATTTATATAAGCCTTAAAGGGTGGTTTCCAAACCAACATAACCCTTTCACAAAGGTTTCCTTTAATTATTATTTAATAAATATAATTATTTCTCCCTTTTAAATTTTTTTTCTTAAATATTCTTCATTATTCTCCTTTTAATGCTTTCATAAATTTATTTTCACTTTGGGGAAAAAGTTCTATAACATAAAGAGTCCCACCAAACACTCCTCTTAATATGAATAGGTGAAGAAATAAGGTTGATGAGGAATTGCGAGGATTCGATGGATATCGAGACATATCTTGAATTGACAAAAAGTTCTACTAGGCATGCCATTGCATGGAATTCCAACACAAAGGGAATTGCAGAGATTTGAAGGGTATGTTGATGTATCTACTAAAGCATAAAAAGTCTGTATTAATATATATAAAGAAATTAATATATAATGGTTTGAGGGTGACCACAAAAGAAGATCAAATTATATATTTTTTGCATTGATTAGATTTAATTTTATTACACTTTGATAAATATTCATTATTAAGCATAAATGTGTTGGGGGGATTTTTTGAGGTTGATTGATGCCTATCTTTAGAATTATAGAGTTAGTTGTGTGATGTTGCAACTTTTATCCTAACAACAATTGTTTTGGCAGTTTGAAACAAATATCACAATCTTGCAATAAGTTAAACCTTTGGATTGTGGTTTATAATTTCATGAAATTCCTTTAATAGATCTGAGACTTCTACTAGTATATCTTCACCATCTTTATTAAATCTAGGAATCAATACATAACACATATGCTTGTGCTTCATACCATTCAAAAATTTTCTACCATCAACTAAAAAAATTCTTGTACTACTACATACTTTTTCTTCCACTTCCTTCAGGGGATTCAACTTGTGGTGAACTCCATCATTTTCTAGGCAATAAGTGTTGGCATGTCCATCATGTACTACATGTTGATCAAATTACCACAACCTCCCCAATAACATATGACAAGCATCCATAGGTATGATGTCAAAAAATACTTCATCATGGTAATTCCCAATCTTGAACTTCATTAAACATTGCTCATTTACCAAAGCTCTATGGTCATTTTGTAACCATACAATACAAGAAACTAGTGCATTATCTTTGGGTCTTCTACTTGTCCTTCCTTGATGTTGTGGACACATGTATGCTTGATATCCTTCTTCTCCACATTAGAATCAAGTTCCACAAAAGCCTCCTCTTCTAGGGCTTCATCCAAACCTTCCTCTTCCTCTTTGGTCATCATTATTTTTCTCACGAGGGTAGTAGGAATTATCTCCTTTCTGGTTCTAATTGCTGTTAGCTTCTTCCTTTTTCTTTTGGTCTTCATTTATTCCTCCATATGATCTTTCACTAGTCCTTCCACCATGACCTCTTCATCTATACTTTCTTTCAAATATTCTATTTAACTTCTCTTCTACCTTTTGGGGAAACATAATAAGCATCTTTAATTGTAGTCATCTTGACAAAACTTAGCTTCTCTTGAATGCTTGGCTTCAATCCATTTATATAGCTGGATACCTTCTTGTTTACCTCAGAATGGTCTATTATGATCATGACCTTGTAAAACTCTTCTATGTACTCTTTGATAGACCTAACTTCCTACTTCAAACCTTGCATACTTTTTAACAACTCTAACTCATAATCAACAAGAATGAATTGTTTCTTTAGCTTTTCCAACATCTAATCCCATCTTGTTATTTTTTCTTTCCCTCTTCTATTTATTTCTATTTGTACTTCCTTCGACCAAATATTGGCATGAAATCTTGGCTTGGTCTTCAAAAATTTTACCCTCTCAAGTTCTTCCACCTCCTCATACTCAAAGTACTCCATATCATTGATCCAATCAAATAACTCTTCTGGTTTAAGATTTCCATAAAATGTAGGAACATCAATCTTTGACCTTTTTCCAATCTTGTAGACTGTCTTAAATAATATGAATTGCTCAGGATTTAATATATCCTATTATTCTTCAAAATATGCTTCTTCTTCAACTTCATCTTCACTTTCATTTCCTCTTCTCAGCTCAAACCCTCTATATAGCTCCTCTTGCAGTGCTTGAACTTGTCTCTATATGGCTCTAAAACCATCTTCTAGTACAATTTAGAGCCCTCTTCTAGTACAATAATATTTCTTCCACCACCATAGTTTATTCATGAAGGTATTATGATCACTTCTCTTAGAAACCCACAACCACAAGTCCTGGTACAAACTGCCTCACGTTCAATGATCTATTTACACACTCAAGAAATATCGCTCTGATACCACTTGATAAAGGGCTACCCCACCCAACACCCACACATTACAATGACATATATTGACATAGAAAATGCAATAAATAAAGCAACCCAATATTTATTTCTTCTAAAAAATGGAATTACAGATTCAAAAATTACAATGCTACAACCACATGGGCTTGTGTCACTACAAATAAAATCAACTCTCTAAGAAAACTCTACAATTCAAAGCCACAATCTACACTAATGGATTCATCCTTTGTAACCTCCTATCACCCCTTTATTTGGCACACATAACCACCTTAAAATGTTCTGGAAAGTGTAACTCCCATTTTTCATTTTGGCACCTAAAGGTCCAACTATTTTTTTTCCCACCCAAGAAGATATTTCATTTGAAATTCATATTTTGGTAGTACAACTTCCCAAAGCCATAAATTTTGACTCAGGTGTATGATTTACTATTATAATATATCGTTGGAAATCTCATGAAGAGATCTACAATACCAAAATCATCTAAAGATCATTTAATCCATTTTTTGATATTTTACGAGACTTCTAAGGGATTCAAATTTGGGTCAAAACTTATAGGAGAAATTTCCTAGGATGAAATCTTTAATATCTCTTAAACATTACATGATATTGAGATGATTATTTCATCATCTAGTTCATTTTTCAATTCCACTCCTTAGGGTAAATTTGCAAGTCCATACGTGCCTATATAGGCTGACTTACCAAAAATAATAGTGACCATTTTTGGCATTTTTGAACTCTTGACTATCTTACACCCCTTAAGTGTCACCATGAGATCCAAAACAACTAAAAAAATAAGGAAAACTAGTCTTTTTGGTGATTCAAGATTACCCTTACACCACTAGATGCTTCTACATCAATCTTGCAACTTGTCATAATTAGCCTACAACTTGTGAGCTACTACTTCACTAAATAAGATATTGTTGACAACTAGGGAAGCAACCTTTGGAGTATTCATGTTCCCTAATATTCTAACAATGGAATTTCTATTTAATTCCTTAAGTTTCTAAACCACTTGATATTTATTATGCTTAAGGAAAAGGGAACAAATGGCCAACGAATCATAACTTGGACCAAAATTAGAGTCAAAGTAGATTTTTTCTTACTCTTCATCCTCAAATACATCATAGTTAGTATTATGCCTTCTATTGGTGTCCAATGCTATTGATGAAGATCTATCCCATCTAGGAAATAGTAAGTATCTTCTTTTTATTAAACACACAAGAGAGGGGGGGGTGAATTAGTTGTACATTAAACCCTTAAACCCTCATTAATAATCAAACCCTTATTAATCATCAACATAATGTAAACATATGAAACATAAACACATTCAACACTATACACAAGAGAACACCAAATTTATGTGGAAAAACCTAATGAAGGAAAAACCATGGTGAGGATTAGCTTGCATATATATGAATAGCAACATTGAAAATAATAGGATCACTACCAGAAGGGCTCACTTCCCAAAAGAGAAGAATGGTTCAATTCCCAAAGGAATCACTATTCAAAAGAAAGAAGAATAGAAGACGACTATTACAGAGAGATTCACTATCTCAAAGTAACAGGAAAATCCACCATTGCAACTCTGCACCATTTGTAACCTTTGACTCATTTCCTCCAACAACTTCAAGCACATTGAGAATGTAGACACCTTCTACTCACTGTATTCGGTAGCCTTAGGCGTTTAGGCTCACACTCAGATCACCACACTTGATCACATTCACATCTTTTCACACCTAACAATAACCTTGCTTATATATCCTCCACGACCTCAAAAACTTTCTCCATGTCAGCCATAATGAAATGTATGCACCTCAAATGTGCAACCCTTAAATAGGTTGACACTGATAGAGCTCCCAAAATTCTTGTAAAATTATGAGAAAATCATGACTTGAATCATGATTATTAAGATATGTATCTAAGGGCGGGCTAAAGGTTTTGGTTTGTAAACCCTGACTTTGTAAACATTCTACCCTAAAACCATTTAGTGTTATAATTTTGCAGTGACCTATTCCCACCGGTTGCCGATCTAATTGGTCATCACTTAAGCCCTTGAATGCATCTAGTCACTGGCCCCTCTAGCCTAGAAAAACGGTCACTCCGCACATTGTCTTGTGCCAAATTTTTGTAAAGTTGGGTGAAATATTTTATTTTAAGGGACTTAAGTCATTGTCCTCAAGGGGATTTATTACTGTTGGCCTAGTCATGGCCCCAAATTAAAACTAACATTTAGCATGTGCAGGAACGTGGCCTGTCAAATTTGAAGATTTAATCCCTACCACCCATCGCACACCTCGCGGGCATTTATGGATAGCCGTCACACGACATGCGAGGTCCACAATATCATGACACGTGCCCTTTCCTTTTGGGGTATGACCCTTGTACGAGTGCTTGGTAACAGATAATAGGGAGATCGACGACTGTTGTACAACATCAGGATTTAATCCTAGCCATTCATTGCATACCTCATGACATTTAATTAATGCTTGCTGGACAAAATGTGAGGTACATGAAAGGATGACGCATGGATTTTCTCGAACACCGTTCAGAGTGTGGTGGAGCCCATGGAATGAATGATGTGGTTCCCAGTCAGCATTTTCTTATTGGCCAGAGGATGAAGAGTTGTAGTATTGGGTTTTCAAACCCAATTTGACTGTGTTTTGGTTGCTCAATCTTCCATCTCATTCCTAAATCGACGATCGATATTCAAAATAAAAAACATGCATGTGTTAGCCATTTTGATTTGTAGGCAGTAATCATTAATGGTTCTCTCTTCAGGAGTAATCAATTGGGTCCTGGTATGTGTGAGAAATCAATTCCCGACTATTATAAGGAATGACACACAAATCTCCAAGTACCTGGGTGATTAATAGTGATGAAATTGACACTAGTGATTAATTGCTTCCTCGAGCATGTGATGAAAAAATTGATGATTAAACACATTAAAATTGCTTGATAAATATGGATGGAGTGATTTCCATTTTCACCATTACATTTAGTATTTAGCATTTTTATGAATTTGTGCAGAGCGAAGAGTGTTCCATTGTGAGCTTGAGAAGTTGCTAGGCAACAAGGATGAGCAAGCCAATTACTTCTACAACACTAGTAAGGAGGTCTCCCAGACTCAACATGCAGAAAACTCAAGGCGATGCCTTTGTATGTGACCATAGTGTACCTGAACATGTTCCAATCCTAGAAGAGAAAGCCCTTGGTGAGAAGTCTTCGTGTGTTCCCACTAGAAGCAGCTGATGGTTGAGGAGCTACGGTGTAGCTATAGAGAAGGTGGAAGAGAAAGGTAAAGAGCCCACACCGTTCGTACTAGGAGTACGCAAAAAGATAAGGTATGGCTACAACTCTTATGGGAGGCAGAGTCCCCCAATTTCTATCACGGGTAGCCCTTCAGATAGTGCAATAGAGACAGATTTAGGCTATTAGCAATATCTTAAGATGTTGAATCAACCGGTCACCTTGAGATTGGAAGTATTGTCGGTTCTGCCAATATCTATGAAAAATCCACGTGGGTGTGATGGCTCTGTGCTAGGTAAAGATAAAGATGAAGAGGGAGCAGAAGTTTCTTCTCCACCTCTTGCAAGGACGTGAAGTGGGCGTGTGTACCATGAGTTTGGTTTTGGTGTTGGTCCTTTTGGTTAAAAGAATTGGTGTGTGAGTTTTCAAATTTTGTGTTGATTGATAAAGTTGTCATGCTGTTTGCTTCTATTCCTTGCGTGGGTTGCTAGTTTTTTTGTTTTTCATGCTGACAGTGGATACTCGAGGCGACGTGGTCATGGAATGCATGGCCTAGTTGGTGGTTAAAGGGAAATTTTGGCATTATTTGCATTTCCCTTGTTGATGGTGGCTATCAATTTTGCCTCCCCGTTTTCAACAAATGATTGTTGATCACCATGTGGGGAATTTTGAAATGAAATTCAAATTGGTGCTGAAATGAAGCATCTAAAATGTAATTGCATTTGAGTTGGATGCTTGTTGATCCCTTGTACTATAAAAGGGATTTCATGGCTCATTGCAAAGGGGTTTTGGTTCTAAAATTTTGAGTCCTATGTTGGACTCAAGGAACACTGAGAGGGGGGGTGTGAATCAGTGTTCAACAAAATTTAAAATTCAAATAAGATCTTAAACGATTTAAAACACATAAACATAAATAAAGATGCAAGCACATGAACAAGATAATCAAAGCAACATAACACCAATATTTTACGTGGAAACCCTGTTAGGGGAAAAACCACGGTGGAGATTAATCCAAAATTTATATACTTTGTTAAAAGTATGAAGAAAAGGGAATGCACATGCATTCAGAAACACTGCCTAGAGCTCACTGCTCAAAACAAGGAAGGAACACTTCCTTACAAAATGTTAGAGATTACAAAAAAAGTTTGAACTAAGAAGATAGCATCTACAAATGCCTGGTTTCAGTTCCGATGAAGCTCATAAATCAAGTTCTGAACCTTTTTTTAGACTCTGCACTTCGCTTCTGCTCTGTCACCAAATCCTCTTCTGTACCAGCAAAATTCTCACAGATGATCTTCTGATATTCTCATACCCAACTTCTCTTCCCTACAACTACTCTCATATATCTCATGCACACAAAATGAATTTCCCGAACTCACATAAATACCTGCTAGCAAGAATTCAAACACTATTTGTCGGCTTCACACAAAATATAATATTCTCCACATGTACCCATATAAGTCAGCCACGACATAGCTGGGACCCAAAATAAAATTCCCAAACATAGAAACATTTAAACAATCATCCCTTATACATCCATGACACACTACATTGACTGGGTTGGCCATAATGAACAAATAGACATAAAAACAATATGCCATATCACTTTACTTGTACACCGATTAATGCAATAACACAAGACTTACCAATAAGGTAACATACATGCTTAACAACCTCTCACGGAGATACACAACTCAAAATGATGATCCGGTGAGGCGTACAAATCGATATGCTGACTGTATAGCCTGTTCTTCATGTTCTCTATCAGTAATGCACTGTACTTAACTTTAACTGCTGGTATGACTAGGTTCGGATCTGCATACCATAATAGTGACTTTAGTTGCCATCAATGACAACACTAGAATCCATACCAATAATCTCCTCAATCCATATGCCAATAATTGAGCCCTTTGGCATTAATGGCAACACTTAGTGAAAAATGACTAAGTGTCAATACCAGAGATACGTTGTCAAACTCCAAAATTTTAAAACACAACAAAACACTGCTCCCTCTTAGGATGTCAAGGAATTTTTCACTACATTCTCTCCCCCTTTGACATCAATGACAAAAAATTACTACTTTCTCTCCCATTTTTCTAGTATTCTTACTGCACTTCTTCCTTTTTGCTAAAACAAAATTTTACTGCTCTCTCTCTCTCCCTTTGCTAAATAGAAATTTGATCAAAATTTGGAAAACTACAACTGCTGCACAAATCATAAAATTATTTTATACTTATCTTTCATCTCCGGAAGTAATTTCTTCCAAGCATCTACAACAATCCCAATAATTATTAGCAGACTATTATTTTATGATGTCTGGTTGATGTTCTAAATGAGGGATTCCAGAATTGTAATTGCTTCTTCCAACTTCTCTCCTTTCCTCAGGACTTCAATCAGCTGCTCCAATCTGCATTCAGTTTGATCCTTCACTTTCCAAAAAGTGTCCATAAGAGTGTTTCTAGAAAAGTGAATCTTTGCGTGCTCAACTTGCAACTCATGAGTTCTTTTCTTTACTGCTCCATCCTGGTCCTGAAACATGTTGTAGTCCTAACCAATTTTATTTAATTCATTTTTAATTTGCTCTAGCTTGTCTTTATATTTTCCAACAACATGAGGCCAACGTAGACAATAATTGTAGATGTCATTAGCTGAATTGATGCACTGTCTCAACACATTCATTTTATTTTTCAATTTGTAAGGGATAGCCTAAATTGCTCCTTCAAATGTAAGATTATTTCCTCCTCTTTGTTATCCTGAGAGTCAGGGGCCACAACTTCCTTAATACACTCAATCAACTCTTCAGGAAATACATTCTGCAAACTTTATAGTTCAATGTTATTATGCACAAAGTATCTTCCTAGAGTACTCTCAATTAGATCCTACTCATATGAGGGTCCATCTAACCATATGTCAACAATCTTTTCCATTTCATCTTCCTCTTGAACAATCTTCAATATCTTTGCTTTGAGTAAAGCACCTTCTTCATCGCTTCCTTCTACTATTATTACATCCGGTTCAACTAATTCCAATTCATCTCTTGGGTGTATTCATCAGATTCTTTGTCAAGTATATTCACAATTATCTGTTCTTTGCCTTTTCCTTCAGATTTTGGAGACTTGAGTACTGGAGGAGTATCATTAACAAACTCTATTGCTCTTTTCTACTTCCTCTCCGTCTTACTGGAAGATGATCCAACTTCAATTGTTTTTATCGGAAGAGAGATACCAACTACAAAATTTCCTAACAACTCTCTAAAGAAATTTGCATAAGCTTGCTCACAATTTTCCAGAGTATTAAAATGTTTAAAAATTTGCTTACAAACTAGTTCACTCTTCTTCCATACAACATTATCATTATGTGGAAAGCAATTTGATGATGATCAAGGTGCTAAACCTGAAAGGATAATCTACATCCATTGTTAATTGCATGTTCTCCATCATTTGATCTTTCAAAAAACTACACAGGTCAAAGTCTTGGTCCTCCATTATCATTTTATGCGAAATGTAAACTGTGCCTGCAGAGGTTGATCCTTCCTTGTTTCTAAAGAATATTTTTTATGAAATTCCATATGTAATGTACCTTGTCAATGGATCTTTGATCATTGAAATTACTAGAGCCCTCTGATCTCATGTTACACCTGTTAGGGTTTTGACTTCCTTATTTTGAATCAACTTCTTCTTTGGAATATCTCCAACATTGCATAACCCAGTTAAATTTCTAATCACTTCCTTCGAAATAAGATAGGGTTTGTCCAAATTTAGAGTGTATTCATTCAATCTTCTCAAGATGAATATAACCACTTCCATGTTGTCAAAATCAAGAAATTCGTTCCAAATGTCCAAACTCCTATGTTTCGCTCCTTCGAGCCACTTCAATTTGCTGGCAGGCAACATATCTCTTACATCCCTAATCTTCCTGCTACTATATTAATCCAAACTCACAATTCCCTTGATTTGCTTCATTTTTCGTACTGAAAAAAATTTCTACTGAGCAAAAATTTAGAAATTCTACAAGTGAATGGAATACCTGATGAATTCGCCATCGAATTGACTTAACTCCTTCCAAAATTCTGCTCCAGAGGCTCTTTCACTATTCTTTTTCAATGCAAAGTGGAAAATGAGGATTCCAAGTATCCTTTTATAGCTTCACACACCTAACCCTTTTTACTACAATAAATGCTATGCCCAAGGAGTTTCGGTTACATTGCTCTCTCAGGTAGCAAGAGAAAAATCCATCTGTGGACCTTTAAGATCTCAACTTACAAAACAAGTGATCACAGATACATTTGTTGACTAATGGCACAACTACTGACAACTTCCTATATTTTGGTGCCAACTATTGACAGGGGGGCAATTTTACTTAAAAGACTCCCCCTAGGCCGATGGCCTGAGATCAATTTTTGGAGGAATTACCAGAGGGATTACCGAAGGCAGCTTTTGGTATGGGCTTATTAGATTCACTCTTCTTTACCCATGTTTTCTTCATCTAATCTCTTATTTCTTCCACAGTCACTTTTCCTTTTCCTTTGTCATTTTTTTATGAAATTCTTCCTTGATATACAAGACCTCTTCTATCCATATTTATGTTCCTGCAAAATCTTGCAATGTGACCAAATCTGTTGCAATTGTAACACACCGGATTTCTTTGTCTAGAACATTCATTCCATTGATTTCCCCTTGATTTGCATTGGTTAGAAACATGTCCAAATCTTCCACAGGTATAGGATTTAACATTCCTCATACTGACAACCATACTTCTACATTCAATTGATTTATGACCAAACTTTTTGCAATTAAAACACTGACTGGGAAATGATGGACTACTTGAATTTAATTTTCTTATACATTGAGAAACCATATGACCATATTTATTGAAAACAAATAGTAACCATTAAAATTCTGAGCATTAGGTTGTCTTATCGGATGCCTTCTGACTTTGTTCATCTGATTTTTTTGTCTGTGATCCTTGTGTTCAGATCCGGAGCATTCTTCATTCTCATATCTGAGACCTCGCTTATCATTTGCATCCTTCTATCCTTTAGTCATCTCATCAAGCTTAGCATAACTGATCCTAAACTTCTCCTTGTATTCATTTGCAATAGAGAGTTCATCTTTGAGAAAAACTATCTGTATTTCAAGCTCTTGTTCATTACTTCTGGATTGTTGTAGTTCAATCTCTAGCTGAATGAATCCACTATTAACTCTACTGTATTCTTCAAATTTCTCTTTCAAAGACTGAGCCAGATTTTCCTCATTCTTCTTTCTTTCTTCAATCTCCTTAGTTAACTTCATCGCTACATATTCCATCTCAAGCTTTAGAGTAGCATTGTCCCTAGCAAGCTTTTCACATTCTTCAGTTATTTCTTTCAAAGTCTGATTCAGGTGAACATCTTCCAATTTTTTTTCTGTTTTAGCTGATCACATAGTTCCTCCCTCTTTTCTCTTGACTCATTGATTTTATCCTTCAATGATTGAATGAATTTTTGAGCATCCACAAGATTTGCTTTTAACTCTAGGACTTCTTCTTTAGATTGATCAAGATCATCAAGTGCTTGCATAAGCTACTGTTGAAGACTACCAAAGTCCATTATACTTCAAGATCCACCTCAACCTGTTAAGCTTCTGAAGATGAACCTTCTCTAATACCAATTTTTGGACTCAAGGAACACTGAGAGGGGGGGGTGAATCAGTGTTCAACAAAATTTAAAATTCAAATCAGAACTTAAACCATTTACAACACATAAAAAAAATAAAGATGCAAGCACATGAACAAGATAATCAAAGCATCATAACACGAATATTTTAATGTGGAAACCTTGTTAGGGAAAAACCATGGTGGAGATTAATCCACAATTTATATACTCTATTAAAAGTATGAAGAAAAGGGAATGCACATGCATTCAGGCACACTGCCTAGAGCTCATTGCTCAAAACAAGGAAGACACATTGCCTTACAAAATGTTAGAGATTACAATTTTTTTTTGAATTGAGAAGATAAAATCTACAAATTCCTAGTTTCAGTTCTAGTGAAGCTCATAAACCAAGTTCTAAACCTTCTTTCAGACTTTGCACTTTGCTTTTGCTCTGTCACTAAATCCTCTTCTATACTAGCAAAATTCTCACAACAGATCTTTTGATATTCACATACCCAACTTCTCTGCCCTACAACTACTCTCATTATCTCATGCACACAAAATGAATTGCCCGAACTCACATAAATACCCTCTAGCAAGAATTCAAATACTATGTGTCAGCTTCACACAAAATATAATATTCTCCACATGTTGGCTCAAATCATGAACAATTTATAACGTGTACCCATACAAGTCGGCCATGACATAGCTGGGACCCAAAATAAAATTCCCAAACATAGAAAAATTTAAACAATCATCCCTTATACATCTGTGACACGCTACATTGACTAGGTTGGCCATAGTCAATAAATAGACAGAAAAACATCTAGCCGAATCACTTTACTTGTACACCAATTAATGCAATAACACAAGACTTACCAATAAGGTAACATACATGCTTAACAACCTCTCATGGAGATCCAAAACTAAAAATGATGATTCAGTGAGGCGTACATATCGATATGCTGACCAGATACTCTGTTTTTCATGTTCTTTGCCAGTAATACACTGTACTTAACTTTAACTACTGGCATGACCAGGTTCAGATTTGCAGACCACGATAGTAACTTTAGTTGCCATCAATGACAACACTAGAAACCATACCAATAATCTCCCTGAGCCATATGCCAACAATCGATCCATATGCCAACATCCTATACACAGTCCGGGTAGACTTTAGGTGTAGAAAGGTTGTTACTGAATAGAACAGTTGAATTGTATTGGATTTGAAGCATATATGTAATAATATTAAAGTAGTTTTATATAAATTATTGATATAAAAAAAAATATTATATCTAAAACATCTACTCTCCTTTTGTAAATTTTCTGCAAATTATGAATGAAATATCAATGGTATCTTTGTTCATCGTCAAATGCTAATTTGAGTGTGTGCCCTTGTTTTTGCCTTGACTCAAAGAGTCAATTAAATGCTTGAATAGGGTCATGAATTTGTGATACTTTGCAAAGGATATGGTAAGAAGTCATGTTTTGGGAATTGTGAGTTTTCATGATGTAAGGCATTATGAAAATAGTCCATTATTATCAGAGTTAAAGAATTTATGTATTACTGATTATTATATGTTTGACTCCATTGCCCAATCGATGAAACACTGGTCTATTTGCTAAAGATATTTACAATTGAAATATGTTGATGGTTTACCTGATCATGGACTTAGAATCAAAGCATAATTCATTTAAAATTTGTTGACCACGAGGCATGTACTAGAAATAATCCCTTATTCCTAGTGAATAAATGATTATTTGCTCAAAGATTAGCCAATGTTTTAGTGGATTATGTTTATTTACTCTTCATAGGAACCAATCTGTGAGTTGATGCGTTCTTTACTTAGTAGATCAAAATGAACATAGTTAGGAATACCCTCCTAGGTCTCACAGAGCTTGAAGTGAAGGAGTCAAGTCCTTAAATCCTTTACTGGTTAAGTTGGCCATTCATCTTAGGGATTCTTGATTACAAGAGTTGGCTACTCTTTAGAGAGTTCTAAGGGTGTACTAGAAAGACACCAACAAAATGGCGACTCTGTTGGGGAGTAATTCTCATTCTCTAGATGTAGATCTTTATATCATAGAGTCAAATGGTGAGACAATTTTGAACATCTTGTTCAGATATTGATGAATTCTTGAACTTGGTAGAAGATTCGGTTGCAACAGAGTTCAAAGAATCTAAAAGTGACTTCGTTGGGGAAGCCAACCAAGAATATGTTCTATCTTTGAAGAAAATTCATCTCACTTGAAGTTTAATCCTCCATAATAGGAGTTGGCGACTTTGAAAAAAGAACCTAATAAAGCATACATCAAATCTCCAGATCGACAGATTTGAGGATAAAGGATAGGTTGCTGCTGCAAAATTCCACATATTCTTATAGAATTGAAGAAAATTTGACCATGTTATGAGAAAATTATGATTTTTTTTTTGGTTCTCGACCTGTAAATGATTCCCTATTAAGTGAATTAGCACTAGATCAGGGAATAATGGTGAAAATTTAGCATGCCTTTTGAATGTGAATTTAAATTAGTTTAGTATCATAAATAGGCATTCTATATTGTAAAATATTAAGCAAAATTCATAGGAGATGTGCATTGTAAAGGATTAGGGTCATAATTGTTGAAAAGGATTGGTATAGCATTGTATAATTGCAAATTAAAATTTCTAATCCTATTTCAAGGAGTGAGAATGCATAGTCAAGCTACACACTTTGGTGTAGACATGAATATAACCATGCATGATGGACAACCTTTGTTGGGTCAAAAGAATTTTAGTATTGAGAGATACAAAGCTATTTTTTTTGAAAAAAATTGTGGTTATCCAAATTTTGTACCACCTAAGGTTAGAGATAAGATACCAAAGTTCAATGGTGCAAAAGTTGAATCAACAAGAAAACATCTGCAAGAGTTTGTTGACATGATGGGAGACTATGAATTGGATTTTGAAGATGTTGTCATGAAATTATTTGTTCAGTCCTTAAGAGGAGATGTAAGAGTCTGGTTCTCTTATTTTCCAGCTTCCTCCATACATTCATGGGAGAGGTTTAAAGTATTGTTCATGGAAAAATTTGGAGAAAGGATCAATCCAATCCTAGTTAGACAAAAATTCATGAGTATGGAGAAGGAAGAGGATGAGTTGGTTCCTTCTTTCAATCTCAGATTATCAAAGGTAATCAGAGAGATCCCTACAAGTATAAGACCAAATGATGTTGAATTTTTGGTGGTGTACTTGGGTGCATTTGACAAAAATATGAGCTACCTCTTGAGAGATAAAGAGCCTACTACATTGCATCAAGCATACCAAATTGCCATATAGGTTGAATTTTTTTTGAAGTATTCAATGATGAAGGGATATGCAACCACCAATGTTGGTCACCCTAGTCCATTTCATGCCAATGCAAATAGTGGATCAATTAGCAGAAGTTTGAGTCAATATGACAAGGATTCTATTCTTCCAATTTCTCCATCACCACAATGTGAGAATCATTGTAGGACTCAAGTGAAAAAACTACAAGATCAAGGTAAAGTTGATCAGGTATTCTCAACCAAAAGTTTACATGAAATGAAAAGGTGTTAGGGGGAATCAGCTTATGATTTGTTCTCTAGGTTTGTGGACACCTGATTAGAGATACCTATAGATGTAGGACTTGAAGACTCCATATGTATTGATTTGTTTTGTGACATGTATGGATTGAGATTAAGCACTCTACCAAAGGAATTGAAGCCTCACAATTTGAGCCAAGTAATTGATTGGATAAGAGTGGTAGAGGAGGATAAGAATGAGTATACACAACAAGTGTTACCAATGGTTACCAAGATGAGAAGAATCAAAGGTCAGCTTTAGTAGGCCAAGAGGATGCATCAGAATATGAACAACATGTTGATGACTATTGTCATTTTACAGGTACCATAGATGAAAATCCATATAGCAATGATGAGGATGGAGATAAAAAATATGAGGACAAGGAAATGGTGCACAACTTGCGTCCTTGGGATATCCTAAGTTGTGAGGAAGCACAGGGGATGTAGGGGAAGCCCCACATCCTAATTTAATTAGGAACAATGATGCAC
The DNA here is from genome assembly GCA_007258455.2 of Sequoia sempervirens. Classification (NCBI taxonomy): domain Eukaryota; kingdom Viridiplantae; phylum Streptophyta; class Pinopsida; order Cupressales; family Cupressaceae; genus Sequoia; species Sequoia sempervirens. The sequence continues at coordinate 254,702,434 of VDFB02353493.1, forward strand.
AAATCAGTGACCAAGGTGATGAAATTGAAGTGGAATCTCTTGCTTCAAGTAGAGGACATATGGATAGCCTTGAAAGAGTTCATTTTCTTAGCAATGAAAATTTTTCTTCATGTGAAGAGTTCTCAGAATGTGGATTGATAATTTTGAACACAAATGATGAAGAGGATGCTAATAATGTTTCTCTCTATTCTTCAAGCGATTACATTGATTTTGAATGCACTGATGACCTTAAGGATTGGGACCCTCATATTGAGAAAGCAGGGGTATATATGGAAACAATGAAAGTGTGGAAAAATCCTTTATATGATGAACCCTCCTTAGTATATGAGGTGATCAATGATAACCCTTACTGGTGTAGGAGCAATCCACTCTTTGTGGAAAATCCTGATAATTTTTTGGAAAATACCACTTGTGAAGATGATGGAGATGGTACAAGTGAGAGGGTAAGAAATGAGGACCAAGTTGACATTGAGGTTTGTGACTTTGTTTTTGAAGATGATGACCCTGACTCAAAAACTCCCTATTTACATGAAAGATGTAGTGACACAAGTGTTGGTGAATTAGTTGGCCCACAAGTGGATAAGCAAATTGTATCTAAAGAGCACCAAGAGTGTAATTCAGGTCTGCTGATAATTGAATGTGATAATTGTTTACAGGATGAAGAATTTGAAGACAAGGATGTCATTGTCTATGGTCATAGTCCTGAATATGGCTCAGGTACTGAGAGATGTAGATGGGCATGCCCATGCTCATGTGATACATGATTGTGTATTTGAAACATAGGATGAGTTGTCAGCCACACATGATAATGGAGATGACATACACATGGATGAAGGGAGACACCTATTACTAAATAACCAAGTTGTGCATTCAGATGGATACATTAGTCCTGAAGCAGGATTGCTGCTTGCTAATGGGGAGAAACAATTGGATAAGTCTTTAGTTTATGTCAAAATTTTAAGATTATTTGATTTGTGTGGAGAGGAATTTAGGGGGACAAATGGCATGAGATGTAATGATAATCAATATGAGTGTGCACTTGAATTATTTGTAGATGCCCCATATCTATTGGACCTTATTATGAAATTGTTTCCATCCAATAAGGATAACACTCATGTCAAGCACAATGAAGGTGCTATTGAATATGAATTTTTTCTTTTTGATACTCCAAGAGCTTGGCCTAGCATACAACAAAGTGTTTGTGAAGGGTTTCCATTTTATGTACAAGATGTATGTGAAGGTAAAAAATGCATGATCAGATGGAGTATGAATGTTTTACTTTCCTCTTCCAATTTGATAAGTCTATGCTGGATCAAATTGATGAACAAGACAATTTTATAGCTAGTGGTGTTGATGGTATCAACCATGGTGATGTTGGTTGCTCATAAGTGCATAATACACATGTTGGTCCACCACAAACAGAACAAGAAAAAGTATTTGACAGAAGAAAGAATTGTTCCTAAGTTTTTGGGGGCCATGGGCCTCCAATTTGAGGATTGATGCCAATTGTATGGAAGAGACTTCTAAAAATTAATTGCATTATATAGTGTTGTGCATAATGTATATAGGTTTGGTTTGGTGTGTTCCTTTTTGGTTGTGTTTGCTTGCTTTGTCATGGAAAGCTCCTGGGTTTCTCTATTTTTTCCTTGGTTTGCTTCAACCTGAGATTTGGATTCTTGCTATACCCACTAGGGGTATACATCCCCGAGTATGAGCTATTGATAGAGCTCCCAAAATTCTTGCAAAATTATGAGAATCATGACTTGAATCATGATTATTAAGCTCCATGTTTAAGGGTGGGCTAAAGGTTTTGGTTTGTAAACCCCAACTTTGTAAATGTTCTACCCTAAAACCCTTTAGTGTTATAATTTTGTAGTGACCTGTTCCTACCGGTTTTCGGTCTAACTAGTCATCACTTAAGCCCTTGAATGCATCTAGTCACTGACCCCTCTAGCCTAGAAAAATGGTCACCACACACATTGTCTCATGCCAAATTTTTGTAAAGTTAGGTGAAATATTTTATTTTAAGGGACTTAAGTCATCATCCTCAAGGGGTTTTATTACCGTCAGCCTAGTCATGGCCCCATATTAAGACTAACATTTAGCATGTGTAGGAACATGGCTCGTTAGATTTGAAGATTTAATCCCTGTCACCCATCACACACCTCGTGGGCATTTATGGATAGCCATCACATGACATACAAGGTTTGCAATATCATGACATGTGTCCTTGCCTTGTGGGGCACAACCCTTGTACGGGTGCCCTGTGAACGATATTGGGGAGATCAACGACTATTGTGCAACATCAAGATTTAATCCTAGCTGTTCATCGCATACCTCACAAAATTTAGTTAATTTCTGTTGGACAACATGCGAGGTATGCGAAAGGATGATGCATGGATTTTCTCAACCACCATGTAGAGTGTGGTGGAGCCCATGGAATGAATGATGTGGTTCCATGTCAAAATTTTCTTATTGGCCACAAGATGACGAACTGTAGTATTGGGTTTTCAAACCTGATTTGACCACATTTTGGTTGCTCGATATTCCATCTCATTCCTAAATCAACAATTGATATTCAAAATAAAAAACATGCATGTGTTAGTCATTTTTCTCTGCAGGCAACAAGCATTAATGTTGTGCTCTCTTCAGGAGCGATCAACTGAGTCCTGGTGCATGTGAGAAATTAATTCCCGACTATTATAAGGAATGATACATAGATCTCCAAGTACCTGGGTGATTAACAGTGATGAAATGGACACCAATGATTAATTGCTTCCTCGAGCGTGTGACGCCAAAATTGATGATCAAACACCATCATAATTGCTTGAAAAATACGGATGGAGTGATTTCCATTTTCACCATTGCATTAATTAATTAACATTTTTTTGAATGTGTGCAAAGTGAAGAGTGTTCCATTGTGAGCTTGAGAAGTTGCTAGGTAATGAGGATGAGCAAGCCAATTAATTTTGCAGCACCAGTAAGGAGATCTCCTAGAATCAATGTGTAGAAACCTCAAGGCGATGCCTCTGTATGTGAGCATAGTGTACTCTAACACGTTCCAATCCTGGAGGAGAAAGCCCTTGGTGAGAAGTCATTCTGTGTTCCCACCAGAAGCAATAGACGATTGAGGAGCCAAGGTGTAGCTACATAGAAGGTGGAAGAGAAAGGAAAAGAGCCTGCATCATTCATACTAGGAGTATGCAAAAAAATAAGTTATGGCTGTGGCTCTTATGGGAGGCAGAGTTCCCCAATTTCTATCATGGATAGCCCTTTAGACGGTGCAATAGAGACAAACTCAGGCTATCAACAATATCTTAAGATGTTGAATCAACTAGTTGCCTTGAGATTGGAAGTATTGTCAGTTCTATCGATATTTGTGAAAACTCTGAGTAGGAGTGATGGCTTTGTGCCAGGTAAAGATAAAGATGAGGAGGGAGAAAAAGTTTCTTATTTGCCTCCTGCAAGGATACGAAGTGGGTGCGTTTACTGTGGGTTTGGTTCTGGTGTTGGTCCTTCTTCTAGTTAAAAGAATTGGTGTGTGGGTTTTCAAATTTTGTGTTGATTGATAAAGTTGCCATGATGTTTGCTTCTATTCCTTGTGTGGGTTGCTGGTTTTTTATTCTTCATGCTGACTATGGATACTCTGGGTGACATGGACATGGAGTGCAGGGCCTAGCTGGTGGTTAAAGAGAAATTTTGGCAGTCTTTGCATTTCCCTTGTTGATGGTGGTTATCAATTTTGCCTCCCTTTTTTCAACAAATGATTGCTGATCACAATGTGGGGAATTTTTAAATGAAATTCAAATTGGTGTTGAAATGAAGCATCTGAAGTGTAATTGCATTTGAGCTGGATGCTTGTTGCTCCCTTGTACTATAAAAGGGATTTCATGGCTCATTGCAAAGGGGTTATGGTTTTGAAATTTTGAGTCCCGTATACAGTCTGGGTAGAGGTTAGGTGTAGAAAGGTTGTTAATGAATAAAACTGAATTGTCTTGAATTTGAAGCATATATGTAATAATCTTAAAGTAGTTTTATATAAATTATTGGTATCAAAACAAATCTTATATATTCTAAAACATCTACTCTCCTTTTGTAAATTTTTGCAAATTATGAATGAAATATGAATGGTATCTTTGTTCATTGTCAAATGTTGATCTGAGTGTGTGCCCTTGTTTCTGCCTTGACTCAAAGAGTCAATTAAATGCTTGAATAGGGTTTTGAATATGTGATAATTTGCGAAGGATCTGGTAAGAAGTCATGTTTTGGGAATTGTGAGTTTTCATGATGTAAGGCATTATGAAAATAGTCCATTATTATCATAGTTAAAGGATTTTTGTATTACTCATTATTATATGTTTGACTCCATTTCCCAATCAATGAAACATTGGTCTATTTGCTAAATATATTTACAATTGAAATATGTTGATGGTTTACTTGATCATGGACTTAGATTCAGATCATAATTCATTTAAAATTTATTAACCATGAGGCATGTACTAGAAATACCCCCTTGTTCCTAGTGAATAAATGATTATTTGCTCAAAGATTAGCCAATATTTTAGTGGATTATGTTTATTTACCATTCATATGAACCAATTTGTGAGTTGATGTGTTCTTTACTCAGTATATCAAATGAACACAGTTAGGAATACCCTCCTAGGTCCCATAGAGCATGAAGTGGAGTAAATTCCTTAAAGCCTTTACTCGTTAAGTTGGCCATTCATCTTAGGGATTCTTGATTATAGGAGTTGGCTACTCTTTGGAGAGTTATAAGTGTTGGAATCAAGGAACACTGAGAGGGAGGGGTGAATTAGTGTTTTGCAATTTTTAACCTTATTAATTTGATCTTTAAAGCACTTATAACATTCAACTAGAAGAAAGATGCATGAACATAAAACAAGCAACCACAACACCATAACACAATGGTTTTTTATGTGGAAACCCTGTTAAGGGAAAAACCATGGTGAAGGTCAATCCACAATATTATCTAAGTACTCAAATAAGCGTTTACAAAAGGAATGCAAATGCATTCAGGCACACTGCCTAGAGCTCATTGCTCAAATACAAATGAAGACTCATTGTCTTACAAAAAGATTTGGAATACATCCAGAAAATTTGAACTAAGAGAATAACATCTACTAATGCCTGATTACAATTTCAATTAAGCACATTAATTGCTTTCTTGACCTTCTGTCTGATTCTGCTCTTCTGCTCTATTTGCTTTAATTTGCATCACAAATCCTTTTATGCACAAGTGAAACTGTGCATAATCACTCTACAATCCTTTTGAATTTCGTAACACACATCTACAAACTTCATACATACTACAAAATGATATAAATGATCACTTATATTTATCTGTAGCTAAAGATTTAATCAACCACATGTCAGCTTCAATAAAACATAAAATATTTACAACCCGTCGGCTCAATCCACATATAATTTTCAATGCGCACCAACTAAAGTTGGGAACAACATAGTGAGGACCCAAATTAACATGTTCAAACACAAAAACACTTAAAAATTACTCCTCGATGATCCACAACACCCTACATTCACTTTGTCGGCCTTTTGCACTAATAAACAAAAAATTAATCGACCGGATCTTCTAACTTGCACATGGATCGATATGAGGCTCTAAGATTCAAGGAAAACATAGATCATACATATAACTACCTTCCTTGAGATACAAAACTCAAAATGATAACAAAAAGTTGCATATGAATTGTCAAACACAATTTTGTCAGATGCTTTGTTCTAACTTGACAAATAAATACTGATCTTCAATCTGACTTCCGGTATGGGAAAATGCTGATGTGTAGATCAAATCAATGACTAGGGTTTCCATAAATGACAACACCAGATGACTTGTGTAGTGTCTCTTGCCAACAATCTCCCCCTTTGGCATTGATGGCAACACTTAGTGAAAAAATGACTAAGTGTCAGATCAATACCAACATGAATACACTGCCAACCTTCAAAATTTCAAAACACAACTCCCCCTGAGATGATTAAAGAATTTTTCACTGTCTCACTCTCCCCCTTTGAAATCAATGGAAAAGGAAGGAATTCACATACCAAAAATCAAACAAAAAATGCTATGAACAAATTGCGTATGTACAAACTTGCTTCTACAACTTACATAAACTTGAATATATCTACAAAATTATTCTTCAACAAGTTCAAACTAGTGTCCCAACTCTTTTTGAGACTCTCCAAAATAGTCATGTGACCACAAAACAGATAAGATTGCATCTCTGCTGACTCAAGGTTTTTCAGATTACTGACCACCATAGCATCTTATGCTTCCTTCAATGCACTAAGCATTGTCTCCATCTTAGGACCAATTAGTCCTCTAAGATCACAAACTCTTTCAATAATTTTTCCTTCTTCACGCTTCAAAATTTTAATCTTTTCAAGCAGGGATATGACTTGACCTTCTTGGTTTCCAACATAAACGGTTAGAGGATCAAATGGTTGAGATATATCTGCTAACTGTTTCTCACATTCCTTCAATTTTTTTTAGTGTCTGCAATGAACTTAGACAAAGATAAACATGAATTATAAATATTTCCACCTTTAGATAAAGCACCTTGAATGTTCTTTACATAGGTAGATAACAAATATTTATCATTAGCAATCATTCCCTTCAACCTACCGAACCTATTAGCATCAAAATCCTTCTGAACCTTATCCATAACTAACTTCTCAAGTAACTCAAAGCGAGTACTTATAGAATTTACAAGTTTCTTCAGCTGACCGGATGGAGAATCGGATGAGTCCTTGACATATGAAGGCATAATCTTCTCCAAAATACTAGATGCAAGATTTAACAACTCACTATCTTCAATATGAGATTTCAGAATCTCTTCCCTTGCCTTGGCCTGAGCAAATGATGCAACTTTCAGTTTCTCAATGGGAGATAAAGTAGCCAAATTGATAGGACCTTTAATCAATTTAGGATCAAACTCCTCTTATTGCTCTTCCAAAAACTCCTTCTCAAAATGCAAAGTGACAAATGAGGAATAAAAATGACCTTTTATCATTCGCCCACCTAAACTTTCATTGTAATAAATGCTTTTACCCTAGGTCTTCCAGATACCCTATTTTCATAGACTGTGAAAGAAAATTCGAACCTTCAAGTTTGCATAAATTCTCTCCATAAGACATTCCAAAACATCTGTACATCACTAATACAATCATTGCAATCTGCCACATTCTGGTACCAACTATCGACAAGGGGGTTAAAATATTTTCTTGAGAACTCCCCCTAGGCCAGAGGCCTTAAACTAATTCCCAAAGGCATTGCCAAAATTAGGTTTTGGTGTGGAATCATTTCCTGCATTAGATGGACTCTTCTTCACCCATATCTTCTTCATTTTCTTCTTGATCTCATATGTAGTAACTTTTCCTTTTCCCTTTTCATCCTTCTGCATGTTTTTCCCTTGATTTACCATACCCTTCCTGCTTCTACAAAATATTGCAATGTGACCGGATTTGTTATAGTTATAGCACAAAACATTTCTTTGTCTAGACCAATTGTTCCATTGATTTTTTCTTGATCTGTACTAGTTAGCAATATGTCCAAATCTATTGCATATATAACATCTAACATCTCTATTGAAAAAGTTGTTTGACATACTTCTGCATTCATTTGACTTATGACCATACTTATTGAAATTGAAACACTGGATTGAGAATGATGGACCACTTGGATTCATTATACTTCTACATTGAGAAACCATATGACAAAATTTATTGCAAAAAAATAAGTAACCATTGAACCTTTGAGCAGTAGGTTGTCTTACCAAATACCTTCTAGCTTTGTTCATCTGATTTCCTTTCCTAAATCTCCTTTTTCTAGATTTAGAACTTTTTCCTTTCTCATATCCAAGACCTCACTTGTCACCTTTAGTCCTCTGAATTTTAATCAGTTCATCAAGCTTGGCTGAGCTAATATTGAACTTCTCCTTGAATTCATTTGCAGTAGCAAGTTCATCTCTAAGATCAACAATCTGCTTTTCAAGCTCTTCTTCATTATTTCTAGATTGTTCCAATTCAAGCTCCAACTAATTGAATCCATCAGTAATTTGTCTACATTCTTTAGATTTTTCTTTCAAGGACTGAGTAAGCTCCTCTTCATTCTTTTTGTCTTCAATCTCCTTGGTCATCCTCATCACAATAGATTCCATCTCATGCTTTAGGGCAACATTATCTCTAGTAATATTTTCACATTCCTTTGTATTTTCCTTCAAGGCTTGACCTAGATGGTCACCCTCCATATTATTAATTTATTTCTTTTTAAGCTGATCACATAGTTCCTTTCTCTTTTCCCTTAACTCATTTATTTTATCTTTCAATGATTGAATGAATTTTTCAGCATTCATGAGGCTTGACTACAATTTGCAGACTTCAGATTTGGATTGATCATGATCATCTAGGGCCACCAAAAGTTATTGTTGAAGACTTCTTGAATCCATTGAATCACTTTCCCGGATCTTCCCCAAGCTTTTAAAATTCTTTCAAGGAACTAGGCTTTGATACCAATTGTTGGAATCAAAGAACACTAAGAGGGGGGGTGAATTAGTGTTCTGCAATTTTTAACCTTATTAATATGATCTTTAAAGTACTTATAAAATTCAACTAGAAGAAAGATGCATAAACATAAAACAAGCAACCAAAACACCATAACATAAGGATTTTTTACGTGGAAACCTTGTTAGGGGAAAAACAACGATGGAGGTCAATCCAAAATATTATCTGAGTACTCAAATAAGTGTTTATAAAAGGAATGCACATGCATTCAGGCACACTGCCTAGAGCTCACTGCTCAAATAGAAAATGAAGAATCACTGTCTTACAAAAAGATTTGGAATACATCCAGAAGATTTGAACTAAGAGAATATCATCTACTAATGCTTGATTGTAGTTCCAGTTAAGCACATTAATCACTTTCTTGACCTTTTGTCTGATTCTACTCTTTTTCTCTATCTGCTTTAATTCACATCACAAATCCTTTTATGCATAAGTGAAACTATGCATAATCGCTCTACAATCCTTTTGAATTTCACAACACACATCTAAACACTTCGTAGATACTACAAAATGATATAAATGATCGCTTATATATATCCACAACTAAACTCTTAATCAACCACATGTTGGCTTCAATAAAACATAAAATATTTACAAATTGTCGGCTCAATCCATAAATAATTTTCAATGCGCACCAACCAAAGTCAGCCACAACATAGTGAGGACCCAAATTAACATGCTCGAACACACAAACACTTAAAAAATTACTCCTCGAAGATCCACAACACACCACATTCACTTAGTTGGACTTTTGCACTAATAAACAAAAAATTAATCAACCAGATCTTCTAACTTGCACACGGATTGATACGAGGCTCTAAGATTCAAGGAAAACATATATCATACATCTAACAACCTTCCCTGAGATCCACAAATCAAAATGATAACAAAAAATTGCATATGAATCGTCAAACACAATTCTATCGGATGCTCTATTCTAACTTGACAGATAAATATTGATCTTTAATCTGGCTTCCAGTATGAGAAAATGTTGACGTGCAAATCAAATCATTGACTAGGGTTTCCATCAATGACAACACCATATGACTTGTGCAGTGTCTCTTGCCAACACTAAGGGTTTATTGGAAAAAAACCAACATACACCAAACACTTCTGTGGTGGAAAGAAGTGAAGGAAGACCACACCAAGGGTTAATTAGGATCCAAATCTATATTGACACAGTTCACCACACTTCCACAAATAATAAACAATCTCCACAATTAGTGCTAGCACCCAGGTTGGCCAAACCTGTACTAACACTAGCAAGTGACCACATACATGCCTTTCAAGGTCCAAAAACACCACATGGACCACATAGAAACATTCCAAAAAATTCAAAAATATTCCAACATCATCAAAATATTCTGCAACACTATCACAACCACTTGCAACTAGGAACACCATCATCCTATGCAACCAACAACATTTCCACATACATGAAACACACTAACCAACCTTACGGAATGCTTGAACACACAAAAATACAAGGGAAGGTAGATACAAGCATTATTTGCATGTTCCTAAATTCACAAGACAAGAAACCACAATGCAAAGAAATGCAAAGCAATCTCATTTCTCCTAGACAACCTTCCACATAGGAAACACACTATTAAACATGAATTCCTCTTCCACACGATCCAAAACCTAAAACTTTGGATATAGCACCTTTGAACACCTTTGATCATCACATCCAAACTACATAAGCATATCTTCAACCATGAAGAAATGCAGAGCACAAAAAAAAACACACCTTTGTCACACCACACACACTTTTATTCAAATTTTCTCAAAAGCACTTCAAAACCAAGTGAACCAACTACATCAACAAAACCAAAAACACCTACTCAACATATATACAAATTTTTTCAACATGTCCACACTAGAGGTTGACATCAAATGACAACATAGTGCAATAATCTCCTTTAGTCTCCTTGACCATATTGGAGGTTGACATCAATGTGACATCAAAACACAACACATCCACACTACGGGTTGACATCAATGACAAAACTAATGACAACACCAACAATATTCAACAATCCAACAAGTCTCCAACACTTTTTTACCAACCTTCTCCCTTCTTTGTGAGTGATATTATAAATATCAATATCTAGTTTCTTCTTGATACTCTAGGCCATGTTCTTCTGACCAGACTCTGTTTCCTACTAACCTTCATCCTCATTTCTCTCTATGTCAACTTGAATTTTTATTCTAATGACTAGAATCTTGAATTATTTAAATTTTAAAAAATCATCATATGAAAGGAATCTCTCACATGCAAGGAATTGTACATCCTTTACTACTAATTCACACCCATCAGGATTCATCAATGTTGTACCCTGAGGGATAATGGATGCCACATCTCTTTTGGTGAAGCAATTTCTAGTCTAACTTCATTTTCTTCAAATAAATGTTCACCACTATCATTTATGTCTATATGTCCAACTAGGGGGTAAGGAATTTCCATTGTTGGGATCCCAATGAGTAATTCCCACCATAAACAAATTTAGAAAAGGACCTTGAGTTGAAGGGCTAAGAGATCTTTCAATTTCCTACAAATCCATTTCATATTCTTCATTTATTAATTCCATTTGGGTTGGATTGGGGATTAAATTTAGACAAATAATCCTTAGAGTATCCAAAATTTCCATAATCAACCTCATCGTTTATAATTTATGTCATTAAGTTTTAACCTTGTCTCAACCAAATGAATGTCATCTTATTTTCTCCTTCTAGATTCCTTCTTCCTTTTGGTGATGTAGCTTTTGATTAGGTATTCTTATTCATCAAATTGATTCTCACATCCAAACCTAGCCACAAACTTCCTCACAATATCAGTAAAATTATTAGGAACATACCTTCTAATTTTGGCAATATGCATCTTATAATCTAATAGTTTTGCATCCAAAAGATCTAAACCCTCAGCTGAAATATAGAATTTAGAGGACTCTATCATAGACAAAAAGAAATGTCCCTTTTTATGATACCTAAGGTGAACCCTATTTGAATGGTCCAACTACCAAATGGATTTAAGGAATGCAACCCTATTTATCACCCAAAATGGTAATATTTGTAGGGTTTTTTCTACACCATACACCGTGATCACCATATAATTATCTTAGGAAAACTGATCACCCTAATTGTGACTAACTTTATCCCTTAGATTCAAATCCTTTACCTTAATAATTTAATTAATTCCTTTGATAGTTATGGTGTCCCAAAATTATCATGATTGGTGTCACAAAGTGGTATTCAAAGATGCAATAATTGATATTCTTGCAATGGAGGTCCAATCAAAATGTACACTCTTAGAAAAGTACAAGCTTTTGGAGATATGAGATTTAATCTAAGAGAATGACCCTAATGGTCCTTACACATATATAAAATACTGTGGAAAAGAAAAAAATACCATCTAAATGTATGTATGATGTTATCTCTCTTCATTGACACAATTTTTCTATGAATGCTATAAGTTAATAAGGAAGAAAAATCAAAGTCTATTAACACACCTATATTGAATGTTAGTATTTCACATCATTAATTCTATATAAATCTAAAATTTATCATCAACGATGCAGAGAAACCAACACTTAGCACAACTTGGAACAAGTGAGACAATGATCCATCACCAAAAATAAAAAAAATACAACAAACTTGATTCACTTGACAACTTTCATAAACTGATTCATCATAGGCAATGATTAAGTACATTCTAGATCATATTGGAAACATTGCTATGACAACCCATAATTTAATGCAACAAAATATCATTAATAACTTTCAAAAAACAAATAATGAAGCTGATATCTTTGATGAGATTCAAGATAACATAATTACAGAATTTTCCTCCAATTTTTATGAATATCCAATAGTGGAAAAGAAAGTTATTGTCTTTTTCCCAAAACTGTAAACCCTAGGCAGGGTTCAGACCTGCTCTCACAAAAATGGTCATAACTTATTCAAATCTTAATGAAATTTGATGAGAATTGAATAAAATTAAAGTATATTCACATGGAAACAAATTAAAATTTGTTTCAGATCAAAATATGGACTGTACAATCCATACCATCATTTTTTTTAGACTGCAAATTCTGCACAATATTGTTAGAATAGGGCAATCTCACCAAAATAGTCATATATCCCACATAACTCAATAAAATTCAATGAGAAAAAAATAATTTTAAACTAGAAACAAATATGTTTCCATACATATATTATAATCCTTGATATGTGTCCATACCAGGCCATACAATGCACAACTTCAGCCTGAAAACAATGTAAGAATAAAAAAATGCACACAAAATTTGAGGTTTCCATTCATCAAACTTAAAAAATAATGTCTCCCACCCCCAATTTGAGTTTTGGAGGGTGTATTTATACATTTAAAACCAAAAAAAACTATTTTCAACTACCTTTTGATTAGTTTGTTGACAAAACACCTTAATGACACTTTTTGACAAGTTGCTTGACAACTTTCTTGAGCAACTTTTACAATTTTTACAATATTTTCCTAAATTTCACTAAAGGGCCAAAAATGGTCCTAAACCACTTAGGATGGTCTCAAATGACCTTATTTACATCAATAAATCCAAAACAAAGCAAAAACCAAAGTTTCAAAATATAACTTAAAATTGCATCAAGGGTGCTCCTGCACCATACTCCCAAGGAGGAGAAAGTTTGAGGTCCACCTCAAATAGGAATATTATTTCTTATCTTCTAGTTCTTTTGAAATCTATCCTTCATCTTGACAATTATTCCTGGGTCCTTCTTCCTCTTCTTCTTACACCATCTCTTCTCTAGCAACCTTTCAAATTTCATGTTCCAAAAGTCCATTTCTTGTGTATACACCTCTATGTCTTCATTCTTATCGTCAAAGTACCATATAACAACATTTTCACCACAACCTACATCCCATTCTTGAAAATCTGCATACACCTCATTAGCAAACAATTTTGCAACATCTTTATTAGCAACCTTATTACAATCAACATCTTGAATATTAATACCAACTGTATCAACAACATCAACAACCTTCTCTACTTGTTCATCAGCAAAAAAATCATCAACTACTTGATTACCAACAATAACCATATCATTAATATCAACATCAGTATGTTCATCAACAAACAAAGAAGTTTTTTCTTCAAACACAATTGGAATACCACTTTTCTCAAAAAAATTTACCTCTGCCTCATGTGCTGCTGTCCTTGCTTGTCTTCTCCTTTTTTGAATAATCTTTTTGATGGGCCACACAACTCTCTCCTTCATTTTCAAATGTAAAATTGTAGCTTGCCTATACAAATACTTCAGATTAGCCTCACATCTTTCTATATTCTTACTGAGTTCCTCTAGTGCTTGCCTCATTTCTTGATCCTTCTTCTTTTGCTTTTCCTTATCCTCTTTTTTTTCCCTCTCTTCTTGTTTCTTCTTCCTTCTCTATGAATCCTCAGCTTGCCAACATATTCTCAAAAAATCCATATTCACAACCAAGTCTCTCCTTGCTTCCACTTCACTTTTCCTCACCTAGGCAATCAGGTTCCTTCCTCAACCTGCACACAACCACAAACACAAACACAAACTCTTCCTCTACCCAGACCTTACTGGGATTTGATACCAATTTGATGCATAACAACCAACACTTAGAAAAAATTAGCACAAGTGAAACAATGATCCATCACCAAAAATAACAAAAATGAAACAAACTTGACTCACTTGACAACTTTCATAAACTGATTCATCACAAGAAATGATTAAGTGCATTCTAGATCATATTGGAAACATTGCCATGACAACCCACAATTTAATACAACGAAATATCATTAATAACTTTAACAAAAAAAATAATGAAGTTGATATATTTAGTGAGATTGAAGATAACATAATTACAGACTTTTCCTCCAATTTTTATGAAGATCCAATGGTGGAAAAGAAAGTTATTGTATTTTTTCCAAAACTGCAAACCCTAGGTAGGGTTCAGACCTGCCCTCACAAAAATGGTCATAAATTATTAAAATATTAATGAAATTTGATGAGACTTGAATAAAATTAAAGTAGACTCACATGGAAACAAAATAGAATTGGTTTCATATCAAAATATGGACTGTACAATCCATACCATCATGTTTTTTAGACTGCAAATTCTGCACAATATTGTTAGACTAGGGCAGTCTCACCAAAATAGTCATATCTCCCACAAAACTCAATAAAATTTAATGAGACAAAATAATTGTAAACTAGAAACAAATATATTTCCATCAATATATTATAATCCTTTATATGAGTCCATAAACCTAGCTAATAAGACACTAGATCCTTGGGAATATTAGATTTTTAGATGAACCAGGTAATTAGTCCACTAAATCTTGGTCTAGGTACCTTCAAGATTGAGCAAATTGGGAAGAAATTTTACTCTTTTTAAAAGTATGAGGTATCCTAGGTTTTTTTATCAAATATGAGATCAACAACAATAGAGGAAAGAACACTCATCTATGGGAAACACTCCCCTTGAAATAATGGAATGATACCATTAGTAAACATCACTATCCTAGAAAACCTAACACAATATAACACATAAGGTTTTCAATTTGAGAGGAATTCAACCACCTACTAGTTGCCTCAATTGCAATAATTATCATTTGTAAAATACTAGTGCATACAATATCAATGTCATTGTTCTAATTCCTATAAAAATCACTTTCCCCTTTACCAATTTTGTATTGAATTCTTGCATAAAATTTGAAAGTACTAATGTAGTCGAATTGATTGTCTTCAAAGTTGTTTAAACCTCTACCATTTTTTTAATGGATGTAGCGAGACTAAAATACAATAAAAAAAAACTAACACAAATCAACAACATAATTGTTGGAAACAACAATAACAAACTAGTGAAGCCTACTAAAAAGACAATAGTAACGAGCCAATGAAGTAGAAAATAGAACTTAAGGGTGTATACAACAAAATGGAGTTGATAACAGCATCCAAAATAGTTATAGAAATTTCCACAAGCAAAAAACCATAATATTTATAGGTAGTGAGAGAAAAGAAATAAGCCTATGTGACTCCAAAATAAAATCACACCACAATAAGAGTAGTGAGAGTAACACCATAGGTCGAATATACAAAGAAAAACTAATGAAGAGATCAACCCATGTTGGACCAAGTTAAATTATAACAATAGTTGAAAAACCTTGGAGAGTATGATCTGAGTTGATTTATGATCTTGAGGGCGAAACATTATCCTTGATATGAGATAGAAGACCTTCCACCTGCACCCAAATAACATCACTATTAATGAATTGATCATTTAAAGAGGTGAATATGAATGCCATTTGAATTAAAATATTGGAGAAAATGGTTTTAATTTGAGTTTCATGGGGAGAAAAGAAGTGTGATAGGGAAAACAAGATTCTAAACTTCCAAATGTATTTGATTATGGTGAGGCGACATGAGTTGGATATTGTGTTATGAGAAACTAAAGATCTAAGAAGAGTAGATTTCCAAGACCAAGAAAAATGGAAAAGGGTAGGTATGGAAACAAAAAGATCATCCCATAATAGCTTTAACATGAGGGTAGAACCATAAGCAATTTTTGAAGGATTCAATCTTACCACAAAAAGGACATGAAGGGGGTGAATTGAGGAACTTAAGGAAGGGTCCAACTAGGAGTTTAACATGAAGAAGCTTGCAAGTAGTGAGTTGGGATTGGGAGTTAGCTTTGGACTTCTAGATTTGGAGGCTGAGTTTGTTCCACCTAGCTCTTTTTAGTTTGCATCTCTAGATAGAGTTGAGTTGGAAAGACATGGGAAAGCTAGGAACAAGCTATTTATAGAGAGATTTGAGAGGAAAAAATCTGCTATATTCATTAGGCCACCCCCAATCCTTGAGAAAGCAATAGTGACAATTAGAAGAGATAAGAATAATTAGGTTGGGTGACACAATTTTCTGAACTTCCATCACAACGACCTTATCTCTATAGTTTAAATTGAAACTCAATTTGAGCTAGCACCATGATTTCCATGAGAATTAGTAGGGTCCCATAGATATCTTAATGTTTGGATGTCTTACTTGAAGAGGGACTTAGCATTGAATTTTGGAATCATAACAAGAATGATGCTATTTTCTTGGATCAGACAATTCCACCAAATTGAAGAGGTTGCAAAGATGAGCCCATGAATGAATGATTGATCAAACCGAGAGAACTTGTGGGAAATCAATTTCCAAGCTTTCAATATGTAGTTGAGATGAGTTTATCCATGGAGTTTAAAGTATGGGGCTACAAGAATATTATCACTCCATTGAATTGTGCTCCATGATTTACTAGCAGTAGTTATTTGAATACAATATTGAACCAAATTTTTTCAAGGTAAATTTTCTTCCAAAGCTCTTCCAATCCATTTGGTTGAAAAACATACCCCTTGCATGTAAGGATCAATGATTCCTAATACACCCTCTCCTTTGGTAGAATATAGTGAGACCAAGAAGCAACTAGCATACCTTTTTTATTTCCCCATTTGGACCAAATAAAACTTGGATGAGCTATGTTAGTTGATTGTATCAAGTTTTAGAGGGAAGCAAACAAGAAGAGATACAAAATTGGCTAGCCAGGAGGATTTTATTATCCACTTGTATATGCCTATCCATAGACATAAAATAATTTGGTCAAGTTAAAAATTTGGATTTGAACTTGTTTAAAAACCACCTCCACATTTATTTCAACGAAAGTCCAATTTCAAAAGGAATTCCGAGATATCTAGCTATGCTTACATGTTTAATTTCTTGCCATTATTTTGGAATCCAAGGTGGATGAGGGTTGCGAAATATCATCCAGAATTCAGTTTTGTGCATAACAAGTTGGGAACTTGAAACAACATAAAATAAATCAAGCATATACAATAGATTGTTGACATCAATGGTAATATTTTGAATGAAGATTATTCTATCATTAGTGAAGTGCGAGTTAAGAGAGAAAATATTAACCAATAAAGAAATGTTGTGAATGAGATGGTTTGATTGGGCATGATGCAAGAGATATCTAAGAGCATTATTTGTGAGAATATAAAGGAACAGAGCTAGAGGGGAGCCTTGACGAATGGATTTTTTGAGAGGGAATTGTGGAGAGATAATATATGAGGGATATTATGTTGATTGACTATGATTTTTTAAGTTATTTTATTTCTTAATTCATCAAATATGATGTAAAATTTCAACTAGCCTCTAATTACTATTAAATCCCCATTTTTATTAAAACTCCATGGATCATGGCATGTTGTTATTGTTAATATTTGTAGTGTCTTAATTTAGCTTAATGTAATACATCCTTCATTCCCATCCTTATATGAGTATGGGGAAAGTAGTATTATAAGGAGAAATTTTTAAGTTTACCATGCTATTTATTCTCATTGATTGGATTGCCTTGGATCGATAATTAATATTATACTTTCTTTTTTAATATATAAGTTGTTGGTGTTTAAATTTGTACCTCTGGAATGTGAATTTGAAATGGACAACTATGCACAGTAAAATTGCTCTTCAAATTAGGAGGGGAAGCTCCCTCTTGCTGATGGTGTGAAAGAAAGTAAATTAAAACTATTTTTCCTATATTTTTGTTTTAGCTAGAGCACAAGGTCTATGAAACAAAAATGCCGCAACTAAGATTTTATGATTAAGAATTCCAACTACGACTAACTTAAGCTAAAGACATTTCTAATATCTCAAGTAATACACAGAGAAAGATAATTAGAAATGAACAAGGTTGATTCTTTGACAAAGTTCTTCAATAAAATCTTTCCCAACATACACCTAATTACTTTCAATGTAACTTGAAATTAAGTTCATAAAAACATAACACAATAAACAAAAATTTGAAACGTTATATCAAGGAAAAGGAGGCTCATGATTTTATTTCTCAAAATTCTGGAACAAAATCTACTAAACACATGCTTGGAACAAGAGCTTGCAACTAAAGAGGCTTGCAAAAATTGTTCTTACATAATAGGAACAACAATTACAATAACTAATTGTTGGCTAAAAGAGACTCAACAATTCGCTATCATAAAATAATTGAAAAAAACTGAATAACAAATAGAAGGCACTTAGGCTCAGCATTTTGTTATCACTAGCATGGTTAAAGAAAACTAATGAGAAAAGGCTCTTATTTATAGGCAAGCAGAGGAGTAGGGAACCCTAAAATATCCTTGCTTTTACAATCTAGGGCTGCTCAGCAACCAAGCTTTATTTCTAAATCTAGAAAGAAGATAACATCTAACACCTAAGAAAGTAGGAAAAATTGGAGATGCCAACTATTACAATTTATCTTCTTTCTCTTCTCAAAGAATGGATAAGAATTGTTCCGAGAATAGAAAGAAAGCTGGAAGAAATGTTCTAGAAGAAAGCAGTTTTAGATTTCAATCACATCTGCTAGAAAGCTGGAAACTGTGTCCCGATTCGGTGCATCTATACCATCAATAGAAAAGTTGTGCTTTTCTAAGATATCCTCTCCATATGCAATTGATCTTAGGAAATTTTCAACCTCATTGGCCGCCTTTTCAAACTTTGCTGACATCATCGAGATATGACTCATTCTCCCACCAACTGGATTGCTGCCATCACAGCTGCAAACGACATTCTGAAACTGATTTTGCACTTTATTGAGTCTGACATAGGAACCATCTTCAAGACTGTATCGAGAAGGAATCTCAGTGACAAACTCTTGAATGAAAAGAAGAGCTTCAATCACCCTTTGTCTGTAGGCAATAAACTCCTCGGATATCCTCTCATAGGTTTTGACCTTGAAGACATGACGCTCTCTCCAAGCAAGGATCTGCCTCTTGTGTTATTTTGAGACCACTGAACCATAGGCTATATCTAAATTAGCAATGATGATTTCATGCCTTGGTTTGACCTCTACCATTGACTATTCAAACCCTTGAATACCTTGATGTAGCTCATGATCATTGTCTCTCAACTGAAACATCTATGTTAAGATCTCCCTTACTTTGACAATGAAACTCTCAATCCATTCTTGAGTTTCCTTCCCATAAATGACCAACTATCTCAACTGATGATGATCAGCTGGTGTCTCTAAAACCTAGGGCAATAGCTGAGTAGCCTGCGAGTACCTTGGACAAGGTTTGAAATGAAGAGCCTGAGTTGTCGTATTTCAGCCTTGAGGGCTACTTTGTCTTCTCCATCCTTGAGCACTCTTTCTTGAAGGTTTTTAGACACAACTCTAAACAAACTGACATCTACATGTTTGGTATTTTTACCAAGATTATCCTTGACCATCATGAAGTCGTCCATCTCAACTTCATCTCTGTTCTTGTCCTCTAGAGGTATTGCAGTCTCCATGACTATCTCGCCATTAGGATTCCTATCAAAGTGAACTTATTTCTTTTCTTTCTTCTTAGGAGGTTCCTGATAGAAGTTATCAAGGTCATCAAAATTCACCTGATATGAAGGTCTTCTTCTTACCCTTCCCAAGGAGCTCTCAAGCCAAGACACGGTAGTATCTTTACTAACTTCCTTGGGAGGTACAATTGCAATTTATTCATTATCTTCAATATATAGGTCAATGTGGATTGGTGAAGACCTTGTTAGTGGTATAGAATCGTGTGCTACAGGCTCCTCTTCTGTCTCCTTCTAAGGTATAGGCTCTTCTGGAGGAGCTTCTGCTTCAACTGTTGATGGCTCCTGTATGACTATACCTGAGAAGTCTAGCCTCCTTCTTACATTTTTGGTCGACCTACTATCCTTCACACCATCTTGAGACTGACTTGCACCTTTCCCTTTTGATTGTGCTCTGGAAGAGGGAAGTGATGGCTGTACCCTTGGCGGCTCTATTGTTGGTATGGACTTCTTCCTTTTGAGAACTAGGAAGACCTTTCTATGTTTGAGGACTTGCCTCATCCTTTCTTCAAATGAGAGGGATTCCTTATTGGCCCAATTGACTCGAGGAAGGGGTTGATCTTCAATTCACTTTCAGGCATACATTGGGAGTAACACATCCTCATCATCATCTGAAAATCCTTCGATATCCTCTAATAGGAAATATTTCATCTAGTGAAGAGTGAGCCTACTGTAACTGTGCCTTCGCACCTCGAACTCATTTGTATAATTGGCCCAAAAATCTTCAAGGGCAGATATGTGAGCATAGTTTCTCTCAAGTCGAGCAGTGTAGATGCCATGAGGATCATACGATCATCTCTCGCTATAAGGCTTGAGACCAAGTTTGTCTAACTCATCTCCCATGGTTTTAGCATCTGTTACTGTCTTGCATGTATAGATTCCCAGTCCTAATGGAAAATTGAGGGCAGTTTTCTTTCTATTCCTTAAGAATGCATGGACATCATGTGCCTGTCTTAAGAACTCCATGAAGACAACTTTGTCTGATGGGTACCTTGGTAGCATGAGTGGGGCACCTGGAAAGCCATAGACTTTGAGATAGGTGAAAGTCAACAATTGTATGAACCAATCTGCCCACTCCACCACCGCTGCCCTAATGACTGAAGAGATACGAATGTGCAATTCATTGTCTAGGTCCCACACTGTGTACATCAAGAAAGCCTCATTCACCCTCTTGTAGTGATACAGTGACTTCGTGAATTCCAATTGAGGATAGTAGTTGTAGATATGTTGTACACTTAGTGATCCCTTGGTGTTCAACCCTCTGAATTGACCTTGATAGGCCACTAAGTAGACTAGGTAAGAAACCGTATGGAA
Organism: Sequoia sempervirens; assembly: GCA_007258455.2. Classification (NCBI taxonomy): domain Eukaryota; kingdom Viridiplantae; phylum Streptophyta; class Pinopsida; order Cupressales; family Cupressaceae; genus Sequoia; species Sequoia sempervirens. The sequence goes on from VDFB02353493.1 coordinate 254,723,749, forward strand.
TTCATGAATTTGGAAATATTTTGTTATCTGCTGATGGAGGCTGTCATTGATCAATGTGGCCCAATCATAGAATTCAGTCTTTTTCATGATATGGGGTGTAGCGTAGAACATCCAAGGCTGAAACTTGGTAGCATCTTCTAATCCAGTTACCCTGTTGAGCAAGGTGATTATGATAGCAACTTCATCCTTGAACTCTCCTCGCCCGACGTTCTTAGGCAGAGTCTTATATTTTTCCTTCATCCACCTTTGTGCAATCTTCTTACTGTACTTGTCCTTGTGCATTTCCCATATCTTCTCACATTCATCCTTTGAGATAGTGACACTTTCAGGCCAAGGGGGAATGGAGAAACATTTTTTGATCATGTTAGGCTTCAAACTACAAATCAATCTGCCATCAACTGATTGAATCTCCCTTGTAGTTGGGTTGTAATGCTTGATGCAAGCGATTACGAACTCGAGGCTCTGAACTAAGATAGGAATAGATGTTGTTGTGAGGATTCCAGAGTGTCCCAAGTTTTTGATGGTAGTATTGCCTGCGCTCTCCAAAGCGTGTAGATTAAACACTGACTTGATGTGATGCAAGTCTGTTTTAGCTATTTTTATGAAATCATGATAGAGAGATGATTTGGTCTTGAAATCATTAGGAGTGTATTCCATTTCAAAAACCTTGAAGAATGACTATAAACTTGCCTAGGTTCAGACAAGTTTTGAACAACTTACTATTTTTAGAATGCTGGTTTTTCTACCTCCAACGGACAAATTTTTTGAATTTTTTTTGAGATATTGGTTTTGCTCAAAATTTTGTTGCAAGACAACCCAGATTGTCCGTTTTTGAAAATTTTGAATTTAGATTGAAAAAGTAGCAAACCCTAATTTCTTCAATTTTTCATGAAAAAAGCTGGCACCTAGGTTTTGTTCAGAATGTAATTAGAAATGGACCTAGTTGATTAGATTTGAAAAAAATTGAGGGTTGATTGAAATAGACTTAGGGTTTGAAATAGGTCTGCTTTCTTTTTCCTTAATCTTCAGAAACCCTAAAATTGGCCTGTTCAATGAACTTGGACATACTCTTCATCTCACAATTTTGATTTTTTTTGAAAATTTTGAAAAAATCACTAAGGCATTGAAAGTTGGGCGCCTTTCTTGGCTAGAGGCACCTACTTCATTCAGACTTAACTATTTTTATGAGTTTTTCAACTTTTCTTCCATTTTGACCCCTGGTTTGATCCTAATTTCTGGATGTTTAGTTGATCCGGTGGACGAGTTGAATGATTCATCGCGAAGCTCGACTGTATCTGGAAAGATCATTCTAGAGGCATCTTCAACTAGAAACTTTGTTTAGGCCTTCAAAATCATGGGAGCCTATCCTCTCCAGGGACGCCCATCTCAACCAGTGTTAGAAATTTTTTCACATTTTTAAAGTTTCTGGTTTATCTCCTCTGCTTCAAATGATTTTATAGTTTCAGATGATCTGGGCATCAGACGGATTGATGGCTAGACTCGTTGCGGAGTTGAGAAGATTCTATCAGGGGTCTTTTGGGAGTGCTGACTGTAGAAAAGTCCATTCGAGGCATCAAAATCTTGGGCGCCCTTCTTGGCTGGGGGTGCCCAACTTTACCATACTTAGAATATTTTCTTGTATTTTCACCTTGCTTTTGAATTTCAAAATTTCACTCTTGTCAAACCCTCTGTTCAGCCTTCTGCATCTGAGGACTACCAACTCTGATTGACGTGCTGATGATCTCATTGGAAAGCCTATTCAAATATGAAGAAATCACGCTGGAGGTTCTATTGGAAAATTTACCTATTTAAGCCCTCAAAATCAAGGGCGCCTATCTCCTTCTGGGGTGCCAAACCCCTCCAGACAGCCATTTCTTAATTTTCATCTTTCAGAGTTGAAACCTTCATTCTGTACCTTCAACTTTGATCTAGATTTTTTGGAGATTGGCCAATTGGATGCCCTGACGAAGATATCCGTTGTGAAGCAGACTGAATTCTAAAGAGATTGATCCTATTCGCAAACCCTAACTACTGGATTTAGCCTTTCAAAAAGCTGGGCGCCCCTGGACACCTGGGGTGCCCAAAGTTCCCAGACTTAGTCAAATTTTTAGAGATTTCCATGATTTGCATTCTGTCTTTTGTCTGAAACTCCTCCGTTTGATCTCAAATCCCGGATGACTAGATGATCCGATGATTGCACCGTTGGATTCGTTGTAGAGCTGAGAGGAAACTAAGCAACTTTTCTTGGAGGCTCAAACCCTAATTTCATCATTTGATGCCTTAAAAAGATGGGCACCTTTCTCCTTTAGGGGCGCCCAGGCTAGGCAGACTTAGTCAATTTTCCACAAATTTCACCTCCTTTCTCATTCTTCGTGCGTGTTCTTCAACTCATCTTTTGTTCAATGCTTGTGTGTTGAATTTGGCACTCGATAGCTAACTGACCTCCATTGACAACTTTTGAAGTTCCCGAAATGCTTTCTAAAATTGAAAAAGCAAAATAGACCCATTAAGGAAAAACTGCTCGTTTCTTGATTCTAACTGCACCGGCCTGATGAGAAAGTATTTTGAGCCAATAAAAATCAGTTTGAACCCTAACAGACCAACTTTATATTTTTAGAAAGTTTTATTAGTATCCGTTTCGAAAGAAACCCAGAAAAACCCAGAAAAAGTTACTATTTTTAGAAAATTTCTAAAAATAGTAGTTTTCCCAAAAAGTAGGGATGAAAAACTGAGATTTGGGTTTTGTAGATTAGGTTGCTCTGAGTAGACCCAGATCGTCAGATTTTGGAAATTTCACGTTTTTACCCTAAGACACGCACATCCAAATTTTGACCTTTTTGACAAATTTAACAAGATTTTTACTCATTTCTTCAAAATGTCTAAGTGTAGCAAAAAAATTAATTTGGGGTACAACATAAGTATAGGGTTTTCCTTGTTTGTAAAATATCTTTGGGTTTGTTAATCAATATATTATCTTTATTTCAGTTGCTTAATGACTTGTGTTAAGAGGGTGTCATTTACCTTAATGTTGGATTAATGGCTGCATACTCATGGTCATCAATTGAAAGTGGGTTTAACCAAATTTGACCACAACTATTATTATTGATATTAATAACTAATCAAACACTATAGAGGATTAATTCATTATTTTCATATCACTTTTCTATTTTTTTTTTTTTTATACTCTTGCCTCTTACCCTTGCATTCTATATTTGTACCAAGCATTTTGGCTAGCAAGACATGGAGATTACAACACATAATCAATTTTTTTTATTTATTTTACTTCTAAATGATAGTAATATTTCTTGAATATCAATGAACTACTTGTTGGTATTCTTTTGGATGAATACATTTCATCGGGGTTTCATTATCTCATCCCTATCTAATATTTAAAAATTTAGGATGGATATTCCATGCATTAGACATTAACATTATTAATAAAAGACATAAAACTAGAATCTCTAGGAAAATATTGAACTCATAATATGTAATAAAATTAGCACAAAACATCATCACAAGTTGAGAAGGATTACCCTAAAGAAACCTACATATAGGAGAAAGCTCTAGCAAAATGTGAGCCACAACACACTTGAAATCCTTAAGTCCATGGAAATATAAATATTAGGCCTCTTGGGACTTCTAACAAGCTAAAGATAAATCATTTCAAGCTCTCAAACAACTCACTATTCTATTATTGCCTAAGCACAATCTACCTTGAAATTGGAAACTCACTCAAATTCCCTTCTAATCACAATTTTATGCCCTTTGGATCTCCCCTTCATGTTTACAATAAAATTTCAATGCTTTACAATGCAAAAAATAAGTTAAAGATTCAAAGGAAGTTGAAAATTTGAGAAAATCGAAACACCATGAGTCCTTTTCTATTGTGTAATGAAATAACCACTTATTATTATGGGCGATCAATAATCCACTACTTGTTTGGAAAAAAATACCACCTATTTGGAAATAAGTTGTTTAATTAAAAAGAACTTATTTTTATTAATTTTATCTTTTACCAAAGCTTAATGTGAGATGTCTCATACCATCTTGAACATTCTCCAACATCAAATTATCTACCTTTGTTTTGAAACCTATTCTTCCTTATTTCCATGGAGTCAAATTGATCCTTTTTTAGTCGCTATCAATAGGTTGGTAAGATGAAAGTCTACATAATTTTAAAAGGTTGTGTCATGCATGCATTAAAAAGTAACATTGATTTATTAAGGTTAAAAAAGGGATTTTGAAAGATCCCCAACCCTTATACAATAATTAGAATAAATGTATAAATGGAGCCCTTAATATAATGCAGATACATTGATAAGGAATAGACAACCCAAGGGCTGAAAATAAATAATTTACCATAGCCAAGATCTCAAAATTACCACATTGATTCCATTTTCTCTTAACCCATTTCCTAAAAACATCAATGTTAGTCCTAACTCCTAAAAAAATTCCCAATGAGATAATTATCTAACTCAAAGGAAGATCTATCAATGATTGAATTTGAGATCCTAAGAGACATACTCTAACCATCCCCAACTGGTTTTGTTATTAAGGGTAGAGTAAAAAATGGCTTACCTAAAACAACTTCAAACCAAGAATTCCTCAAAGGAAATCGAATGCTAGATCCAACAACAACCACATGATTTGACAACACCTAAAAAATATTACCTGGTTCCTCCTCTAACTCTAGGAAAAGAGAAATTGAAGAGAAAGTACCCTACACATAAACACTTTTCACATATGATACACCATGTTTACCATGAAATCAATGGATCTTTATTGGGCCTCTTATCAAATATCAATCAAGAATTTCTTTTTATTGGCTATACCTCTTGATTTCAATGATACTTGAGTGATTTATTCCTTTCAAAAAAATATTGTGTTCTTGTTACTTTCTATAAGCATGAAATTGAATTACCTTGCCCTATTATATTTTCCCTATAATTTTTTTCCTTGTATTGATAATGCTACTTGAAGAAGACACCATAATAGTTCTATTTTCTAACTTTGATGATATTGGACTTCAAATAATTATCTTCATCAAAATCCAAATAATGACATTCCATTACTAGGGCTATCATCAACTAGGGGAAATTTTCATCATTCACTTTGGAATAACATACCCTCAAGAAACTTTCTAAACATGTTAGATGAAAAAATAGACCAAGACAAACCATGCTACAACTTGACAAGGTAGAAATTTGGTAACATTGATAGCATCACAGGAACAACCTAGTTTGAGTCTAAATTTTTTGAATTTAGGAAAAGTTTCATAGGGGTATTGGCATGAGTAACAAAACACTTCAAAAATGGTCAACAAAAACTTGCATTGAATTTTACAATGTAAGCAAACTTAGCTATATTAAAAGGACTAGTCAAGTCTTAGTTATTGTAAGTACTTATATTTCATTGATGATGAAAAATAAACCAAACAAAGAATATTTTGAATAAAAATGTGTGTATTGATATGTTCTCTTAACAAATTATGTATGCTTTTGTTATATAGTCTAGGAGTTTTAAGTGAACAACACCCATGTTGCTTTGAAGAAAAAGATGTTGCATGAGTAATGTGTTGGGATTAGGATGTCAAATATGAAATACCTAGCATTTATTTTATTGCTTAATTATTTATTTTATGCTAATGTTTATTATCTGTAGACACATAAAAATGGCCTCGCCTTGCAAACCATATTTCATACAATGACCATGCTTCTTACTCACATAATTCAATTATTTAATCAGGTCCTAATGTCATAATTATTCCTCCATGATTATTTAAATAAATAAATTGCATTTATTTATTTAGATACGTCACTAATTAGTCCTTATGCCTTCTAATAATTTTCCATTTAACCATTTATCCTTCAATCAAATAAATTTATTTATTTATCCCACTTTCCATCTCACCAAATAAATAATTAAAATGATTATTTGTTCTCTTTTGTCTCATTCCCATTTATGAATTAAATCATTATTTAATTCATAAGTCAACATTCCTCCATAAATTAAATAATTTCTATTATGCCAACTACCTATTTTTCTCCACCATTGATTTGATTATCTCCAATTAAATCTCAACCCTTCATTTCAAGGCTTGCCCTAACTTTGACCTAATGTTGCCCTAACCCTAATCATCCTTATCACATTGAATCCTAGCCGTTGATCTTAGGGCTTCACCAACTTTTAATCTTGTCCGTCCATTCACCATTTGGAATTCTTTAAAAGGCCCTCTCTCAAGTCATTTTAGAACACACACAACAAGTTATTTTCAGTATGCTTGAGAGCTTTTGAGTGCTTGAGCATACACACTACTTCAATATTTTGCTTGGCTTTGTCATAGGTTATAGTTGCACTTCAAATTTGAGGGCAATTATATCATTTTTAGCAAGATGGAGAAGGCCAATGGAGGTGAATCAATGGAGGCTTGAAGACTAGGTGAATTTGTTTCATACTCTCATGTTTCTTGCTTTCATTGTTCTCCATTGTTATTAGGGATTTAATGGTTTTATGCTATTTGCAATCTAACTTGGAAATTTCTCTAATTACATTTGGTGAACCTGACTCTCTATTTGTGGCTATTTCCATTGGTGGCCATTTAATTTTCTGCTTGTTTTGGTAGTGGTCATTTAACTTTTTGCTTTAATTTGCTTGGTAACACATGTTTGGTGACCATATGAATACTATCTTTGGCTGTATGTGAGGGCGCTTTCATTGAAAGATTATTGAATCCTCCAAAAATCAGCGTAGGGTTTTTCTTTACTAATTTCACAATATATATCCCTAAGCTGAAAAAGAGAGGTGACATGCAAATGTTTCTCAAAGAGTCTGCTGATTTACACTTTTTTGAAAGTTTCTAACAGCTTGTTCAATAAATCTATTTTGTTTAAATCTGGATATCATTGTATTCCATGTAATGACATCTCTTTGAATCATAATCTTTTTATCACTCATACCTGCAAGAAGCACAATTTTACTAGATTAAGCCTTACAACATAAAGGATTTTCTGCGTAGAAAAAGTTGAAATCACCTTCCTGTGTCCCAAAGCCTGTGTTCCTATGATCCCGCATTCAAAAAAATAAAATAAAAATTCAAAGTTAAAAAATTAAGAATCTGACTTCTTTGGAATAGCCCATGTATGTCCTCATGCATTTTCCGCTGTTGAAAACGTCCCATAACTTGATCTTGGTGTCCATGTTGGTAGACAACAATTGCCTTGTCTATGCATACACATTCTGGCGTTAAAAACAGTTTGCATTTCTTTATTGATCATCTCCATGCTGCAATAAAAACCTGCCCATGATTTTTTTTATGTCTCTTTATATTTGATTGTTATCATCCGGTGATCTTTGGGTTTCTACTCTAGGATTGAAGCTTCTCAGAAAATTGTGGCTTTCTTCCACACTATCGCTGCTCTTCATCCCCTTTCATGGTCATGAGCAACTTAGGAGGTGTGAAGATTTAAACTCCATTACAAATATGATCTGCATCATTTATGTCTAGTGCGTTGGTTTGTTGCTTTCCCAGCTGCAACACGGAGTGCATTCACTGCGTTGGTAGTTAGTTGAACTCACGGAGTACAGTCATTAATTTGTCGCCATGCTTTCATGCTTTCAATTTCTCATGAAATCTTGATAATATCTTGTGGTCTGGCATCTCAATGGTTGTGAACTGCAATAGCATTAAACATTTATTGTAGTCAACAGGCAACTCTATTGTGTTATCATCAAAGCCATGTGCATGAAGGCTTGCTGCGCCGAAAATTGGATGAACGCGGAATGCAGTCATTAATTCTGTTTGACAAACTTCACCAGTAGCGCATTTTTGATTTTGAAGGGAAAGTCCCATATTGACTTCTTGAATGCTAAGTATGGGAGTAAGTGATTTTATACTATAGTGCATGCGCTAGGCTAAAAGGGCTAGATAAAGTCTTGTCTATTTTACGCCGAAGGCGTATCCTACTATGAACTGCGCCAGACTATTTTTTAAAATCGATGGCTAAAGCCATCCTGGAGACGAACGAATGTTTGCCCATTGTTCGATATTCCGTCCACCTTTCACGGCACCACGATCACCGCTTCTCACGTCATCCGTTTTTCACGGCATCCACTTTGCACGCAGTCCACTTCTCACGTCATCCGTTTTGAAATGAACCGACCTGATTTATGCCATCAACGGGAGAAAAAGGGCCGGGAGACGATGAGACTGATTTCATCCATCCATACAAATATTGACCAAAAAGATACGTGGGATACGGTGAAGCGTAGCTGGCAGGCAATACGCGGAGATCAAGGTTACATCTACAGCCACACCGTCCCGCAGAGTCGATGGCCATTCAATGACAAGATTCCAATTTGTATTTCAAAACTGCTTGACAGATAAGCCAATAGCTAGTTATTATTATTTTACAATAATTTTTGCCCGTTTTCATAAAGCCAGCCTCCCCCAGTATGGAGAATGAAGTGCGACTTTCCTTCATGTTTCCGTTCACCTGGGAAAATGGTATGGAGAAGCTGAGCTTCATATACACATATCCACGCACTCACATTGAATTGTTGCGTGGAATTTCGCATTTATTTGTATAAAGAGTAAGCACAAGAAATGGGTCACGCTTGTCAATAACATAGGTAAATAGATCTAATAATGAATATTATTTTAGGAAATTATATGTGAAGTAAAAGAAGTATTTATTTATGAGATTTATCATAATAAAAGTATTTTTGCTAATTAAGCTAAAAAATAATTTTGTTCTTTAGAACTTAATTTGGGTTAGGTGAACTTTGTATAAACTTAAGCATTTTTTACGAGTCAATTCTATATTTTTAGGTTAATCTCATGTAATTTAGATTCAATCTCTAATGTTCAATGTTGATTTGATAAAATGTGTACTTTTGCAATCATGTTCACTTTATTCTTTGTTGTCTAATGATACTTGAGCATTCTTGACTTGTGTGCATTCACATTCTTCTCTATCAACTTGCTTTAATGACTAGATCATTGTTGTGCAGTGATGTTTCATCGTCACTGAGTACCTCAAAGGCCTATCAAACTCATACCAGATGGCAAGAAAAGACATGATGCCGACAAACCAACCACATTTGCATTTTGTGTTGCGTGCCCTCAACCTCCCAAAGCTCGACGATGTGTAATGTGAACTTTTGGAGCAAATTTTGCACCCACGAAGTTCTCAAGTGGAAATTAGCATCCTTCCTTGGATTGTGTCCAAGCAAACCAAAAGCCTAATAAGTCATATTGGGTAGAAAAACATGGTTTTCATATTGGGCAGAAAATCATGGTTCCATTATAATTGAAAGTTTTGCTTTTGATTTTTTTTTCATTTTAAAGAATATCAAATTTGTATTGAGAATTAATAATTTTTCAAAATCAAAGGATGATGTTCTATGTGAGGAACACCTATTTAGTGACAACTTCTTGTCTATAATGTGAATCTTCTCTTATTTTGGATTGGATTGTCATTAGTATAAATTAGTTTTAGGGGTTGATTTTACACTTGTTCTTCTTTTGTCTCATGAATTATCAAGTGTAGTAAGGTATTTGCTATCTAATTGTTCAAGTAACTCTTTTTTCCATTTAATTCAAATAGATGGATATAGAATGCCCTTGGATCCCAATTTGAAAGTTAGTATGCATCTACTCTCTTCTTCTTCACTCGAATTGTACCAATAGATAAATACAACAACTCAATTCATGGGCATGCAAGTTTTTATATCTTGGATAAGAAAAAAGAGCTCAGGGAGAGATTTAATGATGAATTAGATAGCAAATTGGAGATTGATTCTTTGAATGCTTTGGAGGGTATCACACAAGACCTATTTGAGAACTCATTGAGAGTTATACTTTATATTTCAAATGATAGTTTTTTAATGCAAGCCCATATCAAACAAGGGAACATATGTTCATGTACCCTCTTCCTCTATCCTTCCATCTCCCCCTCTCTCTCTATATCTACCTATCAACCCCTCTTTCTATATCTCTCTACTTCTCTATCCTCTCTATCTCCCTCCCTCTCTCTATCTCCCCATATTTCTCTCCCATCCCCCCTCTTTTCTCTCTTTTCTCTATCTCCCTCCTATTCTCTCTCTCCCTCCTCCCTCTCTATCTATCTCTCTATCTCTACCTCTCCCTCCCTTTTTCTTCCCATACATCTATATCTCTCTCTTTATCTTCCCATCTCTCTCTCTCTCTCTTCTCTCTCTACCTCTATCTTCCTCTCTCCCAATCTATTTTTGGACATGTCTCTTTCTCTCTATCCATCCATCTCTATCCATCTCTCTTTCCCTCTCTGTCTTCCTAGACATCTATATCTATATCTTTTTGCCTCTTATATCTATCTCTCCCTCTCTCTATCTTTATTTCCTCCTCTACCTCTATCTTTCTATCTCTCTCTACCATTATATCTTCCCTCTACATCTCTATTTGTCTCCCTTTCCCTCTCTATCTTTCTATATCTCCCTCTCTCTCTCTCATTGAGTTATCTACCCCTGAAAACATGACCTTAAAAAGAAGCAACGAGAATGATGGATAACCAAAGAATAAGGAACAATACTTCAAAGTTATCATTAGGTAACATCTCCATCTCCATCTCCATTTTCATCTCTATACATATCTTCCACTTTGTCTCTATCCCTATAACAAAATTGGGAGTGATTTGAAATTTCCACATAAGATTTTGAGAAATGCAAAGTTAGGGCGCTCCACTATAGGCCCCTCTCCCCTATATGTACTACATAAAATAAAATAAAAATATCAAATAAACTTTAATAATAATAATAATAATAAATATTGATAATATTTTTAAAATGACCTACCAATTGACCTCATGTATTACACAAATATATGCCAAAAAAAATAATCATATTTTTCCCTAATTTACCTTACACACCTCTTCGGTGTACCCATTGCAAAGCAGAATTCAAGTGCAAAAGGCGGTGGGGTGCTCCATTCAATACGGGTGGGAGATTCGGGTGCGCAACGGAGGACACAGCTACGAGGGCATCTACAGCTTGGGTAGAAGCAGGGGTCACGCTGGGTAAAGTGTACACTGCCATAGCTGAAAAGACTGGAAGCCTAGGTTTCCCTGCTTAATTATCAAATCGACGGCTCAATTACGTCAAAAAGAGATGGGAGACGATCAAATTAATCTGGGTCATTTGTTTTCGTTGTTGTCAAAATTTACTTATATTGGCGTACAATAAATGGAAAGCGAATGCACTGGAAGGAGTCGTATATAGTAAAAAATGTGGCCTCATTCATGTTGAGTGGTTAACCATTAAATAATCCACGATGGATTTTAAGCGGCACTTCAACAAAATTAAACAAGGATTCATAATAGAGAATAATACTTAGTAATAGCAAGCGTATCCAATCTTAGAGAGACAAAGCACAAACCCTTATGAAATATTCCTCCATAGCTCCTCAACCATAACCAAACCATTGAATAATTTGAATCCATCTTGATTGTTCATGTCAAAGGCAAGAAAAGTGTTAAACAAATATCCAAACCATTTGAGATTTTTGCTTATAACCTTCAATGTAGGAGCAAGTGGAGATTGGCAAAGCAAGAATTGGATAGATTGTTGATACACAATTTTGTATCCAAAATTTAAAAAATACAAATTAAAAAAAGTTGCATTTCAAAATAATAATGCAACAAGAGCTCAAGGTTTGCAATGACCACTTGTCGCATATAGCAATTAATTATCAAATTATATTTTCCAAATTTACTAAGATTGATCCATTTCAAACAATATAACTATTCCAACCAAAAATTCGGCGTACCCAATTGCACACAAAAAGTGCAATAGCTAGTTTTAGACTATTGAAACATGTGGAGACCCTTTTAAAAGTGCTATTCACAATACATCGAATGTTAAGATCATTTATAGTCAAAGGCAATCTTTGTTTGACAACATAAAATATTTAGGATAGCTTACAAGTGAATGTTTTAGATAGAGTCATAATTATAGTTTAGATTTTAGATTTTAATTTTAGCTTTTGCTTTTGGCTTCTTAATGAAGAGTAGTCTTTCTCACTTTACATGGGATAAGATTTTCATTTAGTTAGATTAGATTTGTTCTTTTAGATTTAAATTTTTATTTTAGATTTAGGTTTCCTTAATTTAATTTAGATGTAAATTTTCTAATTCAGATTTTAGAGTAGGTTTTAATTAAATTTAGTTTAGTTTTTTTAGTTTAGATTTTAAAGTTAGATTTTAAATTCTGATTTTTAATTTAGACTTTTAGTTTAGATTTTTAATTTGATATTTGTATTTAACAATTTTTTTTATTTTAGATTTTTAACTAGCTTTTACTTAGTTTTAGATTTTTCATTAGACTTTAACTTAATTTAGATTTTAATTAGTTTTTTAATTAGATTTTTCATTACACTTTTAATTAGATTCTTAATTAGCTTTTTAATTAGATTTTTCATTATGCTTTTAATTAGCCTTAAACTAGAATGTTTTGCTTAGATTTTAATTAGATTTTAGTTTTTTTTAGATTAATTAGAACTTAGATTAATTAGATTAGATTAATTAGATTCAATTATTTTTTGTCTATTAATGTTAATTAGTTAGATTAATGTCATCTCGCTTCTTAGTTTAATTTTTATTTTTTATTGTTGGCTAATCTTTGACCTTTTTTGTAGGTGCGAATGTCCATGATTAGGATTTGCAACGTCAGCCATCGCTTGTCAAAGATTGGAGACTCAAAACTACTAATCATGTTTTTGCAGGGCTCTCGCTTCAATTTTGCTTTATCTTGAGTGTTTTTTTATGCCACATAGAAGGATTAGTGGGCCTAAAAAGAACTTGCGTGCTTGAGTTGACATTATAAGCTTGGACTAAAATACACAAAGTGTTTGATGTGTTTGTCTCACACTTCAATTTGGATATTAAAATGAACAAATGCTTTCACCTTGTGTAACCTTTGATTCAATAATAGGAGTATCCTCTCCCCTTGCGCACTTGTGCGATCCTGGGTGCAAGAGAAACTGTTATTGACTCTAGGAAATTGGGCCTTCCTTGGTGGAAAAAAGTACTCACCCCAAGGCGACTCAGACCGGCAACGGAGCTCTTTGGCCGAGCTACCCCCGACCGATATACAAATGTGAATCCTAAGGGAAAGCCTAGGATTACGAGTGCGGATGTGTCATACGGACAAAGTAGTACTCCCATAAACCCTGTTGAGCGTAACCTCTTCAGGCTGGAGTGCCACCTAATCGGTGATTAATCTCTTGCCCCATGTATGGCCACTCGAACGGGGGTCCCGAACTAAATACTCTTGTATAGTAGCCAAAAACCTTCTATCCGCTAGCGCAGCAACGGTCGTTGTGAAGGCATCCACATCTTCACAATCTTTAGTAGAGGTGATCAGCGTGCCATGGGAGTTTTATGGGCGCTGGAAGCTTGGTTGGCCTGAGAAGAGAGTGCACTGTAAGGGGGAGCCCGTGCAGCCAAGCTTCTGGATTCACACGCTAAGCATATGTGGCTGGGGAAACCCAAGTGGAATCTAGCGGATATTGTCCTGGCTTAACCATAGGATTGTGCTTATCTTCTTTGTGATTGATTACACATTCAAAACATCATGTTTGCTAAGTGTTTTCTAGATTCTCAAACAGTATACACAACAATCCCAAATCTGGAAACGAAACAATCAACTTCAGACAATTCAAAATTTTCATCAAAAAATCACAAAACTGAATTCGAGTCCAACAATTTTGCCTACTGTCAAACATCTTTTCTCGAAGTTTTTGGTCAGAAACCAGAACTGAAATTGCTCAAAATTTTCATCATTCAACCATTAGCTTGCATTTTTACTTAAGGTTCATCCTTGTTAATTTTAGTTGCATTCCCTAGGCTTCATAATCATCATTTCCTACATAGACTTGTCATTAGGTTTTCATCTTTGCAGACTTTGGATTAGGCCACCTCATCACACTTTGCAAAATCATTGCCTTCAAGAGTAGGTTATCTTGGGACTTAGTCAACAATCTCCTTTTCAGTCATTGTCCTTTTTGTGAGAATTTCCAACTCAACAGTCTAGTTTGGAAAACTCGCTAGTCATTTTGACCTTGTCGCTTAGTCCTTTTAACAAGTCCTTTGATCACCAAACTCAAGACATAGATTATGCTTAGAGTGGTTAGGCAAACCTTTCTCCACGTTGCATTAATCTTAGTCCATCCTTTGCATACTTTATGCCTAAAAATCCAAAAATAGTGTTCACCCTAGTCCTTATTTTGCACCTTGACATTGCATTAGTCACCTTTTTAGTCAACATTATCATCTTAGTCCTCATTTTACACCTAGTCAATTCTATCACCTTACATTAATCAACATTGTCATCATAGCCATCATTGTCACCTCGACATTTGACATATTTCTTTGGCAACTTTGTCATCTTGCATCAATCATTTCTTTAGGAATACATTGTAATCACCTTGCATTGTCATCCTTTATCACAAAAACACCAAAAACATAGACTAGTTGTCATCTTCATTTGAGCAATTCTCTTTTATGGTCGAAACTAGGCTTCAAAGAAAGAAAAGACAAATGGCAAACTTTGGAAAAGACTTCAACACCAACATCCACACCAACACTTATGACATGAACCAAGACATGAATTTTAATGATCCATTCACCAACATGAACATACCATCTTCCATGAACCTGCCAACATCCTCTCAAAATCCGTTCGAACCATTCATACAGAGAGACCACACTGGACAAGTATTAGTTGAGGACCTAGAGGCTGCAGCCCAAAATCCTGACGTAGCTTCATTTGTAGAGGACTTGGTCTTGAATGATGCTGACAGATACCTTGCTATGTTTTTAGACCAAGGGGCAAAACTACCAAGAGGCTTTGACATCAATACCATAAGACCTTCATCTCCAGACAACACAACACAAAACTTGACACCTCAACAAAACACAAACAATGCCTCCAACAATAACACTGTTGTCACCACACAAATTGCTACAAGCACCATCAATGTTACATCTAGTGGAACCATAAGTCAAAACACCTCCAACTCAATCAATGCAACATCTATTGGAGGAACACCCACCATGCCACAAGCAATATCACAATCCATGCCCACAATGTCAATGACATCTTCACAAATAGTTGGAACTACCCTTGGATCTACATTAATGGGGGCAAGTTCCTCAAACCCCATATTTGGAACTTCATCTATGACATCATCATCAAATCCTTATGTTGGAATCTCATTCAATCCCTTTGGAGGAACTAAACGACGTATTCTGATTAGAGGTCCCCAACCAAATGTTAACACATCGTCACAATTAAACATCAATGCCTCATAAGGACAAAATACCAACATCCCGCATGGACAATTCCAAGGACAAAATACCAACATCCCGCATGGACAATTCCAAGGACAAAATACCAACATCGCACATGGACAATTCTTCCAATATGGACAAGGCACTCAAATGACACAACAAATGAATACCTTTGGGCACCAGAATAGTCAAGGTTACCAAATCCCCCAAATATCGACAAATATGGCTGGATTGCACTTCCCCACATATTCATCACAAATTCACACGCAACAACACATTCCTCATCAAAATTGGCAATACCAACAATTGCCAAACCAAAACATATCATACATTTCACAACAACACATGTCACATTCAAACTTGAACATGCTATCACAATCAATGGGGACTCAAGGGATACCCATCACTCCCATGTGTGATGCGACCAATAATCCCATAATAGATGCCTTGACAGCCAGAGTGGCAGACCTCCAAAAATAGATGGAAAACATGCAAGCATCCAACAAAATGCCACCAATGTCATATGACCTATGTCCATATCCTTTTGACACAACTTTATACATGCCACCATTTCCTCTTGGATATGTGGCCCCAAACTTCACCAAATACAAGGGAAAGACAAATCCTATTGAACACATTTGAGAATTCACGACCAACTATATGGACATTGCATATGAAGACACTTACTTGATGAGACTCTTCTCCAAGAGTCTAACAGGACCCACACTCGAATGGTTCTCCACTTTGAAGGGGATAAGAACATGGAACGAACTTGTAAAAAAATTTGTGAAAAATTATGCCTATAACATTGACACAGACACCTCCATCACTAGCTTATGCACACTTACACAAGAAGACACTGGTGAAATGTTTATCCCATTTTTCCAACGATGGAGAGGCCTAGCAAGTCGCTGCCACATAGACATACCTAAAAAAGAGAAGGTTGACATGTTTGTACAAACACTCCTAGGCCCATTGAAAAATGGCTTGCGAGTTCATTGTTGTACAACCTTTGCAGACCTAGTCGAACGAGGCGTCCAACTTGAGAAAGCGCTCATTGCTGAGGGAAGATTAAAATACAGTCCTAAAAACATAAATGCAAGTCCACCCACTGACAAGAACAAATACTGGGTTAAGAATAAACATGTTACCAATGATGGCGTTGTAGATGCCAAGGCCGTCAATGCAATGGGTCCTGTGCTTACCCTTAAAGGGGCTCAACTGCAAAATACACAGATGACCACACAAACCCATGCTGCCAATGTTGTACAGCCAAATCAAAATAACCAAGGTAATCAGAATAACCAAAATCAAAGGCAGCCCCGACAATCCAGACAGTTCCCTAGGAGTCGCACATACACCCCCTTGGGTGAGCCTATTGAAGAAGTCCTCAAGAAACTCCTTCAAAATGGTGTCATAACACTTGAGGACCCAAAACCATATGACCCAGGGCAGTTTAAACCATTTTGGTGGGACGACAACGCATTTTGTGATTATCATCGAGCAAAAGGACATAAAACCTCCTCCTGTCGACAACTAAAAAATTTAGTACAAGACCTTATCGAGAATCGTACCATTGAGATAGGTGGACCACAATTTGCATCTAATTCAGACCATACCATACACAAGAACCCACTGTAGGACCATGGTTCTAGTAACCCTTCCACGTCAAAATCCAATAACAATAATCAAGCCAACCATGCCCGTATTGCTTATGACTATTCTGGGGGACCTATCATAAATCATATTAGAACAACTGTTGAAAATGTCAACATAGTTACTGTAAGAAATTCCCCTGAATGCAATGTCACTACCCGTGGGGGAAAAGTCACCATAGCTGGCCCTCCTCCCAAACAACCAAAGATAACAATCGCTGGCCCATCCACCCAACCGTCGCAGTCCAATCCATTACCCAAACAATCCCAGCCTAAAGGAAATTTTAACCTCATTGACCAACTTGGGAAGACATCTGCACAAATTTCTATACTTGAGTTGCTACGTATTTCCCCAGCTCATAAGGCTATACTCGACAAAACATTACAAGAGTCTTCTATTCCCCAAGACATTGATGTCAATCAATTTGAGGCCATGGTGGGATATCTTACCGCTCCCCACCATATAACATTTTCAGACCAAGACTACTCATCGTCCAAATCCAATCATAATGATGCCCTTCACATTGAAGTTTTTATCCATAAGCACAAGGTCAGACGAGTGTTAGTAGATGGCGGAGCAGGACTAAACATATGCTCCTTAAAATTGGTTAAGGCCCTAGGCTTTTCTGATGCTTGTGTAGACGCTACAAAGAGCATTGTTATCAAGGCATATGATGATGAAGAACGTTCCTCTTGGGGCGTAATTACACTTCCAATTCGTATTGGACCAGTCATTGTGGAAACCACTTGTCAAGTCCTGGATCTAGAACTTCCATACAATATTTTACTTGGTCGACCTTGGATTCATGCCTTGAAAGTTGTCCCTTCCACGTATCACCAGTGTTTGAAGTTTCCCTTTGAAGGCACTAAGATTACTATATATGGAGACCCTGACCCATTTCAATATTGTACCAATTTGAGAGGTATCTCAGAGCGCCAAGTGCCTATCAATAGTGAAGCTTCGACATCTTCATCCTCTAAATTCATTGACCCATCAACACTTGCGAAGCCTCCCACATCCACATCCACTACCACAACATCCACTTCTGCTTCTTTCAGCAACCATGACCACCTCCATGACATCTACCACTTCATCCATCACCCCAAGCATCGACGCAAGTATTAAGATCCAGGACCAAGGGTGTGGAGAGTATAAGTTGAATACGGCCTATTGCATAACGAGGATGCCTAAGTCTCCCCAGGTCTACGGCAAGCCTTGCTTCATGTTAGAGTCAAAAGAAATTTTTAGAGTCCCTCCAAAAATAGTATTCATAAAGTGGGGTGAAATGAGTCAAGAGGACATTGACAATGTGCTATCTTGGATTTATAGAGAACCAGAGGATCCAACTCCCTTGCCAGTAAAAATGTATGGTAAAGGATATGACATGATAAAGGAAAAAGGCTACGATGGAATTAGTGGCCTCAGCAAGCACAAGACAGGAAGGCAAGAACCTCTAGCACCTAAAGGAAGACCTAAACATCTTGGGTTAGGGTTAGGACCAGGAGAATCTGGCGATCATAGTACCAATGCACTTTCTAGCGAGAGAGTAAATGCTTCAGACTGTGTCGAGACAATTGAAGATCCCCTTTCTGAAACTGACTCCCACGAATGGGAATTTGGCTCCCAACGATCCCTAAGTGACTGTTGCCTTGATGACTTGTTCCTTGAACCTGGAGAGCCTACATTTGAAGAGAGATTCTGGAAAATGTTCAAAATTGACACGACACCAAACAACACCTAGTCCAGATCCTCTTCTACTCCTATTGACCATAATCCCGACATACTCGTCTACCCTACTGAACCTAATGACCATCATTCAGATTCATTTGAATTGCCACATGACACTACTGACCCAAACTCCACTCCCTTTGTTCCTTACTTTGCTGATGAGTGTGAATCAAGCGAGGCAGAGTACTGGATAGAATCTGACATAGAGCCTGATGATGACAATTTTATCTTTAACCTCTCTGAATCTGTCGGCATGCTTTCCGCATCCTACCCACCATTCACCAATCCTGATGATGGCATTTCCTTAGTCTACCCACAACTAATCAATTGGGATCAACAAGGCTCACCAGTTATGGACATATTTCAAAATGATGAGGCCATTGCAGAATTCATGGGACTGCGTGAGGGTATACCAAGTGGAGACCACAAGGCTGGATTTTCCATTAACCTAGATTGTGCTGCTTACTTTGGGGAGACTGCTCAGTCCTCTAGTCACAAAATGAAAAATAAAAATAAAGCAAAAAATGACACATCTTTAGGTGAAAACCAAAAGGCACCTTCTGATGATAAAAAAGTAAAAATAAAGGACATATCCGAAGGTGAAAACCTCTCTGAGGCACCTAAGGATGGAGGACTAGACTTTCTTCCCGTAACTCAAGAAAAATCAGCCATTCTCATAGAGGACACTATGGAAGTAAACATATCTACAACAAAAGATCATAAGATGGTTCTCTTCGCGGCATCTTTGACAGAGGAAGAGAAACCTGAGTTCCACAAATTCTTTTCAGAGCATAAGGTCAACTTTGCATGGTCTTATGCCGATATTCCTGGGTTGGATCCAGAACTTGTCTTGCACCATTTGCCATTATTTCCAGATGCCAAGCCAGTGAAACAAAAGCTACAAAAGATGCACCCATAGATCGCCTTGTTAGTGAAAATAGAACTTAAGAAATTGTTAGATGTGGGATTCATACGGTCCATAGACTATGCCGAATGGATATCAAATCTTGTACCAGTCACAAATCCAAATGGTCAAATCCGTATCTACACAGATTTTCGGGACCTGAATAAAGCTTGTCCAAAGGATGACTTTCCCTTGCCAAACATTGATATCATAGTGGACCTTACAGCAGGATATGAGATGTTGTCCCTCATGGATGGTTTTTTCGGTTATAATCAGATTCGTATTGCCCCTGAAGATCAACACAAAACAGCCTTCATATGTCCTTGGGGCACATACTGTTGGAATGTCATGCCTTTTGGTCTTAAGAATGCAGGTGCCACGTATCAGAGAGCCATGACAACCATATTCCATGACATGATGCACAATATAATGGAAGATTATGTAGATGACCTTTTGGCAAAATCTTTGACATGAAAAGACCACTTGAGGGTGTTAGACAAAATTTTCAAGAGACTAGAAGAATACAAGGTCCGCTTGAATCCAAAGAAATGTGTCTTTGGCGTGACATCAGGAAAACTTTTGGGGTACATTGTTTCTCGTAGAGGCATTGAAGTTGATCCTGCCAAGGTAAAAGCCATATTAGACATGCCTCCTCCAAAAAGGATAAGTGAACTCAGGACATTGCAAGGCAGGTTACAATCTATCTAACGCTTCATAGCACAATTGGCAGACAAGTGTCACCCATTTTAGTATCTTTTGCGCAAAAGTATCCCTTTTGTGTGGACAGATAAATGTCAAGAGGCCTTCCAACAAATAAAAGAATATCTACTGTCACCACCTGTTTTAATGCCACCAATTGAAGGGAAACCTTTGATTCTATACATTTCTACAACTTTAGCACTGGGGTCATTACTGGCACAGAACGACCATGAAGAAAAGGAAAGGGCCATATACTACATCAGTAGGACACTGGTCGGATATGAGCTAAATTACACAACCATCGAATGTGCTTGCTTAGCGGTTGTCTTTGCGGCTCAGAAATTAAGACACTACATGCTGAATCACCAGACACACTTAGTGGCCAAGATTGATCCCCTAAAATATCTCCTAAGTCATGCAGCATTGACAGTCGCCTGGCAAAATGGGTAATGATCTTGAGTGAGTATGATATTCAATATGTTGAAAGAAAGGCAATAAAGGGACAAGTGATAGCAGACCAACTGGCAGATGCACCTATACAGGGTGATCATCCACTAGTAGTAGACTTTCCATATGAGTCAATATTTCATACCGAACCTAAGTCACCTTGGAGGCTATATTTTGATGGATCTCATACTAATCATGGCTCGGGGGCAGGAATATTGTTTATCACCCCTCAAGGAGACTCCATTCCTAAGTCCTTCCGCATTGCTTTTCCATGTACAAATAATGTGGCAGAATATGAGGCACTTGTCACAGGACTCAGAATGGCCATCAAATGGAAAATTAGAACACTTCATGTCTATGGCGATTCTCAATTGGTCATTAACCAAGTCAATGATGACTATGACACTAAGGACGAGAAATTAATGCCTTACAAACGAATGGTTGATAGCTTTCAAACATATTTCACATGGTGACTTTTGAGCAAGTTCCAAGAACACAAAATAAGGCAGCAGACGCAATGGCCACAATTGGCTCTCTTCTAGACATTCCTAGTAATGTGCCTCAATTTGAATTCTTGGTAGAACAACTTTTGGTTCCTGCATATGACATACCAGAATCAGAGATGGTTTGCGAGCTTGTTGGTCCCAATTCTCCATGGTATCAAGACATTTATGACTACCTCAAGTCCCAAACCCTTCCCCCCAACCTATCCAATAACCAACGAAAGTCCTTTATCCGAAAAGCTGCTAGATACACCATCCTCAGTGACACCCTTTACCGACGTAGCTTTGATAATTCCCTTCTTCGATGTCTTGACACTGATGAAGCACGAACGACCTTGCGAGAGGTACATGAGGGTATATGCGGATCCCATTCAAGTGGTCCTACTTTAGCCAAAAAGATAACGAGACTTGGGTATTACTGGCCAACCATTGAGAAAGATGCACTTGAATTTGTCAGAATGTGTCGCCAATGTCAGATACACAGTGACTTGATTCATGCACCAGCACAAGAACTTCGGCCGATTACTTCTCCTTGGCCCTTCGCACAATGGGGACTCGACCTCGTGGGCAAGATCCATCCTACCTCATCCAATGGCCACAAATTCATCATTACCGCCACTGAGTACTTTACTAAGTGGATCGAAGCCATCCCGCTCACTTACATTACCGGAAAACAAATTTCCAAGTTTATCCTCAACTATATCATCTGTCGATATGGTATTCCACAATCCATCATCACAAATAATGGTCGTCCCTTCAAAAATCAGGATGTCCGTGAACTTTGTGAACGCTTCCATATCCGACACCACTTCTCCATGCCTTACTACCCACAAGGAAATGGTCAAGCTGAGGCATCTAATAAAACAATCATCAAACTTCTTAAGAAGACTGTCAACGATGCTGGTCGTGACTGGCACATACAACTCAATCCTGCTTTGTGGGAATATCACACTAGCATTCGTACTCCCACTGGAGCCACTCCATTCGCCCTCGTCTTTGGAGCCGAAGCAATCTTGCCCATAGAGGTCGAAATTCCATCCCCACATGTCTCTATGAAAGGTCTACTCACTGATGAAGAATATCGACAGTCACGACTACATGAATTAGAAATGCTAGATGAACGCAGACATAATGCCTTGAACCACTTACATGCATATCAAAATCGTCTTTGCAGAAGCTACAACTAAAGAGTGCTGACTCAAAAATTTGACATTGGTGACTTGGTTCTCATGCAGAATCCTAAGAATCAGTTCGACAGAGAAAAACCAGGCAAGTTTGAGCCCAATTGGTTGGGTCCATACATCATCACTGCGTCATTTGGTTCTGACGCATATCAGTTGGCTACTCTAGATGGTGAACAATTGACAGAGCCAATCAATAGTCTGCATTTATGCAAGTTCTATACATAGCATTAGAAAGTCTGGCCCACAACCATAAAAATATAAAAAAAATAATAAAATGAAAACATTGACAAAAATAAAGAGAAATAATTAATCCAATAGTGAAAACTTGGTAAACAGGCGCTTTGGATAAATACCATGGTGAAAACCTGGAAAACAGGCGCCATGTGTAGTCGGTCATTGCTTTGACATCTACTATCACTCTATCTACCTTCATCCATAATAAACATCCATTTTGCTGAGATTTGTCACAACGTTTCACCCTGACACCATGACATTTCTTTCCATGGCCGACAGTGATTGTCATCGAAGTCTTACACACCGCCTATCGTTCATACCAGTCATGTTCTTTCCATCAACTTGACTAGGGTCAATATTTTATCATGAGATTGCAGTGGGTATTGCACATGGTCTTGACAATCGAAAAAGTCCTAAAAAATCATAAAAATCATAAAAAGTCCTGAAAAAAATCATAAAAATCATAAAAAGTCTTAAAAATAAAAAAAATAAAAAAAATAAAAAAATCATAAAAAATCATAAAAAGTCCTGAAAAAACATCCTAAAAATCATAAAAAGTCCTGAAAAAAAAAGAAAAAGAAAAAAAAATTGAAAAATGTCTTGAAGAAAGCACAAAAACATCCAAATAACATCACAAAATCCCAAAAAAGGAGTCAAAGTTAGTCACATCAGTCATGTTATCCTTTGTCAATAGTCGAACTACGTGGTCTCTGCGCATTTGCTACGTAGGTAAGGCCATCAATCGATGTGCCCCCGAGGCCATCTAGGTCAATCCTTTAGGGTTTTTCATTTTTGTCAAATAAGTCAGACATAGTCACACTCAGAAACAAGACAGTCATTTGAACATCAACATTCAAATCGCGAACCAACAAACAACATAGCCCAGTCAGTCATCAAGCCAAACATCCATCAAATTGCCAACACAATGTCAACCTAGTCACTTTATGGTCCCCTTCAAGATGTGTCCTTCTTGGAATTGGACCCCGTCAAAATGTCATTTGCCTTTTCAGGATGTGTCTTTCCTGACAACAAGCTTCATCACCTAGTCATTGGCCTTTTTAGGATGTGTCCTTCCTGATGATAGGCTTTGTCACATAGTCATTGGCCTTTTTAGGATGTGTCCTTCCTAACGACAGGCATTGTCACACTGTCAAAGCTGTTAGACTATCAAATCGTCAAACTATCAAATTGTCATGCAATCAACCTTCGACACACAAATCTTGGCAAACATATTGAATGGCTGTTGATTTTGCTGGTCTATTTTGTTTTATCTTTTTATTGTTTTATCTCTTGGTCATGTTACTAGCTACCTCGAGGATGTCCCATGAAGGATTTAGAGGTGCAATGATGTCTCATGGCCTAATTTTTCTTGATTGCTGTCTTTGGTGTGTCTTGACAAAAAGAATGGGGCCACTTGGCCTTTAGTATGAATTAGGACATTCCTTGTCTATGGCTATTTGTTTTTCGCAAGTGGATGACCTTGCACACCTTGGTCTATGTCATATCATGGTGTTTGTTGTCCATTTGTCACATTTTACTGCCCAATGATGATTATGCAACCCCTATGATGTTATTTGGAAAAATATTGAAGTATTCCTTTTTCATCATCACATCCATGACTTCCACACTAACATTTCTTCTATTCCTTCATCTTCTAGTCCTCTCATCCATTTCGAGAGCACACTCGTGTTCTTTGAACCTGCCTGTCCTCTCGAGGGGGCATACCACTACCTCCTCATCATCCTTCCTCTCCTCACTTTCAAACTGGGGCATATTTTTTACTTGTTCTTTGATACAATGCGATAAACTGCATCATGTCAAAGAGGGGCAAAATGTAGACACATAAAAATGGCCTCGCCTTGCAAACCATATTTCATACGATGACCATGCTTCTTACTCACATAATTCAATTATTTAATCAGGTCCTAATGTCATAATTATTCCTCCATGATCATTTAAATAAATAAATTGCATTTATTTATTTAGATACGTCACTAATTAGTCCTTATGCCTTCTAATAATTCTCCATTTAACCATTTATCCTTCAATCAAATAAATTTATTTATTTATCCCACTTTCCATCTCACCAAATAAATAATTAAAATGATTATTTGTTCTCTTTTGTCTCATTCCCATTTATGAATTAAATCATTATTTAATTCATAAGTCAACATTCCTCCATAAATTAAATAATTTCTATTATGCCAACTACCTATTTTTCTCCACCATTGATTTGATTATCTCCAATTAAATCTCAACCCTTCATTTCAAGGCTTGCCCTAACTTTGACCTAATGTTTCCCTAACCCTAATCATCTTTATCACATTGAATCCTAGCCGTTGATCTTAGGGCTTCACCAACTTTTAATCTTGTCCGTCCATTCACCGTTTGGAATTCTTTAAAAGGCTCTCTCTCAAGTCATTTTAGAACACACACAAGAAGTTATTTTCAGTATGCTTGAGAGCTTTTGAGTGCTTGAGCATACACACTACTTCAATATTTTGCTTGGATTTGTCATAGGTTATAGTTGCACTTCAAATTTGAGGGCAATTATATCATTTTTAGCAAGATGGAGAAGGCCAATGGAGTTGAATCAATGGAGGATTGAAGACTAGGTGAATTTGTTTCATACTCTCATTGTTCTCCATTGTTATTAGGGATTTAATGGTTTTATGCTATTTGCAATCTAACTTGGAAATTTCTCTAATTACATTATCTACTTATGTCCAACCAGTTTGTGGGACCTACCAGTTGAGGTGGAATCCTACATGGAGGTGACTAGGATAAAATGCATAATAATTTGGTGGAAGTAGGCGTATCACTTGGTGGAATCCACTGGAGGATAATTTTGTGGCATATGTCATAAGTTGTAAGAGTTCACTCTATGATGGATTGTGACAATTTTCTTAGATAGGTTATGATAGTGGAAGAGTTATGTATGACAAAATATGATAGGTGGGCCTCATGTGATTGAGGCACCTATGCATACAATGTGTTTACATGCATGTAGGTGCATTTCATGCTTGAGGGGTCCTATACATAAGGAGATAGGCATTGGAAATTGAAAAAATAAATAAGGTGGGTCCTAGAACTATGACGGTGCACTTCATGCAAGGTTGTTGCATGTGTGCAAGTGTTGTGCATGTTAAGGAAGATCAAGATAGGAATACGAGCATTAAATTATTTCCATGTGGAAATTATAGGCATCCATCTTCTCTTGTGGAGTTGTATTTATTTAGTACTTGTCCATTTTCAAGTTGTACAGGTTTGAAGATTTCATGGGGTACCGTTATGTTGCCAAAATCACTCCAAAAATCCTATTGTAGTTGAAGACTCCTGAATGAGTTTATATCTATGATTGTATTATAACCTTAATTTTTTATTGATAATAAAAATTAGGCTATGCTTTTGGAGTGTGGGTTTTTTCTCCTGAAAGGGTTTTGCCCACATAAATTTATTATTATGGTTTCTTCTATTTTGCATATTTTGCTTAAGTAAATGAATGTGCATCTAATAATTGTAACTATTAAGGGTTTGTAAGAAAATTTTGTATCATATCCCCCACTTATATTGGTGTTGGAAGATGTTTCCACTTTCTTGACTTCTTTGTAGTTGGTATCGAATCTTGGCTAATTTTGATCTTGTTGTTGGGTTAAGGATTTTTTTACTGATCTCTATTTGAGTGGGGGATTTTGCAGAAGTGTTTTCATGAATTTGTTGCAAGAAAAATATGTCTATAAAATTTGGAAGGATTGAGATGGATAAATTTAATGGTTGCAATTTTGAATCGTGGAAATTCAAAATGGAAGATATTCTCATAGACAAAGATCTATGAGTTGCAATATCTAGTGTAAAACCTACCACCATGACTCAAGAAAATTGGGAGTTGATGGGGTTTGATAAGAATCTATCTGGAAGACTGCAATGAGCCTTTGGAAGATTCTTGGAAAAATTTACTAGGCCAAATACTTTGTAAACAAACTATTCCTAAGAAAATTGTTGTATTCTCTAAGGATGAAAGGAGGATCCATGGTTGATCACTTGAATTCCTTTAATATGCTCATTGCTTAGTTTGGTTTTGTTGGTGTGAAGATGGAGGATGAGGATAATTTCATGACACTATTAAGTTCTTTGAAAAAATCATGGGATCATCTTGTCATGGCCATTGGGAGTACCACTACCACCTTCAAGATGTCCATGAAGTGGTTACATTGTTACTTTTTGAAGAGATGTAGATAAAATATTTTGAGATGGCTAAGGAGGTCCTTGTTATTCATGGTAGATCAAAAGAGAAATGAAATAATAAGGATAAGAAATCAAAATCAAAATCCCTGAGGAGATATAAGTCTAGTGAAAATTCCATGGTGAAATGTTGGAACTGCAAAATATAGTAATTTCCACAAAGAATGTGAGGAGAAAAAGAAGAAAGAAGAATGTATCAGATTTTGACTTTGAAAAATCCTCTTAGGATGATACAAATTCCTTTTTTGTAGCCTTGGAAGCACATGTATATGAAGATATGGTTGATAGACTCAAGTGTATCTTTTCACATGACCTCACATAAGGGTTCACTCTCGAAGTATGAAAAATATGATAGTGGGAAGATGTATCTGGGTGATGAATCTCATCTAATTATTGTTGACCATGGAAGAGTCAATGCTAGATTCCTTGATGGTAGAATGAAAGTCATTGATGTGTTCTACATGTCTTAGGTTTGACATGAAACCTACTTTTATTAAGTAATTTGAATGATGTGGATGTGCGGGTCATTTTCTTGAGTGGAGGATGTAAAATGATGAGAGGAGCTATGGTGTTGGTGAAGGGTGTTCATATTGGCACCTTGTTCAAGTTGGATGTATGCATTTTTTAGTACAATAATCATTATTATAAGCTAAAGAAAAGAGCCTTATATTCCTCATCCTCATCATCAAACCAAGCAGTAAAGAAATTTGTTGCTTCTACCATCAATGGCCATTCTTTTTGGGTACCTAATTGTGCTCATTCCTTGGATATGAAACTTCTAACAAAGAGGACAATGTTATGCATAAGGAACTTGATCATATTAGTGAGAAGGGTCATAAAGCCTTGAAAAAATAATGCCTCATTGAGGGGCTTGATTATTTTAATGTCAAGCTTGATTTTTGCAAACACTGCATCTATGGAAAAAAAAATGTTCAGTTTTATTCTAGTTCTCACAAATCTTATGAGGTTTTGAAATATATTCATTTGGATGTGTTTGGCCCTATTAATGTTCCTTTGCTATCAAAATTTATATACTTTATTTCATTTATTGATGAATACAATAGATATTTTTATTTTTCTTAGTTATAAATATGAATAATTAGTTAGTTTAAGGAGTTTAAAGCCTTTGTTGAAAACTAGACTAATAGAAAGATTAAGTGTTTGAGGGATGATAGTGGTGAGTTATTATAGTATAATTTGAAAATTTGTTTAAGGAACATGAGATTGAGAGGCATAAGATGACTTCATACACCCGTCAACGAAATGGAGTTGTAGGGAGGATGAATAGGACATTGATGGAGAGGGATAGGAGTATGCTGAGTGGAGCTAACCTTAAGAAAATATTCTAGACTAAAGTTGTTTCCATTGTGTGCTTGCTGAGTGGAGCTAACCTTAAGCAAATATTCTAGACTAAAGTTGGTAAATAGATCTCCTACATTAGTGCTTGTTGATAAGAAAACCATTAAAGTGTGTTTGGATAAGAATCCTTCAATGAGACATCTCAAAGGATTTAGTTGTGAGGCATATGCACATGTGCCAAATGAGAAGAGGTCTAATTTGGAGAACAAGGTAGTTAAGTGTATCTTAATCGATTATGGT
Source organism: Sequoia sempervirens (assembly GCA_007258455.2). Taxonomy (NCBI): domain Eukaryota; kingdom Viridiplantae; phylum Streptophyta; class Pinopsida; order Cupressales; family Cupressaceae; genus Sequoia; species Sequoia sempervirens. The sequence continues at coordinate 254,752,268 of VDFB02353493.1, forward strand.
GTCAATGTGAAAGGGTACAAGTTTTAGGATCTAGTGGTTGAGAATATTCTCTATATTAGTAGTGCAGTTTTAAAAGAGTTGAAACCTTCTTTTGTTGTTCTACAACTAGAGAAAGAAGAGAAGGAAAATGATGTAGTTCATGTTCCAACTACTCTGATGAAAATTAAACTATGTACACCTATTGCACTTGATGAGGAGGAGAGATCAGTAGCTCTAAAAGTTTTGAAGAAGAAGAATAACCTCAACCTCAAACATTGAGGAGGTCTACTCGATTTAGGCGATAATTAGAAAGGTTTGGTTATTGATTATTGGATTCAAGTTGTATATTTTATTTGATTGATTTAATGTTGATGACCTAGGACTATAAAGAGGATATGGTATGAGTGATGTAGATTCCTAGATGAAAACCATGGATGAAGACATAGTTTCATTGAAGAAAAATAACACATGGGATCTAGTACCTTTGCCTAAAGGACGTAAACCCATTGTTTGTAAATAGATTTTCAAGAAAAAGTTTGGCCTTGATGGTAATGTTGAGAAGCATAAAATATGGTTGGTTACGAAGGGGTATTCATAGGTGGAGGGAATTGATTATGGTGAAATATTATCTCATGTGGAAAGTTGACATCCATCCAATTTCTATTGTAACTTGCTACAACTTATGAATTAGAAGTTGAGAAAATGGATGTGAAGACATCATTCCTTCATGGTAATTTGGAGGAAATTTATATGTCACAACCAGAGAATATCATTGTGAAAGGTAAATAAAATATGGTTGGCAAGTTGAAGAAGTCTATGTATGGTCTGAAATAGTCTCTTAGGATGTGTTACCAAAAGTTTGATACCTAAGTGTTGAGTTTGGGATTTTAGAAGTCTAAATTCAATCGCTATGATTATTATAAAATTGATAATGGTTGCATTCACATAATTACATTGTATGCAGATGATATGGTATTTTTTTTGGAATGGTAAGGGTTTGATTTATAACTTGAGGTCTCAATTATCAACATAGTTTGAGATGAAAGATCTAGGTGCAACTAGGTACATCTTGGGAATGAAGATTAGAAGAGACAAAGTTAGTATAGATATTTGGTTAAGCTAGATCAAGTATGTGAATTTGGTGTTGGAGATATTCATTGACATATTGTAGATCCTTGGTAGTTATTGTTCTACAAGGAATGAATTTATTTGTAGATGATTCTCCAAAATATCATATTGAGATTGAGGACATGAATCTAGAGTACCCTATGTTAGTGTTGTTGGCAGTTTGATGTATGCCATAGTCTATACAACACCATGAATTTCCTAAGTAGTGGGAGTCCTGATTCAATTTATAGGTAAATTTGACAAATACATAGGGATGCAGTTAAGTGAGTGCCCAAATATGTGGGGTACTTTTGAGTATTCCCTATGTTTTCATGGTCATCATAGTAGACCTCAAAATTTAGTTTGTTGTCATGGATATGTGGATTCATATTGGGCATGTGAAAATAACAACAAAAGATCCACCAGTGGATATGTATTCATGATGTTTGGTGCTGCTATCAATTGGATGTGTAAGAAACAAGCTATAGTCACTTTATCCATGATAGAAGTACAACATATGACAAATAATCATGCTTGTACAAAGTCCATTTGTCTTAGAAACTTGTGTTTTTATGTTGGGATTGATGTAGGGATGATTACCATTTGTTGTGATAGTTAGAGTGCCATTTTCTTGGAAAAGAATCCTAATTTTCATGATAGAATGAAGAATATTGATGTTCAATTCCATTTTTTGTGACATGTTGGAAGATGGGAAGATGAAATTGGAAAAGGTTGACACTTTATTAAGTGTTGCAGATGCATTGACAAAGCCAGTGAGCATAGAGAAATACATATGGTTTTTTGATTCCATGGGCCTCACGACCCCTAACAGTTGATTATTTTTTGACTCTTGAAAGATTTTTGACAAGTGGCAAAATGTTGGGATTAAGGTGTCTCAACCTTTGCAAGTCATAACATTTATTTTATTGTTTAATTATTTATTTTATGCTAATTTTGATTACCTAATTATGTCAAGTCACTTTGTGGGACCTACCAATTGAGGTGGCATTCTACATGGAGGTGACTAGGATGACATGCGCCCTAATTTGGTGGAAGTAGGAATACCACTTGGTAGAATCGAGTGGAGAATAATTTGATGGCATGTGGCATAGTTTTTAAGATTTCACTCTATGAAGGATTATGGCAATTTTTTATGATAGGTTATGATGGTGGAAGAGTTATGCATGAAAATATATGATAGGTGGGCCCCATGTGATTAATATGCCTATGCATGCAAGGTGTTTTCATGCATGTAGGTGGATTGCATGTTTGAGGGGTCCTATGCATGAGGATATAGGATTTGGAAATGGAAAATAAAAATCTCATGGGTCTCAATTATGACAGTGCACTTCATGCAAGACTGTTGCATGCATGAAAGTGTTGTGCATGTCAAGGAGACTCAAGAAGAACATGCAAGTGATGGATTCTTTCCATATGGAAATTATAGGCATCTATATTCTCTTGTGGATTTTTATTTATTTTGTACTTGTCCATTTTTCAAGTAGTACAAGTTTAAATATTTTACGATTACTATTATGCTATCGAAATCACTCTAGAAATCCTGTTACAATTGAAGAATTTTGAATCAGCTTAGCTCTTTTACTGTATTGTAACCTTCATTTTTTATTGATAATATAAAATAAGTTGTGCTTTTGGAGTGTGGGGTTTTTCTCCCAAAAGAGTTTTCTCCATGTAAATCTATTGTTATGGTTTGTTCTATTTTACATTTTTTTTAAGTAATGAATGTGCATCTAATAACTATAATTGTTAAGGGTTTGTAAGATAATTTTGCATCATATTTCCCTCTTAGATTGGTGTAGGAAGCTACTTTCACATACCCAACTTCCTTTCATGATGAACCTCCCTTACGAGTGTACATTATTGGTAAATAATTTTCTCATTGCAATGCTTTGCTACAAAATAGCCCGACTCACCCAATGAGAAGTGACAAAGTTTACAATAGTTGTAGATATTATTATTGTATTAAAAATATTCCTCTATGCTTGAGAGGGGAAAGTCCCTTGTATGATTTTTTTGGGTTTTTCTAGGGGTATATTTTTAACTAGAAATTAGGAAAGAAAAACATACTAAACTAGAATGAGAGGAAAAATCCAAGTACACAAGTAGAAGAGTATGAACATAAAGTTTCACACTCAAAGTAACCAACATAAGAAAATTACTCTAAATATGTAGATCTAAAAGATATTTACCAAATATTTCTTAGATGTAAGAAACATAATATCTATGTATGGATTGAGCACAACATCTATATGCAACTTTTAAAATTATTACATACAAAGAGAAATAAAATCCATAGATTTGTAAGGAAATTGTCAATGTGTTACTACAAATTAACATAATAAAAATACACAAAAAAATTAAAATCGATTAGACAAAGTTCATATATATTTTTATCATTCCAAAATATGAGAGATCAAAATCTCCTTAAAGAATTTTTGTACAATATCTATGAAAAAAACCCAATGGAAGAAAAATGGAAGACAAATAAACCTAAGGAGTAGACTAAATAAGACCCAATTTATTTACATCTAGTCTCTCTTATATTGCTTTTGTAGCTCCTTTTTGTGTAACTTCTTGAAAAATAGAAATTAAACATCAACATTATTTTTTTTCTTTTCTAGAATAAAGTTCAATTTTATCTATTACAAAATGATTATCAAAATCCACTTAAAAAATATAAAGATAAATTACTATAATATATCATCGGGATACATCTTTAACTTTTCCATAGATTGGGCTAAAAATTGTCACTTATTGGAACCTTTTATTGTGCAACATCAACTTTGGCTTTGTAATGTCTAAAATTTGTGACAGTGGAAGTTAATGCTTTTCCATTTTGAATTGACATGTTATTGAGATGTATCTTCTATGTCAACAAGGCCTCATTATTTTCTTTAGTTCTTCTATAAAAATTAGAAACTTCTTTTTAGAAAGTGATTAAGGTAGTAGACATGTTGCTTAGATTTTCTATTGTATTAATATCAATGGTGTCCTTTTTATACAATTCCTTTGAAACCATGTCCTTGATTTTTTTCCAAAATATAATCATCATAAGCCAAACAATTGATTCAGATATCAATAAAAATGGAGTCACAAAACTTAGAAAATCTCTTATATTTGACTAAGGATTGCTTCAAAACCATGAGTTTCCATTCATTTCCCTTGAACTATTTGACACTATTATTCTCCTTAGGCTTATTAAATTGCTAGTTTACAATTAGAATACTCGCATCTATTTTCATCATTTCCTACGCACCTCTAATTATTAATTGGAACACTTGCATCCTCCTTTCCAACCCGTGATTCAACTTCAATTTCATATTTCTTATTTAGAAACTACTCATATAAACTCATGGATTTTTCAATAAAAGAAGACCAATGAAATTACTCTCTCAACCCAAGATTTGGTAACCCTTCTATAAGCTTGATATTTTATAAATTTTAATTAATATTAGAACTTATACTTTCAAGAGGTGTGTTAATAAGTTTAAGGTAAAGCATGTGGAGGTTGAGTAAAGGTGTCTCTGATAGACTTGATATAAGTAGTTAAATCTCTCACTTGCTCTTCTAGTTGTTCTCTTTCTTCCTTCTCCTTGTCTATTCTCTCCACTAGTTTGGAAACTAACACTTGGGCATTATGAATAGCACATTCATGTGTAGATAAGACCAAATCTATTCAAGTGACATTGTAATATGTTATAGTGGCATCTTCTTCATTCTTGTTAGTTGAAGGTTTTGCAATATCTTCATATTGATTGCTAAAAGAAGATTCAATTATCAACCTAGAAGTTGTTTAAAGCTTCTTAGGTTGAGGATTAGATTGCAATAGTCCTTCCATTGCATCTTAACTAGGATCTACCATTTGAGTGCACTTTATTTTATTTTCCACTACCTCCTTGAACCAAGGAGATGGGAATGATACTAGTTGAGTCTTGAGTTTCAGAGGAGGTAGAGTAGTCTTTGCGGTTGAATCAACCTTAGTGTTGATTAGTGGTGGTGATGGATGTGATGAAGGTGGAGAAGTGGGTGAATTATAATTGGATGGGAGAATAGGAGAGGAATGAGGTGGATGGGATGGAGGGGAAGATGAAATAGATGTTACTTGTGGCTTCTCATTGATGGGATTCAAAGATATATCGTCATATTTATGAGGAGGTGGTATTTTCACTTCCAACTTCCTTCTAGGATTATGATTCCCTCACTCACTCAAAACTTTTAGATCAATCCTCTTTTTAGGGTCTTCATTATCTCCACCCCTAGTCTCAGTAGATTTTTATCTAGTGTAGTATGTGATTGTGATGGGTGGTTTAGATGAGGAGATAACCTATTTTTTATTTCCTTGATGTGCTATCTTTTGAAGGAGTTCTGGTGACATTATTTTTAGTGGCTTTGGATCTTATCCATGTATTTTCCCTTTTAAATAAAAAGGTGTTCTTTCTCTAATTTTGACTACTTCCTTATTATCCCAATTGATCAGTTGGAGAGGATGCATTTGGATTGAAGAAATGAAAATTGCATCCAATAAGTTGAAACATCATCATCTATATAAGGGACATGATTCAATGTTGGTCCACGTAATGTAAAATTTCACCTCATGTAATTTTGCACTACATACTATTGTTATGTGGAGCTCGATTAGACTTGTTTCAATTTTACCCACTTTAGTTGGCATGTTTTGCCCCCAAATCAATAAATGCAGGAATTTAAGGGGGGAGTTTATTGTATATTGTATTTGATAGAAATTAATTAATTAATAGATTGTTATTTATGGACGTAGCCCAAGAATTGGGTGAACCACGTTAAACTTGTGTTGCCTTTCACCTATGTTATTATGTGAATTGCTTATTTATTTGTTTTATTTATGCTATCTACATTAACTAGTAATTCATATACTTTGTAATTTACCACAATTTTTAACACATACACCTTCCTCTTTAGATAAAATAAGATAATTTAATACTCTCCCTCAACTTAAAACCATTTCTCACCATCTGGCATGCCCCATTCCTCGATCATTAAGTCTGATTTTCCCATGGACCAATACGCACTGCAAAGACATCCACAAGTCATGTTAGCATCCTTTGAAAATCCATGACTAAGGTGGCCATTGAGATGTTACACCTGTTGTGTTTTGGTAGTGTAATGCCTCTTCCAACTTGCAGTCGTTTCAAGAATCTCTCGAGTTGGCTATTTGAACCAAAAAGTACCTCTCTTTTATAAATACTTCATTCAATCTTCATTCTTCATGCATGAAATTATTCATTCTTTCTTTCTCTTTTGGAAAAACACATACAACTCTTTCCTCTCCATTCTACAATGCTTTCTTGAGCAACCACTAGCTTTCTCCATCTTTCTACACACATCTTGCAAAGAGCTCATCCATGAATTTCAAAGGAAGATATATTGTTGCAACACAAGTTTTTCTTGCAGGGAATCTTTCATCTTGGAGGTTCTTGTTACTCCTTTGTTGCACCAACAAGCTTCACTTTTAGTGCTTGTACGAGGTGACTCTTCAAGAATCTTTATTGAGAATTTTATCTCTGTCTTTGATTAGCATATGGTTTTCTTCATCTTTTCATGTCTATTTTTATTATTATCTTGTCTAAGACTATCTATGGAGGTAGAAACACTGATATGGGGGTTTGACTGAGAAAAAGTCCTAAACAACCACCCAACATTTTTCTTTGGTCTTATGTGTGTATGTGCAAGTGGGAGAACTCTTTTTGATGTAAGATTGAACATCATCAAACATATTTTGGATGAAATCTCAACTTATCCTCATTTTTATCTCATTTCCATTTAGCACCTTTAGTTTAAGTACCTTTAATTTTGTATGTTCATATTCTACAAATCCTTTCACATTTGTAAACCTATGCATCATACTTTTCATTTTATATGACGAGTCCTATTTTTTTTCGTATAGGACTCCAATGCGATGCACTATCATTTGATTACCATGTTGTCATCCTAGACAGAGAGCTTATTGAGTTGTCTAGAAGACCTCTTTACCCTACACTTTTGGTTTTTGATGATTGAAGGGTTTGAATAATTTATGTACTTCATTAAATTTCACATCCTTCTATCTCTAGTTCACTTGATCCATGTCAACCGAGATAGGGGAGAGATAGTTTGCTTCTTGATATCTCATCATCTTGAGGGTAGTGAATTCCATCCTCTAAATTTTGGTGAACTTGACGTGAACTCACCTTCTTGCAAAATCATGGTTGTTTTAAAAATCCTAAAACTCTTCATGCCCTTTGAGTCCTTCTTGTCTTGTTTCTTGGAGTTGACAAGGTTGTGCATTGTAAGTGATCCTTTATAAGCTTTAAAATCCAATCTACAACCTTTAAACATGTAGTAAAAAGAATATTGATACCTATCATACTCCTAGAAAGTTATAGTCCTACAAGACTTGGTCCAATGCTTTCTAGGAATCCATAACCTTTTGGATCTCAACTGGTATCCATCATTCCCTACGTCCCTATGACCCTACGAAACCCATCATTCCCTTTGATGAAGAGATAATGACTTACATCGAGATATCAAAGGGACTGCTTATTATGTCCCACCAATATGTGTTCGTCTCCTCGATGAAGCTTTACTCCCAACTTGCTGCTCATCGAAATGTCGAAGAGACTTCTAAGTGACTCCCTCTTACATTGTACTTTCTCACCGATGAAACACTTCTTACAGTTCATTGGTATGTCGAAGATATTGCTCATTTAGTCCCACTGACCTTCACTTGTCTCATCCATGAAGCTTCAACTGATGCAAACTCCAAACACACTTAGCGATAAGCCAAGTACCTATCAAGATATTAAGGAGACTTGTTTCTAATTCATGTCGACATGTGACTATCAACCTGATGAAGCACTTAATGCTAAGCCATGGAGAGCTTATTGGGACATCAAGGAGATTGGACATTTCATCCCGTCGACATTTACCTATTAGCTTGACAAACCCAAAATATAAAGCCTTTTACGCCAACAAGTTTGAGACACCCTTTCTCAACATTCTCCCACTTGATGAAGAACTTACTGGCTCCTTCCAACAGTTGAAGTCACTAAATATACTAGGCCCCAAGGCCCATCAAACTAGTGTACCATTTGAACTTATCCGTGCTCACAGGCTTCATCAATGCATCAACAACATTCGCTAGAGTATCCACTTTTTCCAGACTAACCTTTCCATCCTCCACCATATCACAAACAAAGTGGTACTACATGTCAATATGTTTCGTCCTAGCATGGAAGGTTGGATTTTTTTCCAAACAAATGGCACTCTGACTGTCATAGCAAATAACAATCTATCTTGCATCAAAACCAACATTAGAACACAATCTTCTAAGCCAAATGGTTTCCTTGTAGGCATGAGTAGCTACCATGTACTCAACCTCAGTAGTCCTGATAAAGTGACTACAACCTACTGCTTGTTCATCCAGCTAACTACACCACCCAACAACATGAATACATATCCATTAGTAGATCTTCTACTATCAATGTCTCTTGCTCAATCAAAATCCACATATCCATGAATGCTAACTGAGCTCTGATATCTAGTAGAGTAACCATGATAACATAAGGCATACTCAGAAGTACCCTTCAAATACCTGATAACTCTTTTCATAGCATCCCAATACAGCCTTCCTAGATTAGCCATAACTTGACTACGCACTCCCATTGCTTGGGAAATGTATAGCCTCATACAAACCTTTGCATACATTAAACTAGCAACTACACTTTCATAAGGCACCCTATTCATGTCCTCCATCTTAGTAGGAGATTTTGGACAATCTTCAACAAAAGGTTTCATTCCCTACAACACTGGAACAACTAACTTCTTGCAATCTGTCATATTAAACCTCTCTAGGACATAATTTATATACTTGCTCTGGCTGAGCCAAAGTTTTCTATTTCCCCTATCCCTTCTAATTTCCATCCCCAGAATATACCTTGTTGAACCTAGATCCTTCATTTCAAATTGTGCTAACAATTGAGATTTTAATTCGGAAATCATTTCCTTACTATTCCTAATGAACAACATGTCATCCACATACAAGGAAATAATAAGAAGACGACCATTTTTAGATTTAAAGTAAACACAATGATCAGACTTTAATCTCACAAATACCAAAGAAAATACATAGGTATCAAACTTTTGGTACCACATTCTAGGTGACTACTTCAAACCATACAAAGATTTCTTTAATTTGCAAACCAAGTTTTCATTACCTTTTTCAATGAAGTGCTCTAGCTGGGACATGCAAATCTCTTCCTCCAAATCACCATGAAGAAATATTGTCTTTACATCCATCTACTCGATTTCTAAATCATACGCTATTGCAAGTGATAACATAAATTTGATAGACGTGAAATTAGCTACAGGAGAAAATATTTCTCCATAATCAATCCCCTCCACTTGGGAGTATCCTTTTGGAACCAACCTTGATTAATGCTTCTCAATACTACCATCCAAACTAATCTTCTTCTTGAACACCCATTTACATCCAACATGATTTCGTCCTTCAGGAAAAGGTACCATATCCCACGTTTCATTCTTCTTCAGTGACGCCATTTCTTCGTTCATGAATTTCAACTAGGAATTTGAATTGGACATACCCATAGCCTCTCTAACAGTCTTGGGATTATTCATGTTAGCAATCAAAGCATAGGCACAATTGGAATCTAACATAGAACATCCAAACCTTTTAGGTTTCTGCTTAGCACACGTAAAACTCCTTAGAAGTTGAGGTTGAGATTCTTCATCTTGTTCAAAACTTTCAGAGCTACTTGAGCTCTCCTCATTAATAGGTCCACTAGGAGTGCGTAGTTCATCCTTATCGGGTGTAAGAGGCACTTCAACTACCTCCTTCTTTCCCGCTTCTTTCACCTCTGGCTGTAAATCAACCACAAAAGGTCTTAGCTCACAGAAGATCACACTTTTTCTATACAACACCTTCTCTATAACTGGATTCCAAAGCTTGTACCCTTTCACACCAATTCCATAATCCATGAAGATACATTTTACAACCTTGTTCTCTAATTTAGATCTCTTTTCACTAGGCACATAAGCATACGCCTCATAGCCAAAGACTCTAACATGTTTCAACAAGGGATTCTTACCAGACCATGCTTCCATAGGTGTCTTATCCACAAGCACCGAAGTGGGAGATCTATTAATCAAATAACATGCTATAGCTACAACCTTATCCCAAAACTTCTATTCTAGGCCAACACGACTCAACATACTTCTTTCCCTTTCCATCAACGTTCTATTCATCCTTTCTACAACTCCATTTTGTTGTGGAGTGTAAGAATTTATTTTATGCCTTTTAATTCCATGGTCCTTACAAAACTTATTGAAATATGCTGAACAAAACTCACCACCATTAACTGTCCTCAAACACTTAATGTTTCTACTAGTATGATTTTCAACCAAGGTTTTAAATTCCTTAAATCAATTGAAAACTTCAATTTTACTTATGAGAAAATAAAAAAATGTCCTTGAATAATAATCTATGAACGAAACAAAATACATAGATTTTGATAACGAAGGAACATTAACTGGACCAAACACATCACCATGAATATAATCCAGAATACCAGAAGATTTATGAGGAGTAGAATAAAATGAAACACGGTGTTGTTTTCCATATATGCAATGTTCGCAAAAGTTGAACTCAAGATTAATCATCAAGCCCTTCAACCAAGATTTTATTTTTCAAGGCTTTTAGGCCTTTTTCACCAATATGGTCAAGCCTTTGATACCACAACATTGTTTTCTTTGCTGGGATCTTCATCTCCAAAGAGATTGTGCCCTCAATAACAACACCTTCCTTCTCTACATGATCAAATTTACTTGACTTTGCAGAAGCACTATTACACTGTACTGCACATGCACCCAACTTATATAGAGTGCCAATTCATGCACCCTTAGCTAGCACCATAGAGCCTCTAGTCATTCTACAAACACCATTTGAGAAAGAGACATGCACACCAACATCATTAAGCTTACTTATAGAAAGTAAATTTTGAGCCAAACCTAGTATATGCATCACATCATCAATTCCCTTCACTCTTCCATCAGGAAACTAAATTCTGACTCTTCCACGACCAATAATGTCTAAGTGAGAATCATCACCCAGATACACCCTTCCACTAGCATAATTTTTGTACTTTGAGAACCAACCTCTATGAGAGGTCATGTGAAAGGACACACCCGAGTCAACCAACCAAACATCGTCTGATGCTTGAGTCCCCAAGGCTACTATGAAGGAATCTGCATCGCTCAGAGAAGATCCATTTTCTGAAGAACTATTTTTCTTTTTCTTCTTCTTCTCTTTACAATCTTTTCAAATGTGTCCAGTCTACCCACAGTTCCAACATTTCACGTTGGAAATTTTACTAGGAGACTTTGATCTCCCCTCTAACTTGGATTTATACTTCTCTTTCTTCTTTCCTTTCTCCTTTGATCTTCCTTGAACAATAAGGACTCCTTGGCCATCTTAGAAGACTTCCTTCACATTTCCTCTAATAGCAATGAAGCAATCACATCTTCCATCTTGAAAGTGGTTTTTGTACTCCCAGTAGCCATTGATAGATGATCTCATGTGTTAGGAAATGAACACAACAGGAGCATGCAACAATCCTCTTCATCTATCTTCACACCAACATACCCCAACTGATTAATGATCATGTTAAATGCATTCAAATGATCTGCAATAGAGACTCCTTCCTCCATCTTCAAAGAGTATAACTTCTTTCTCAAAAATAGCTTTTTTACCAAAGATTTCCCCTAATAAATGTCACCAAGCTTCTTCCACAAAAGTTTCACTATCTTCTCTTCATGGACGCTTAAGAGAACTAAATCAACCAAGCATAGTTTGATCAAACCCTTGGCTTTCTGATCCATTACATCCCAATCATCCTGTGAGGTTGTTGATGGTTTGTTAGAGGATACTACAACCGATAACTCTTCATCCACGAGAATATCTTCCATTTTTAGTTTTCACAACTCAAAATGGCCACCATTGAACTTCTCAATCTCTATTCTTTTGAATGTGCTCGCCATCTTAAATCTACAATAAGATTACAACCAAATTTCTCTACAAAACTCCCACTAAACAAGATTAGAAAAAAAATCCCATCTTACCCACAAGGAAAACAAAGCTAGCCAAGCTCTGATACCAATTGAAAGGAAAGCAGAGTGCAAAAAATGCCTTCCTAATACTAATATTTAAGAGAGAGATACATAAATTCTTTCAAAAATTTGCAATTATAGTTTATTTAAGATGCACATACAAGAATAAAAAAATAGAAAATAAAAAATGAACACCATATTTTATGTGGGAAAACCCTTATGGGAGAAAAACCCACACACCAAATAAGAGATCTCTTGTATTACAATAAAACATCAATTACATACAAGTGTAGAGCTATGCTCTCACAAGTGTGACTCATAGAATGAATCCAACATCATAACATTACATTCACTCTAATCATTACTTCGATAATCTCAGATCATCCTCACACAATTCCAATGTGCTATGGAATTTGATACATACTTAAAAAATGTTACAGAAAGAATGACATTCCAACTTCCATAATAGATGAATAGTCACAAACAACTTAATTGCCATTACCTTCTCCCGTCATCAAATTCATATCAGAATATCGAAGAGATATAAAAACTTGTCTCTCCAAATTCCCTTTGTCACTTCGACATGTCTATCGTTCCATCCTATCGAGATGTCGAAGAGACTCAAAATACTCTTTCTGATATGGTGAAGTCTCGCCGATGAACCTTGTAGCCTTGATCAAGTGGTCTCCACTGCCTATGTGTCATCCATATTGTCATCATACAACTGATGTCAACCTTCATGTTGTTAGGTCCCACCTTATGCATGTCGAAGGGACCATCATCTACATCTTGATGAAATCCATCATTCCCTTCGATAAAGAGATCCTAACTTCCATCATGATATCGAAGGGACTGCTTATTATGTCCCACCGATATGTGTCTGTCTCCCCAATGAAGCTTTACTGCCAGCATACTACTTATTGAAATGTTGAAGAGACTGTCAAGTGTCTCCCTACAACATTGACCTAGACTGCTCATTCAATCCTACCGAAGGGACCATCATCTACATCTTGATGAAATCCATCATTCCCTTCGATAAAGAGATCCTGACTTCCATCATGATATCGAAGGGACTGCTTATTATGTCCCATAGATATGTGTCTGTCTCCCCAATGAAGCTTTACTGCCAACATACTACTTATTGAAATGTTCAAGAGACTTTCAAGTGTCTCCCTACAACATTGACCTAGACTTCTCATTCAGTCCTACCAACGTTCACTTGTCTCGTCGATAAAGCTTCGACTGTTGCAAACTCCAAACACACTTAGTGATAAGCCAAGTTCCTATCGAGATGTCAAGGAGACTCATTTCTAAGTCCTATCAACATGTGACTATCAATCCGAAAAACCATTTAATGCCAACCCATGGAGAGCTTATCAGGACATCGAGGAGACGACATTTTCTCCCACCAACATTCACCTGTCAACCCAACGAGCTTGAAATCTGAAGCCTTTTATGCTAGCAAGTTTGAGACATCCTTTCTCAAAAAATGTATCTCACACTCTTTTGGGGTATAAAATTCCTTCTCCATATGGATCCACACCTCAAATCTCTATCACCATGGCCAATTAGCCTCCACCACTGAATCCCATCTTTAATACCCTGTTGCAAAACATGGGTCAGATGCAATCTCAACTCGCTAACTTAACTAACACTGCTGCTAAATCCACTCTTACTTTATACTATTGTCGTAGTCCTCTCACTTTAAAAATATTGAATGCTCCCATGCCCCAAGGGATCAAGGTATCAAAATTAAAAAAGTACAATGATAAGGGGAACTCACAGACACATGCCAATTCCTTTACCACTCTATGTAGCGATGTTTTACATCAGGGCTATTTGCTAGCAAAATTATTCCCATGATCCTTTAAGGAGACCGTGTTAGAATGGTTTTGCTCACTTCCTAAAAAATTCTATATTTTCTTTTGATGAACTCATAAATCAGTTCTTACAATGGTTCCAAGAAGAAATTGGCTCTAAGGTCACCATTGCTAACCTTTTTATCAATCCATTTCTTGCCAAATCACCTATTCCCTACCTAACCATGACATCCAAAGGATGTTCATGGGAAACCTTCAGTCGGTGTTGAGGGAACAAGTCTCCTTGATGAAATATCCTTCCTTTCCTCATTTGTGTACTACACTAAGAGACTATCAACAAATGTTAGCTCAGTATGGGGCCTCCGCCTCATCATCATGTCTTGATAGTTTTGGGATTGCATTTTCTTCTTGAGGGTCGAAGAAAAACAAGGTGATAGCTAATGGAGTAGTTGTCCCTCAAACAAGTGAAAATAATACACTTGGGTCAAAATATAATCGAGTCTTTACAAAACCATCCAATTCTTACTCAAGTGTACTCAAAAAATTATTGAAAGATAACTTAATCACCCTTCCATAAATTAGACCACAACTTGATAACAAGATGTATTCTAGTTGGTATGATTCTTCTAAATTTTACTAATACCATCGAGTAATCAAACATGACACCGAGTGTTGAGTGCACTTGAGACATGTAATTCAGGACCACATAGATAGTGGTAACATCTTCCTTGATAGTAAAAAATAGAACTCTAACAAGTTAGTTGCCAAAGCCAACAACTGCTTGGAAATCTACATAGATCCCTTCCCACCTAATTCTTCCAACTTTATTACTAATTCTTCTTCTTCTACACCATCTAATGATTTCATGCATGTGAATATGGTTTCTATCACCCCAATCTCCCCTTTGAGTTAGAAGGATAAGATACCTAACATATATTTTACACTAATGGCTTGCCCTACCATTGAGAGTATACTCCCCTTTATATTCCCACTTAGGTAAAAAACAATGTCATCATTAGCGTTATGGTTGACCCTACTAGCAGGGTCAATGTTGTAACCAAGGAGACACTCTTTATCAATGATCCACATAGGGTGAGATATGATGACTGCAAGACTACCATCCATATGGATGATGGTTTTTCTCTCTCCCTTTTGGGATCCATTTCTTTATTGGTCCTTTTTAGACCTAAATTTGTCTCTACGGGGTTTGTTGTGATACTAGAGTCTAACTTGTTCAAGGTGAAGCTAGGAATTATGTGGCTAGTTTCCATTGACACAGTCACTTTGGTTGTCCATAAGTGTCTAAAATTTTCTCATGAGGGCACAATGCAAACTATCTAGGACACTAGGTACAAATCGTTAGTGTCACATGGGGGTTTCTCTATTGATCACTTCTGGCCTAGTCTGATGGGACCCATGCTACCCCATGGTTACTTGTTATATAAATCATATTATAGATACAAGAAAAATAGCTCAACTCTTGATTCGGTCCCACATCCTTTTTCTTCTCCAATCCCCTCTTAGCCAACTCCTATGTAGTAGCATGCTTCATCTTCTAAGCCTTCTTCACCGAGGTCTAAAGAAAAGCACACTCCCTTAAGTAGACCTTCCCATTCTTCTAAGACCTCACAACCTCCAATGATGTCTTTCGTTCCTTTGATTGTGCCTAGCATGGGAAAGGAAAGGCCCCAATGTTGATGAAGTTGAAACTCGATGTATTCGAATTGCCAATTCTTCCTAACATCCCTCACCCTGCTATATATAGTAAGGGTGATAAATCCTCTTTGTCTGGTCCTTCATGTGTGGATCTAACGTCTCAACCCCCAAGGGTCCCTCCTGTTCCTCCCCCTACCCAAAAAGCATAGGGAGGAAAGGCACCTATGGTCGAGGTTAAGGATCCTACACCCCTAACATATCCTATCCCTCTTGTGGAGCCTATCCTTCTGCCATTAATGGTTGTGAAGAAAAAATCACCCATCATTTTGACATCTTCTTAGGCTATTTTCCTTGGTCCCCATCTCTGTCAGAACCAACTTGTGCATGAGCATACGTGCTGCTGGAATGTGATGGTGAAGGAATGTGATTCTGCGTAGAAAGCCATAGATAAGTCTTCTATCTTAATTCATCTATCTTCTTCCCTTTTTGCTCCTACTTTTATTTTTCTTTTGATTCCTTCAAGAGACATGGATAGACCTCATTTGAAGAGGGTGTAGGTATTCATCACGCCTTCTTTGGAATTGCCTCTTCTTACCTCTCCACCTAATGTTCCCCAACTTGTGCAGCCCAAAGATATGCCTCACAAAAAGGTCATGTCTAGTGTGGCCTTGTTTGCTCCTCCTGCATCTCAACACCCTAGCCTACCATCCAAGTGCAAGATTGAGAAGGACCCTATCCCTGAACCCCACCACAAGAATTTTTCTCCTTCCACCTCCCTTTCTTCTTCTGTCCTTATAATTAAGGATATCCCTTCTTCACCAGAGTTTGTCATTGCTCCCCTTTTGGAGGTTCACACTGAGGCTCCTACTCTTTCACAACCTATAGTAGAGTCACCACACTCCTCTCCAGAGAATTGTATTTTTGAATCTCTAGAGGATATTCTGGTATTGTCAACTACTTTCACAAAGTCATTGATACTTGATTCATAGGAACTAGTAGATGAGGATATTGAAGTAAGAACATTTCTAGCCCTTGTTTCAAGCGACATTCTTGGTATCGCCCTAGCCATTGTTCCATTGCAATCTCACCCTCCTTCCCCCTACGATCTAGATTTGGAGGAGGTTGACTTGCTGGACATAACTGACTAGAGCAATACCTTTTATGTTTTTAGATTAGAATTTTTTTTTTGTCTATGTTCCCCCATAATTGTTTGTATATGTTTATAGTCTCTCCTAGAGGGCCCAATATACCCTCATAGGTTATTGGATACAAGGAATATGATATGTCATACACTTCTATTTGTATCATCATTCTTCTCTTTGTCCTACCTTGATTTTTAACATTTGGGGACGATGCAAAGCATTGGGGGTATTTAGCCTTCTTCCATTTTGACCCAATTTTTTATTTTTACTTTGTCTTCATGCGTTTCTTCTTCATGATCTAGAATATTTGGGAACATGATGATGATTCATGAATAGTTATATAAAAATATTGTCAATATGAATTATATAGACCCTGAATATTTAGATCCCCTTGTCTCTCTCTGTCTCATGTATCTCTTATGATAGGACCCCAAATAACTTGTGTTCCTTTGTATAACATAGGGAAGGTCAGGGACTATCAAATTCTTATTAAAAATCTCTTATCTCATGATTCTTTTCAAAATATGTTTGCATTTAATCGTCTTATCTATTGTCTAGCATGGGGGCAACCCACTAGAATTTTTCTTTATGATTGTCTATGTAACTTTTCTATGGTTGTCCTACAATGTAGTTAGTAGCAGTAACAAGCCAATTGGATTGTCATATGGTCCCTAGCATAACACAACTTTCTACCCATACATATCAACACCATCTTGTGTCTATATAATCTTTGATGTCTAAATACCACTTTTCACCTAACATGTTTGTCTACAACTAACATGTTTGTGGTGATACAACTTAATCATTATATGTAAGATCCACACAGGCCCCCTAGGGGTAAATCTACTAGAAAACTCTTCTAATTCCCCTTCACATCTTGGGTATAACATTCTCCCCCATTTTACTTTAGTTCACATTTTGTCTTGAACACATATGCTCACTAAAATGGGGGAAAATGTAATGTCATAAAATTTCACCCCATGTAATTTCACACTACACACACCTTCCTCTTTAGATAAACTAAGATAATTATGCTCTCCTTTAACTTAAAACCATTTCTCACCATCTGACATGCCCCATTCCTCGACTATTAAGTTAAATTTTCCACAAACCAATGTATGCCATAAAGACATTCGTGAGACACACTAGCGTCCCTCAAAAATCCATGACTAAGATGGTCATTGAGACGTTACACCTACTAGGTGTTGGAAGTGTAACACCTTTTCCATCCCGCACCCACATCAGGTATCACTTGAGCTAGTTATTTGAACCAAAAAATACATCTTTTGTAAAAAATTCATTCAATCTTCATTCTTCATGCATGAACTTATTCATTCTTGATCTCTTGCTCATTTGGAAAAACACATACAAATATTTTCTCTCCATTCTACAATGATTTCTTGAGCAAACACTAGCTTTATCCACCTTTCTAAGCACATGTCTTGCAAAGAGCTCATCCACGGATTTCAAATGAATCTTCATTAGTGCAACACAAGTTATTCTTGCAAAGAAGCTATCATCATCTAGAAGGTTCTTGTTGCTCCTTCGCTACACCAAGAAGCTTCACTTTTAGTGCTCATATAGGGTGACTCTTCAAGAATATTTCTTGAGCATTTTGTCTCTATCTTTGATTAACATATGGTTTTTCATCTTTCACATCTATTTTTATTATTATCTTATCTAAGGCTATCCATGGAGGTGGAAACACCGATATGGGGGTTTTACTGAGGAAAACTCTTAAAAAACCACCCAACATTTTTCTTTGGTCTTATGTTTGTAGGAGCATGTAGGAGAACTCTTTTTGAAGCAAGATTAACACCATCAAACACACTTTCGATGACATCTCAACTTCTTCTAATTTTTATCTCGTTTGCATTTAGCACATTTACTTTTAGTACCTTTAATTTTGTATGTTTATATTTTGCATCTCCTTTCACATTTGTAAATATGTGCATCATACTTTGTGTTTTTTGTGAAAAATCCCATTTCTTATTTATACGAGACTCTAGTGTGATGCGCTGTCATCTTGGATAAAGAGCTTGTCGGGTTGTCTATACCCTGCACTTTCAGTTTTTTATGACCGAAAGGTCCGAATTATGTACATTGTTAAATTTCACATCCTTCTATCTCCAATTCACTTGAGCCTTGTCAATTGAGGTATGGGAGAGATAATTTTATCCTTGAGATCTCGTCATCTTGAGGGTAGAAAATTCCCTCCTCTACAGTACCAAATATAAGTTATCTCATACGTAATTTTTACTATAAAAATATATTCTTATTACATAAAAATGTAGGATTATCTTTGATACTAACCCCTCTATGTTATGTGCATCTACACAAGATTTGTAAGTATAGTTGTTGGTGTGAATAAGGTATTTTACCTAACTAGCACACATAGTAGGTCCTATTCATTAGATCTTATCTTATCTTATCTCATTTACTTCTTCTGCCCTAGGTCATTTAATGTTTTTTTTTTATCTCATATCATAAGATTAAGACAATTGTCATAATCTTATGATATCTTATGTCTCACCTTGGCCTACATAACCAGGGGGTTCTCATTCATTCTATCATAATTATATATTTGCATTCATTGATAAGAATACAATTTATTATTTTCATATTGATATGCTCTTTTCATTATTCTTTCCATTAGGCCTCTAGATCTTGGGTGGTTATCTCCATATCCAAATATTACATCATATCAAAGGAATTTGGGTGCCTTTGGTTATTATTTTTGAGAGATCTTGAGTGCAAATCTTGGTAGATATTGAAAATGAGTATGGTCTTGTCTTGTATTGAATGACAATTTGTAGAATAAAAAAACCTTGATAGAAAAACTAGATTTTTGGAGTCCTCTTTGTGGCTTTATATTTTAGGTTCATTTTGGAGCTTGTTGGTGCAGATATGAGCTCACATTGAGTTCAGGGTGTTCAAGAAAGTCATTATTTCCTTTTGTTTCATCCAAATCAAACATATGAGGCTAGATCTATGAGGGTTTGAAGTTGGGAGGTGGTTGCTAGATCCAAAAAGTAGCTACAATTTTGGAGCACTTTGGGTCAAATCCAAACCTGCCATCACATCCACAAGGCCCAAGAACCCTAATATTGACAATCAATTCCTTAAAATTGGACACTTTTTCTTAGAGCCCTTAGAGAACTTTTGCCTCATCCATTGGTCGCATGTATGATCATACAATCATCATAATTATAGTTGATGGCACATCCAAATCTCCATAGGACCAATGGGGTCCCCAATTGCAAGGCCCAAAGCACAATAAATAACTAAAATTTTAAAAAAATAGTGGTATGTTTAGCCAAAAAAATTTGGTTACCACAAAAGCATATAACGATGGATAGAATATTCTAGGAATATTCTAGCAAGAAGATTTTGGAGGAATATTCCAAGAATATTCTGGTATGAATATTTTGAAGGAATATTCCAAGAATATTTTAGTGCAAATTTTTTGAAGGAATATTCCATGCAACAAACAACATATTTTGATAGGTGGTATATTCTAAGTTAGATGAATATTCCTTGATGACATTGTACTAACATCAACAAGCACTTATGATTTTTGACCCCCTTCTCATTTGTATTTTTGTTTTGGAAGGAAAAATTCAAAGGCTCATAACTTGAGCTCAAAACCTCTGATTTTCAAGATTTTTTTTGATTTGGGGAAAACTTCATGCTCTTTGTAGTGGCACAATCATTTTTTATTTTTTGTGCTTGGTTTTTTATAAATTGTATTCTCACAGGTGTTGCTAAAATTTGGGAACTTCTGGAGCTCCATTCTCACTCCCATGATAACATTTTTGGATGTTGTTTTTTGAAAGTGCATAGATATTCATGTACTTTTTAGTGGTGTGATCAGATTTATCTCATTTTATAAAAAATATACTTTTATTTTGTGGCCAAAATTGACATTTGCATGTACTAAGGTCAAGACCACTTCATTATTGGAAAGTGGCATAAGTAATTGCACTCATCATAAAGTACCAAGATAATATATTTCTTGGAGGGTTATTTCATTTAGTGAAATTTGGGGGGTAATCTAGTGGTTTTTTTTTTTAGACTGCAGGAATCACGTAGCACGACCCCCTATAAACTGCAGTGTGCCTCGTAAAATTTTTAACATGATTGGTGGCGCTGGCGCAACACGCCCTTTGGTACCATGGGGGTGGGGGAGACTAGACCTCGTGACCAACCTCCTGCAATAGGAAAGATTTAGCTAACCGAGCTAGGGCCCCAACCCCGGGTAATCTAGTGGTTGATTCATATGTATTGATCTCAATTTTTTTGAGGAGGTATCATGAGTTTTTTTATTCATCCTTTTGTGGTAATTTCTAAAAAGGAAAATTACGAGTCTTGGAAAAAAGGTATCTTGACACATCTCAGGTGGCTTAATATTTTTCCTTATTTTTATGGACTCTTACTTGAACTTTACACACCTTGGAAGAAATTATTTTGAGGTAATAATAATGATAATATTATAGGTTTGATTGGTACAACTATTGGTGTTTATATTCTTGTGGAGATCTTAGAGATTGAGTGCCCACACACACTTTGGACCAAGATTTGAGAGATATTTGGAGACCCTCATATCTCTCCATTCCCAAATGATCATGTTGTAGATTGCCTAATTCTTCTTGATGATGTTGATAATATACCCTTTGATGATTATACTTTAGAGGAGCTTGAATATAGTGCCTATCTTGACTTTCTAGTTGACAAAGAGACTTCTCTTCTTGCTTCTTCTCTTCTTATTGACATCACATCTTAATCTACCATTTCATTTGATGATGCTTGTGTTGCTACAAATATGGCTACTTTTAATTTAGTGCAACAAGATATCCATCATATTCTAGATACAATGACTTGGGATGACTACTTGACATAAATTTCAAGCTTATTTGTAGAGTCCCATATTTCAAATTTGGGAGTCACTATTGATTGCATTTATATTCTCTTTGATGGAGATGATCCTTATTTAGTTGTTGTGAGGGAACACTTTGAACCTCTTGTTCATTCTCTACATGATCATTCTTCATAGCTTGACATGAGTATGGATACTTTTGGGAAATATTTGGAAGAGGATTCTTTATATTTAAAGGAGATACATTTATCTTTGGGCTGTGTTCTACAATCATCTCTACTAGATTTTGATTCGTCATCTTCATTAGAGTCACTTAGAATTCCTAATTGGATCATGACAATTTTCAACATCGACATGGATACACTTGAGCATAATTCAAAGAAACCACTCATTATACTTCTCTCATATTCCTTTCAAGAATGTGAAGAAATGTTGCATACATTCTTGTTTTTGTTTCTTCCTAAGGAGAGGAATGTTGTTCAATGGTCTTGGATCATCTTCAACATTCATTGCCGAGCATCTACCATCATTGTAGGGAGACTCTACTTTGAGGGGGGCTACATATCCTTTCTTCTTCCTCTCTCTTATGGGGGTATTTTTCCTCACATGAGGTTTTGTTCTTCTCATTCTTCATTGAGAGAATTGTGTCTTCACCTCTCTTTTGGGAAGGAGTTTTGTCCCACTAGATTTTCTCCTTTTCTCCATTTGTGAGAGATTATATTTTTCCATGGGTACCTAACATGACCTAGTATCTAGGGCCCATATTTGCATCATTTGCATTTTTTTTCTTCTCCCGAAGTTGCATTTAAGAGGGGGTATTGGTGTGAATAAGTTATTTTATCTAACTAGTTCACCTAGTAGGACCTATCGGCATGTTAAGTTTGCGTAGGTCTTGGAATCTTTTTAGAAGTCTTAGTTGGTATTAGATCTTATCTTATCTTATGCCATTTAATTCTTGTGTCCTAGGTCATTTAATGTTTGTTGTCTCATATCATATGACTAATACACTTGTCATAATCTTATGATATCCTAGTCTCACCTTTGCCTATATAACCAAGGATTTCTCATTCATTCTATCATAATTATATATTTGCATTCATTAATAAGAATACAGTTTATTCTTTTCACATTGATATTCTCTTTTCATTGCGCTTTCCATTAGGCCTTTAGATCTTGGGTGGCTATCTCCATAGCCAAATCTTACAGTAATAGATTAGGCTAACAAGAAAGGGGCATATTTTCTTCTTCTTATTCTTATATTTATTGCTTACTACATCCTTTTTCCTACATATCTTAATGAGATGAGGTAATCGCTCACAAAACAAGGAAAATTGTAAGGATTTCCTTCAAAATCACCTAGCCTTAGGTATAATCTTGAATATTGAATGAAATTTTGCCATAATGGGGGGTAAAAGACTTTCAACCAAAAAAATAGTTTCAAGTGAAACTATTTCACCCTAAATAGTTCTAGTTGAAATAATTTCACTTGAAACTACATAACACATGCATGACACACAAAGTTTTGGTCGAAACCCTTTCTCTTGAACCTATAATATTTTTTTCCCCATTGAAAATTTGAATTGTAGTCAAATTTATATGTAAATTTTTGAGTGAAACCCTTTCGAACAAAATGGTCTATGTGAAAACTTAACCCCTCCTTTGGGGTAAATTCATAAAAGAATCTATTTCAAATTTTAATTTCTCCAACTAAGGGTACTTTCATGAAAATATGAAAATACCTTTTTGTAGAGCTCGGAGTCTAGAATCTAAAAATATTTTTTAATATTTTGATTAGTTTTATTATGATTTTTTAAAACTTGATTGTAAGTAGGTTTTTATAATCAAACATGAGGCTAATTAGAAAATAATTTTTTTTATTTTTGAAAAATATACGGTGCACTAGAGGAGATAATCCTCTCCAAAGGGGTATAATTTTCTTTTTTAAATGATAAAAAAATAGACAGTAGTTGACCTCCCATCAAAATTGTTGGAGTTGATGGTGAACCCCACAACTCCTAGAAATCACCTGCAACCAAAATGCCTATCACATTGAGAGAAAAAAACAAAAAATTTGCTATGCAACCATGAGAGGAGAATTGATACAAAAAAGCATGATGACTAATGTAATGATTACTGAATTTAAATTATTACAATGTATAATAATTAATGCTTATAAAAGCAAAAATCAAATCCTAGATAAAACCATAGGTGAGAATTAAGTTAGAACATGTCAAGTGTCCTCATCCTATGCTATGAGACATCATGACCTACAAACAACTCAATCTACTAATATAAAAAGTACTCCTAAGTTTAGCTTAAGTGACTAAAGTAAAATGGGCCTAATTAATTAATTAATTGTTAGGTGATTTTCCTATTTACTCGAACACCCACCTAAGATCAACTTAGGGAGAAGCTAAAAACATAATGATGAATGCAATGATGGATGCAAAATGTGTCTTGGATACAAGGCATGATGAGGTACCTATGTACAAACAAAATGAATCTCTCACAACCAAATAAAAGGAGAAAACCACATGGGAAAAAAACACCTCTAAAAAGGCTAGAAAATTAAATAAATACACTAATGAAAAAAATAAAGGAGGACTTGATATGACCCCCGAAGGACTACTTCTATCACATCAGTACAATGAATATCCCCAATAGGAGAGGTAAAATAAGGATATGAATCCCCCATAAAGAAGTAACACCTATTACAACTATGAATGCCTAAAGATGGACCATGATCCATTGCACAAATAAAATTTCTCCCCTAAGGAAGAAATAGATCTGTTGATGATTAGAAAAGTCATTCCTATAAGCTGAATGAAACAAGATTTCAAAGAAAAATGATGTGTGTCTAAAAATTTCTTAAATTTCCACATGGTGGAACAAGATGATGTCAATCCATAATCTTATGAAGACTGATGTAGAACAAGCTCCAAAGACAATGATAATGATGGTCTAATAGTGATGATGTGTTTATCATGAAAGAGGAGATGAATGTACTCAAAATAATCCTCCAAATTTGTAAGATGAGACTCCATAAACAAGGATGATATGTCTACAAGATATGAATCCCAAGTAGTTACATCTAGAAGAAGATAAATGTCTTGTTGCACTAAATCAATAGGGGCCATAGATGTGGTGATACCAAGTTGATCAAGAACAACATAAGATGGAGATTGGGTCTCAATATGAAGAGTGGGAACATGAAGACAAGTATTTGAACCATTGGAACATGCAAGACTTGTGATATGTTGAAGCTCCTCTAAATTATCATCATCAAAGGCTTTACAATTTGTAATAGGATCCTTTGGAAATGGAGAGATATGAGGGTTTTCATGGATCTCCCAAAGTCTAGTTCAAAGTGGGTGGGGACAATCAATATCTGATACAACACACATAGTGTCATGATCCATAATGAACAAATAAAACTTACAACATGATCAACAATATTACCCCAAGCTAATCTAATATCTAGTGTGTTTGGTGTAGGCACGAGTCCATATAGATAAGGAAAAAGATTAAGCCACTTGAGATGTGTTAGGATATCATTTTCCCATGATGCATGATTATCCCTTTTGAGGATTACCACAGAAGGATGAATAAAACAACCCACGATACCTCCTCAAATTATTAATTCAAAGACTAATAACCTCAATGCATGTAAATTAGATCAAATGAAGTCATCTCAAGGAAAAAAATCATGTCTAGGTGCCAAGACATCCAAGTAATTGAATAGAATATGAAATCACAAAAAAAAAAATTATACATGAAGTAGATTTTAGAGAGAGTGCATAAATGGATCTGAAGAGCTCTAAAATACGGCTTCCCATGCCATAAGAATCACAAAATTCTGAGATACAAGAAAAAAATTATGAAATTGGAAGAAAAAAATAATGATTTGGCTTCAACAAGTGTTAAATTGTATTAGTATAAAATATGATGATGAGACCTACACCTCTAGAAAGTATGTAGAACCAGCTTTCTAATGACATCTTGTTTGCAAAATCTGACACCGTATTCCCAAGTTATGGTAGAAAGAAAAAATAGCTCCTTTGGTCAAGGCAAGGCATAATGTTGATGTCAAACTAACATCAATACTGGAATATTTTGCACAAAGATAGTATATACCCTTAGACCGCTAGTAAAAAATTTCGGCCATAAAATTATAAAATGGTTGGAATATTCTCAAGAATCTCAAAATGTGCTTGTAGGGCTTTAGGAAAAAAACCCTAGATTCTAAATGTTGGAATATTTGTTAGGGATTCTCACAACTGCTGATATATGCTTGCATCTGATATATTCCTTAGCACCAAATTGTAGGTCATTGGGAGGGAAGTTGTGGCCTCTGTCAAAATGATCTTGTCGTTGGGATAGGTGTTGATGGTCGGTGAATAAAACTGCCATTAGTGAAAGGTGGTGAGAGGCCATGACTAGAAAAAGCAGCCCCCACATATGTACGGGCTCGAGAAAAAATGTCACAAGATACAAATCATACATTGTATAACATTTTTTTTTGTATATTATATGAAATACGAAAAACGTACTAGGTTGCAAAGGTAGGTGCTTGAGCAATGGCGGATTGGTACATTATCATATGGTTGTATACATTCGTACAAAATTTTATGCACAAATTTCAACTTATTAAAAAAAAATTCCTCAAATTTCCTCTACTCCAATTTCAATGAATGGAATGGTGATCTTAAGGTGTTTATTTATTCTTGACTCAATGGTGATGCCCATTTTGATCCAAGATGAGCCAAATTTTGTTGGAAGGTTGAATCTCTCAAAATTTGGATAGGAAGTCATAGGCCTAGTGCTTTGATACAATTTTTGAGATGATGGTGAACCACACAACTCCCAAAAATTACCTACAACCAAAATGCCTATCACATTAAGAGAACAAAGTAATTGATTTGTTATGCAACCATGAGAGGAGAATTGATCTAGAAAAGCATGATGGATTTTGTATTGATTACTAAATTTGAATGATTACAATGTACAATAACAAATGCTTATTAAAAAAAACCGTAGATGAAAGAAAAAGTGAGGATTAAGTTAGATCATGACAAGTGTCATAATCATATGCTATGAGACAACATGACCTTAAAATAACTCGATCTAATAATATAAAAAAATGCTCATAAGTTTAGCTTAAGTGAATAAAGCAAAAGGGGCCTAATAATTAATTATTAGGTGTTTTCTATTTACTCCAACAAAAACTATGTAGTTCTAGTGAAGTTTGACTTTAAAATAATATTACAAAAAATATTCATAATTTTTTTTCATGCACTAGGTATTGAAGTTAGCTATTTGGGGAAAAATCAAGGAGAAAAATGTTTGCCTTTTTGTGACATCATATTGACCTCACTTTTTTTTGAAATTTTCAACCATTCAAATTATACTCTTAAATTTATAAAAATATATATCAAACCAATTTTTATTTTTATTATAAATTACAATCTAATAAATTTCATCAAGAGTTCTACATTTCATTAGTTTATATCATTTTTAAATTCAAAATATAAAGGTCACTTTTATGTAGTTGAAGTTGAAAATTTGTATTTGTATTGGCTATTTCCTTTATAAAAGTGTGACACAAGTTTGTACTTTTACCTTGGGTGATCAATTGTTTTGCTTTGGGTTCATGAGTCCCATATCTCCTAATTTTCTCATAGTCAACATGTTGAAAGCATCATTAACCCTCTTGAAATCTTTATTGCCAATGTCGAGCTAAATATGTGGATAGAAATAGTAGATTTGTTAGTATTATCATACATTCCTTGAGTCTACAAACTAGGCCACACTTTCATACTTTCTATAGCATAGAATCAATATGATGACATAATTTTTTTTAAAACTCACCAACTAATCATGCAAATGAACACATTATTTTTCCCAATCAATGAATTGAGAGGCACATCCAATTATAATAATGAATTGATACATCTAGTACTAAAAAATACTAGTTTCTTTGCTTTCTACTACCCTATTCAATATGGTGATTGTGCTAGAGATCTCCAAAAATGTGCTCTTTGTAAATTCTTTGGGATATGGGACTTCCCTTTCTTGTAAAATTTTAACCAATGCTTGACAATATTGGTTAGGAATGTGTCTCTTTTTTCTCGAAAATAGTGGCTACCTATCTCAATACTCATATCAACAAATTCATTTCTTGGAGGCAACCTTAGAATAATGTTGAGATCTGGACCATTTAAATTGGCAATCAATCTATCATAAATAGTCCTTACCACTTTGTTTTAAGGTTTCTAGTGATTTACAGAGGCAAGCACCAAATTCATACACTGGATTGTAGGTTGAAAACTTCTAGCATGGGATAAGCCACTTATGAAAACTACCTCTACCATAGGCATTCTAGGATTCTCTTGCATTCTATCCTAGAAATATTTTAGACTAATGTGCCCAAGTTGAATGTCCCCTACCTCCACCAACAAATTATGAAGAATTGAAGTGTTCTCATACTCTCACTATTCGTACTCCATCTTGTTGGGTTTTAAATTTATCTAGATGCAATGGGATAGGGTTTCAATGAGATGTTGAGCAACAAGGAGGATAATTTTATTTAGGAATAGACAATAGCTTTGATAAATGTAGTTCATTAAGGTGTAGAATTAGTAATGGAATGAATGTAGTTTAACAAGAGGAGTCAATGTGTAACAAAGTGCCTTAGACAAGCAATTTAGCACACATAAAAATCTCAAATATGTAGTTGGCTTACCACGCAACACGAAGTAGAATGATGGAGGTAACTTATAGAGAACGCTGACAACAACAAGTCACTTAATAGCAGGGCTTCATCGTTTGAATAAGTGAAAGTGACAACTAAGCCTATAAAATCCTCCTTTTATATTAAATCAACATTCTAGAGTTGAACCTAACTTTTGGTGAGCTAGAATGTTATAAAACATTGACAAAATGAACATTTCAATATTCATCATTTTTTTTGAAAACTCTAAATATTTTTTGGTCGTTTGGAAATCTTGAGAACTCATGAACCAATTGATAATTCCCCTTTGAAACCTATCAAAGGGACCTTTTCATAATTTCTTTAGCCTTTTAGAAAATTCATGAACTAACCAATGCTAAGAAATTGAACATCTTCTAACAAAAAATGTCAACATTTTCAAAGGTTTCAAAACCTTGAAAATCTATGATACCTAACTTTGTTGGAAATTTTGGGAAATTTGAAAACTTTGAAACTAAATGATAGAGAAATAAAAGGACCTCTTATCAAGAAAACAAGAAGCTCTAAAACTAACAAAAAAGCTAACATAATAGCTTGTTGAATTTTTCAGAGAGCTTGTGAGCTCATGAAACAAACAATATGTGAACTCATGAAACAAACAATAAGCTTTGGAAAGACTCAAAAAAAAATTGACAAAGGGGAGAGACAATTTTTTTCACTTCTACTAAGACTTGCTCTAAACTGACTTAGCGAGACACTGTCATGACCCAAAAAAATTAGAAGAGACTAAGGCAATTTTTTTGGGAAACATATATGTAGGAGGAAAATAATTATGTACATTTAGTAATTATATGTATTTTAATTTTATATAACACAACTTTTTATTTGTCTAAACTTATTGGCTATTTTTCTTTTTTTGCTATTTTTTGAACTTGTATGCAAAAATATAAAATAAGCAATTATAAATAAAATTTTCTTTTCAGTAGTTTGTTTAAAATTGCACAATAGTCTTTCAAAAAATTTACATATGAATGAATGCACAAAACATGATAAATACCCCATGCAAAATAAAACTAAAATAAATTTAAAGATAGCAAACTAACTATACTAATGAATCATATCATAACTTACAAGTTTCTTACTTATGTAGCATATATATTAACTAATCATAAAATAAATTTTGTATTCCAATAAAAAAGAATGAAAATGTATTTTTGAAAGCAATAGTTTTTCACTATCCATATTAATCTATTATTGCTTAAGGCATATTGATGATGGTGTGATCTGAAATTTTAATGTGAAGATTTGCTTCACAAAGTACACCAAAAGTTTTATATATTAACATGTATTTTATCAATCTTCCCTTTCATGCACTTGTTCATTGGATAGCCACAATGTTTTATAAAGAAACCAGTTTGATAATGTGACAAAATTATAGAATTGAACATGTTGCATATTAAAACTTTATTAAATGAGTTTGTACTCTTCAAGTTGGAGATAATTGTGAATGAATACCATTAATGTATTAGCATTTTCTTTAATCTCTATGATTTAGATATCACATAAAACAACTACCCACTTACAACACCAATACCATGTGCCTTTCATAAACTTAGAGAAAATTGTAAACATGGCTTAGATTTTTGTAACAAGCATAAATCACATGGTCAAAGCATCAATATCACATACTTCTCATAAACTTAGAGAAAAACATAAATTATATGGTCAACATGATCAATAATGATTATTGAATTGTTGGCTATGAAACACATTTTATTTTGATAGATCATCTAATGTTGGTATAATTATTTATTAATTGTATTTTTTATTAACTTTATTTAGGTAATTAGGTTATTAATATTTATTTATTTATGTAAAGTAGAAAATAATTAAATACGCATATCATCTTCTTGATTGATGGAAGCACATGCAACCTCCACTTCATTCAACTCTTTAATTGATGGTAGTTAGGTGCCACCTATCACTAATAAAATTGAATCTACTTGATACCACAACTCTTACATAGAGAGTTGATCCATTGGATCACTAAGGATTTATGAGACACTTGTCATCTTGATTAATGCATCCAAAAGCCTATATGTATGTAGTCATTTCCTTCACTTTATCATCTAAAAATACAAATATTAGAATTGTCATTTTGTTATTTGAATATTGGTGAATTTATAGTAACATTTTTTTTTTAATCTTAGGGAGATTTCATTTTTCAATCATTCTTCATCATTAAATCTAACGAGGTATTAGTGTGGGACAATTTGGACAATTTTAATTTTCAAATTTAAGAATATGATTAAGTTTTTTCTCTAGGTTTATATTTTTGACAATTTGGATTATCCACATTCACCTATTGTAGGAGGCTTCTAGGGAAGAAATGAACTATTCTGTTGCATTAAGAAGGGTCAAATTATTAGGATTGACTATAATTTTGTCCAAAAATGGCATCATATAGTCAACTAACAAAATAATCACTTTGGGGTTTTTTGGAATTTTTTGAAGGTAATAGGTAGTTGGAGGCACTTTGCTGCAAAAGGACCTCATCATCATGCTAAGTAGAGATCAAAATTGTTGGATCCATATATGACTCTATCAAAAAAATATTAAATAAAAATTAAAAATGGAACATAATGCGCAACTATTGTTCTAATTGTATAGCTTACACTTATGGCCCACTAGCATACATGGAAGACCATTGTGGCTAACTATAACACAATAAGCTACCAACTACTTCAAAGACCACCAAAAGTCTATCCAAACCACCCAATCCACCGTGACTTGTCCACCACAACACAACTCCTCATCCCTCCACCCTTTAGCCACTACACTAGTAGCACTAACCTCTCCAAATTGTAATTGCTAGCACTTGGTCACATGGGTGTCCAATGCATAGACCTAGGTGTAAGCACTATTTTTGTTTGCTAAAGGAGATAGTTTTCTTTCAAAAGATATATCTCAAGCATATATAGTCATTTTTTCACAAACCAATAGACATCAAAAAGATGATTTTGGGTATTACACATCCATCCACCTGGTTTGTCTAGATTTTTCATTAATTACTTTATAATTTTAGTTTAAAGTAGGCTTTTTTTATTAGGAATCTTTTTCCCATGATATCACAACTAAGCAATTTTTTTCAACAAGGATTCCAAATGTGTAGCTCATTTTTTTCTTAGCAAGCATATTTTTGGAATTTTAAAAAAACTTTGTAACTTATAAAATAAAAGTTTTTGTGCTTTCTTTGTTCTAAAAATACATTAAAATAAATTTCCAAACTGCATTTTTTGGGGGGTTCTAATTTAGTAAGCAACAAGATGTGCGAGTCTATTTTTGTTCTACATTCTTTTTTATTTCTTTCTTCTACATGGTCCAACATGATGGATTGCATTCCAATTCTCATGCCTTTTAATTACTTTTCTTGGAAAAGTAAAATACAAATAATCAATCAAAGTAAAGGATATTGACAAATAATTATTTGTGTGAAAACCTAACCAACTACCACAATAACTAAAGTTCATGTCTTCAAAACATAGATGAAACATTTGGTTCACTTTGTTTAGAGATCTCACCCAATCTTTTATATCATGTTCAATCTCTTATAAAACCTAACGAAATATGAACACAACTTAAAATTTATATGGTAGAAGTGATGAAATTTATGGTCATCAATTAGAGAATGAGTTAATTAGATTAATTTATTCTAATTTTGCAAGTATTCAAGACTTTGTACCAAACTTGAAGTCCTTTCAACTCAATTTAGTACATTGTAAAATTAACAAAATTAATGCATGATTAATTGTAAGTATTCTCTCAAAATTGAGTCCTTAATATTTTTTTTTGTATCTAACTTCTATTCTACTAGAGATGCCTTAGAAACTATTTTTACCATGCATTCCTTCAATGCATTTGTAGAATGTCTCTCATGAGAAGGATAGGCTAATTAAGATGGGGACATAATCTAGTAAATTTTCAAAAAACACTACCTTGATTGTAAACCAATCTCAAAAGGGTTAGAAAGGATAAAATATTTTAGGTATATATGAGAAGTAAGGACATCAAATCAACCAATTCCAACTCCTTTGCTCCAAAAGCATAAATCCAAACAAAAGGTGGGGCTAGGTGTGGTTACAACAAAAGGAGGGGCACGATGAGCCTACATGTATGAGGTTGACTATCTCACAAAGCTTCTTAAAAATAGTAGCATCAAATTTCTTGATTCCTCAAGTGGGAACAAATCCCCCCTCCTCTAATAGAGGGAAAGGAAAAGGTAAAGCACTCACAATTGTTGCCTCTTCCTCAACTTCTACATCATGGATACTTGATTTAGGTGCTACACACCACATGGTTGCATAAAGTGAATACTTTTCTTCACTTAAACCATGCTCTACTTTGACTACTCACATGGGTGATTCCATAGTTGGTGTTACAAGGATTGATTTAGTTGAGATGATTGGAGAACACTTTGAACAACAATGTTATGTGTGTACCTTCATTATCATTCGACCTTCTCTCTATCTACTAGTTTACTAATATAAGGTTAGGTAAGCAAGTTGAGTTTAATCCAAAGATAGTTATTATAAGGGATCTTGAAGATGATTCCCAATTTTCCCATAGAAAGGAAACCATAAGGCATGCTTGTATACCTCTTCACATTTTGTTCTTGATTCACCTTCCAAGGCTCTTCTTACTTATGCTGACAAAGTCAATAAGCTATGATATGAGCTATTTAGTCACTTGAATCACTACTATCTTTAGTGATTGGAAAGTCGAGAAATGGTCACAAGACTACCTAACATCTCCTTCTGCAAAGGTATTTGTCATGGTTATGCTTTAGGAAACATATGGAAGAGAAATATGACAAAGGAAAGGAAAAAAAAAAAACTATTCTTGAGTTGATACATAGTGATCTAGCGGGCCCCTTTCGTAATTTTTCCTTTAACAAATGTTAATATCTCCTCACACTTCACAATGGTCTATTTTCTTCACAAAAAGAATGAAGTGTTTGACAAGTTTCAACACTGCAAGGCCTTAATTAAGATACAAATATGCAAGCTCATCAAAAACCTTCACATTGATAATGGAAGGGAATATATCAAGTCAATTGGAGGGCTTCTATTTTACCAAAGGGATCAATCTTCAACAAATTCTTCCTTATAGCCCACAACATAAACAAAGAATAGTTCCTTGAAAGAAATGGCTAATTGCATGATATAGTTTCAATGATTGGCACCACAATATTGGGCTAAGGCAATAAACTATGCTAACTATATACAAAACCACACTCCACACAAAGCCTTGGAAGGCATCACTTCGATTGAGGCTTGGGGTAGTTATAAACCATCAGCTAAGCACTTAAGATTTTTTGGATCTCTCGCTTGGAATCACATACTTTTATAGAAATGCAAGGTAATGAAACCACAAAGCAAGCCTTAAATATTTGTGGGTTATCCTAATGGAGTCAAGGGGTATCAACTTTTGGATCTTGATACTCATGATTAATCATTAAGAGAAGTGCCAAGTTTGAGGAAACACCTTCTCCTACTATTGATATTTCCCATTCATTCTCCACATAAGGCTTTCATCAAGATAGTGATTTTGATTTAGAGATAAAGGAACCTCATCCTCCCACTCCACCTTCTAGTCTAGATTCTCTAGCACACAAGCATGCTTCCACTTTGGGCTTGTTAGACCTTACGAGTAATAGGTACATCAGTTGGGGATCCATCAGATACTAGGGCTTGGTCATAATATTAGGATTTGCCTCACACATGCATAACTCAAGCCTCCAATCCATAAACATTTGATGAAGCAAAGGGTATTGCTAAATGCGACTTAGTGATGGGGGAAGAAACATTTCATTGATCAACAATTGTACTTGGGATTTAATTCCACTTCTTAAGGGAAGAAAAATGGTTTGATGCAAGTGGATACTTCAAACGAAGTGTATAGAAGATAGAAGCATCAACACATACAAAACATGACTAATTGCTAAAGGATTTTTCACAATTACCTAGCATAGATTATACTAAGACCTTTGCACATGTTGCCAAAATGAATTCATTCACCTCACTCTAGCCATTATTGTCACTCATTGTTAGCCCATATATCATATGGATGTAAAGAGTGCATTTATTCATGTTAATTTACAAGAGAAAATCTACATGTCACAACCATAGGGATTCACTGATGGCCTCAAACAAGCCCTTAGGACTTGGTATGCCAAGATAGATTCTTTCCTACTTTCTCTTAGTTTCACTCAATGCCACTTTGACCTTACCATCTACAAACTATGACAAGATGGACAACTTCTCCTATTGGTATTGTATGCCAATGACTTGATCATCAATGGAAGTTCTTCATCCATGATTGGTTCCATATAGTCTACTCTACATAATAGATTTTTTATGATAGGCTTGGGATTACATTACTTTCTTGGGATTGAGATCACTTAGACTAATTCTAGGATATGTATACTCAACCCAAATATGCTCTTGATACATTCTCATGGTTCTAGATGGCTCCTTGTAAGCCCCCCCCAATGCCCTTGCTATCTGTGTGACCCCTACTTATGCACTCATGTTTGCTTATGTAGATAATGCACTGGAAACATTTTGAAACACTTAGAGAAGAATGCAAACTAGGGCAATTTAAGTGATGTGATGTCATCGTAAACTTGATGTCATTGATTTTAGATTTACTTTAAATCTAGAATATTATTAACAAGTTGAAAAGATTTGGTAGTTGAGTATGGTTTTGGTTGAGGAAACTTTAGAGATTGTGAATATTTAATGTTCGTCTACTCATATGTTGCTATGTTCATGTGGGGGTTAACAATTATTAGTGTTTATAAAAAATTGGTGGTTGTGTACTGTTTAGATATATAAAGAGGATCTTTACTTTGCATTAGGATGTGAATAATGTGAATATAGAAAATTGTAGACTTTCAAAGATATCAACCGTTGTAGAATCAAACTCAATAGTATCTTAACTTGTTTTTCTACCTCTAGAAACATTAGATGATATCAACATGCAACTTTGCATGTATATATTTATTCTTTTGTTCTATTCCTACCTACAAAAGAGATTAATGATTGTTAGCATTTGATAGAGAACAAAATGTTTTTGATTAACTGAAACTAAATGAATTTAAACAGTGAATTGATATTTTGAATAATTTCCTTTGTTCAGAATACATAGATCCTTGTTGTACATATTATTTCTACCATCGTGTATAATATGTAGAGAAGCTTCATTTACAAATCTTGAAAAAAGCAAGACTCGAGAAGTATTAATTGGTTCCCTGTTTGAAAGGAGGGTTGGGTTAAGGATAATTTTAAATGTTGAGTGGAATTAGAAAATATAAAATCTATTAGCTTTCTTAGATTAGAGAACTTCATGTCTTGTGTCATACTAAGGTGATTAACTCACTTTGAAGGACTTCCAAGATGAAGTCCAATTCTAGGGAGGGAAGGATGTGAGACCCCTACTTGTGCACTCATCTTTCCTTATGTAGATAATGCATTGGATACATTTTGAAACACTTAGAGGAGAATGCAAACTAGGGTAGTTTAAGTGATGTGATGTCATCATAAACTTGATGTCATTGATTTTAGATTTACTTTAAATCTAGAATATTATTAGCAAGTTGAAAAGATTTGGTAGTTGTGTATGGTTATGATTGAGGAAATTTTAGGGCATGACACTATCAAGCATAAAATTGGAGACTTATTATATTTGACTCTTGTTAATGCTACCTTATATTGGCAACTTCTAGGGTGTTATATACCTCACACATACTCGTCTTGATATTTCTTATGTTGTTGGCATGGTATGCAAGAACCTCATGAGCTTCATTGGAAACCTGCCAAATGTATACTAATCTATGTATAGGGTTCAAACTCATTTGGGATACACTATGCAACATGCCAAGATATAGATTCAGTAGGATGCATAGATTTTGATCGGGTTGGTGATGACGAGGATTGCAAATCCACATCTAGCTAGAACTTTGACCTTGGATCTATTCTTAAATGTTGGTTGAACAAAAAGCAACATGCTATTGCTCTCTCATCTATAGAGGCAAAATACAAGGGGGTTGTGATTGCTACAAGGAAGGCCATTTGGCTTCATCACATCCTGACAAAGTTTTGTATCACCTATTTGTATTCACCATCAATGAATGAAACATATTGAGATCCATATGCACTACATTCGAGATCTTATACAAGAGTAGATCATCAATCTTCAATATTACCTACATCAGAGTAGATTACAATTATTTTTACCAAACCCTTTCCAAAAGAACACATTCATTTTCAAGTTCTTCTAGGGGGTAGGAAACTATCCCTTTTGGGGGGGCTTTCTAGTCCTTCCACTTCCCTCCTCGGGATAGAGTTTTTTCCTACAGGTTTATCTTTTTTCTATTCTTTGCGCCTTGGGGTTCTATTAGATTGTATATTGTACCTAACATGGCTTGTCTTGCTAGGACTCATTTTTCTTTCTTAAGTTGCACTTGGAGGAGGGGGGTGTTGGTGTGATTATTTATTTATTGCACCTTCTATCAAGTTTACTTAGGTAATTAATTAATTTACTTATGTAAATTAGGAAATAGTTGAGCACATGAGTCATCTCCTTGATTGATGGAAGCACATGGCTATTCTACCTCATTCATCTCCTTGATTGACAATAATTAGGAGCCACCTCTCCCTCCCTCACTCATCAAGTTGAGTTTAGTTGACACCACAACTCCTGCATGTATAGTCAATCCTCTAGATCACAAAGGCTTTTAGGGACACTTGTCATCTTGGCTTATGCATCCGAAAGCCTATATATATGTAGTCATTTCCTCCACTTTATCATTTTGAAATGCATATATCAAAATTTTGTCATTTTGTCTTTTGAATATTAGTAAATTTATGTTGTCGTAATTCTATTTTGATCTTAGGAATATTTAATTTTGTCAATCATTCTTCATTATTAAATCTAACATCTAATCTTGAGGAACATTTCATATAATGCATCTTATCGAGAATGTAGGTCTTATATATAGTTATCAAATTGAATCTGCTACAAGCATACACTATACTTCACATAAACTTAGCTCTATGGTGTGAAGAAAAACTTAGAAATCCCAAAGTTGCATACATGCTTGATCTTTGTGATGTAATGAAAATTTATTAACTTGTAACATGTTCCAGGTTAACAATACATTTCTTGGCCTCAATAAGTCAAAATTGTAGAGCTTGGCATAAGCCAGATGTGGATCCTTTACATTGAACTCACCTAAGGTACATTGTACTTGAACTTAATATATTTCCTCACATGCTTTTAACATACAAGAATGCCTTTGCAATTATATCTTGAACTTATTACTATTCTACATTGAATTTTTTACAAATAAAAAATGATGCAGGAATATCAAATAACTACGATATGAGCCATATGGCTTCCCCTACCAGATGCAGGAATTACATGGTACTGTTATAATCAGCAACAACAATGGTCACCACCTCCTCAACCACTTCTCCTGCATTTGTCTCGTTTTAATTGAATCAAATGCGTCCTCAAGCTGGCTTCCTCCACCTACGAAATGATATAGATAGTCAGCTTTGTTGCTCTCTTTCTCATTTAAGAAAAAACTGTTCTGGAGTTTACACGAAATATCACCTGTAATTTCCCTATTGTAGCTATAAGGTCTCCACATTCATCTAACATTGCTTTCTCCTGAGCAGCTACTGCTGCAAGTTCACACACCAAGGTACTTGTGCCCTCTACCTGCAATAGCATGAGGTACGATGCACATTTTAACAGGAAGTTGTTCAGATTCAAGATTATACATACATATATTATGAGACAGTAGACCATATATATAGGCTAGATGCAAGACTATAAGACTATATGCCCCCCACCACATATCGGTTACTCCATAAACTCAACATAA
Organism: Sequoia sempervirens; assembly: GCA_007258455.2. Taxonomy (NCBI): domain Eukaryota; kingdom Viridiplantae; phylum Streptophyta; class Pinopsida; order Cupressales; family Cupressaceae; genus Sequoia; species Sequoia sempervirens. Next base: position 254,790,669 of record VDFB02353493.1, read on the forward strand.
AATATAATATAAGGATATTTATGGGTGTAGGTGTGTAACAACATACAATGCAATTACTCGAATATGCTGGTTAATCACCAAACAAGACCTATGTATGGTTCATGCTAAGAAGTTATTTGCTGATTTGGAAATATATTCTGAATGTGACGTGCATTCAAATACCACATATTGACATGTTTAAACTTCTATGCCAGGATCAAGGAGCATCTATTAAGCCAAACTGGCATAGGACCTGCACTTAGCCACATCTCTCTTACGGATCCTTGGTGGGTAGTATAAAACTCTTGTCAGACTTACCGATCAAGAATGGCCGGTTGACAAACATGTATAGAATGGCTGGTTGACAAACACGCATGTATAGAATGATATCGGGGGTTATCTACAGTAAAGAAAGGGATACGTACAATGCCAAAGATCCAAAGAATGTGGAATTATCAGAAGTACATCTCATTACATTTTAAGAATTAGTATTTCATCAAAGCAAAGCATTGAATTTCTAGAAATTCAGAATAAACCTCAAACACTTCGAAGAAGATAAATCGGTATTGTATTTGGAAGGAAATAATGTGAGTTTTCTTACCTTGGGTAACAGACTGCTGACAGAAGAGCTCACTGAATCCATCATATTAACTGCTGAATCAAGAGCTTCCTTCACCTCTTGTACATTAGCCTGATCATAAATTTGATTTAGTACAATCCAAAACTTCTATCAAACACATATAAAGAGCCTGCTTGGTACATTTTATATCACATTCACTGTCCAATATGTTTGAGACTGTATTCCCAAATATTTCTATCAGGTCTGTAATCATCACATTGGAAAGTAATCTGTACCTTTACACCATTAGTGATTGGAAGTCGAAGTGTGGCAGCCTCTAAATTTTCTATAGCTTCTGAAAGAACACTGGTATGGTCTTGCTCCAGCAAAATCCAGTCTTCTAGATACGCCTCCTACTAGCACAAACATCAAGATCTGTAAGTGCAAGCTAAAAACCATGAGATATTCAAAGGCACCGCACCACATCTCAAACTGATTATTTAACTTTACATATGGAAATTCAAGTAAATAAAAAATATTTAAATTTGGGGCTATTTTATTGATTTTGCTGAGATCTTTGTCTGCTTCACGTTTCAACTTTCAGTTTCAGAAGCACTTATTAATCAAATGGACATTCGCAACTTGCCAAATGAATGATGCAGCTGACTTTAACATTTGGATATCCTTTGCTTCCTTATTATTTTGGAGAGATGGTGTTTAAAGAATTTGGACAGATAACTTGGAAATACTATTTCTCTGTTCCTGAAGATGAATATTATTTTTATCAAGATGATCCTCAATTCCTACCTTTAATGCACATTAATAACAACTTCATTATGACAATTTTCTGTTCCTCTTGTAATGCAGATTTAATATCAACTATACTGTGATGCCATATTTTATACACAAGGTTTTGTATGTCACCATTCGTGCACGAATAAATGCTACTTTGACAGCTCATTTGTAGCTCTTACCAAATGTAATGTTTGAAAAAATAGAGTAACTAAACATTCAAACATTCTGTAACAGAATTTCAGATTGAACAATTCAATTTTAAAAGATACAACTAAAACCAGTAATCCTGTATTCAAGATTGTTCCAAAGAAAGTCATAGCGTTTTTAGAACTCTCTAAGATGGATTGTCATAATCAATGACCCAATCCTAAGCAGTAATCTAATACACAGATCTTAGATTTTAATGGAACCCATTGATTATAAAGGGAACATTCTTCCTAACATTAAATAGAAAGATAATTTTAAACTCCATATCCTTGCATCACAAAAATTTGTAGAGAAAAATGAGGTTAGAAATCTCACTTGTCCTGAAAGAACAGACCTCAATTTGTTTTCCTGAAATGCTTTCTGGTGCTCAATACGCTTCATTGTTACTGAATCTTGCAATTCTGAAGTAGACGTCCACATATTGTGAAGCATTTTCTGCAAATCAAAATCTCAAGATTCAGATTATGAAGATGATAATGTCCATTTCCTACAACATTAAGAGAACAATTTCGAAAATATTAATAATAAAGGAAGCATATCCTGACATGAAGGCTACACCAATAAGTTTTTAGTCTAGAAGAAAAGCAACAAAATCGTTAACTGAAATTTCTGAAGGAAACAAGTAAAATACTAATTAAAAATCAGTGTTATAGATTTACTGAAATGCTTTAGAGTGGAATTGTGATGCCCTGTGATGGCCTCTGGTTATCGAAGTTACTAGGCCCACCAATACAATAGAATCTTGAGGATAGTAGTATATATTGGCACTGCCGCACTAGTATTATATAGGACGCAAATGTAAGCATTATGGGTAAGACAGCCACCACTGATGATGGAAACAGTCCTAAACTATCCAAGGAATAATGGCTGAGATTGATAGATGAACCTTGATCTAGATGCTCAACCCGAAAACACAAAGCCTGGGGATGCAATATTACTGGGATACCTAACAGATCAACAACAGCACAGCCAAAGTGGATAACAAAGGACTTCTGTTTAGTTGAAATGTTGGAAAATTTGTATCCACCCACCTGTCCATTCCCCACACTAGTGATAGCATTAGTTTATATATAGAAAAGAACGGTTAATGAGGTCTTATCTACCTTTACTATAGAAAAGAGCATATGTTTTTGGTATCTTTAATAAGGATGGGGTTGCATGGAAGGGGCTCTCCATCTCGAATTTTTATTCTGAGGTCAGTCCCATGGAATAAAAAAAATACAGCTGCAGCAGTAAAATGATCCTTTTCCCATAAAATAGGAGCTCCACATTTTCAGCCAACAAAATTTTAGATATTTCTGGGGGAGAGGGGCTCAAAAGGACTATTATGTTTATGTGGCACCTTTGCATGACATGTTTTTTAGGATTCTAAATATAAATAAAATATGCACCATCAATTTGTACATATCTCCTACTCTTTCTTGCTTAACATTTCTTTCACCTCAAATCTTTCCTCACAAAAAAATTGAAAAACTCTTGGCACAACTTTCCTGCAAAAGGCTCCTAAATATTCTCAGCAACACCCACCAATTTTTTTTGTCTGGAACCTCTTCATGGGACCATAGTCTAAGTAGGAGGTTAGAGATTTGGGGCAGTGTTTTTTTCTGGATGGTACCATGTTAATTTGTGATGCATGTTTATAAACACTCCAACCTTGTTGAAGTCAAGGAGTGATTTTCATATTCAGCTGCAGGTTGAAAGGAGAATACAGCAAATTTTGTAATATAACTTAAGGGAATTTCTAGCATTGCGGTATAGTAGGAAAAACAGAGGGAAAAAGCATTTAATTGAAATGTTCAAGGCATAACTTTGTATCAGTTGGTATCAGAGCAGGTGAATCCTATGTGGTGTTGTGTTGCCAAACAAAACGTATAGACCTCATAAATAATGGTGAATGTAATATTCTTCTAAAGAAAACTCCCTTGTGTTTGTCGAGCAAAGGGGTTCTTCCTCTAGTTGATGTTGGATATGTGTTGTATATTTTGTATGTTTTACATACCTTAACAATTTGAAAATATATTTGAACCCTTAGAGGTGGATTTTTTGGCCCATGGTTATATAGCCACTATAATACTGCTTATTGATTTTTAATATTTTTTTGGGACAAACACATTATGAGTTTGTTCACTACTATCAAAGTTAACACTAGCCTTGGATGTTAAAAGAGATTCTAGGGGGAGTGATTCGCTTCTTTGCCTGTCCCACTAGCCTTTGATGCTCCTCAGTGAGTATTACTTGATAGTTGTTTGGGTCCTTTCAAAGTGATTGATGATGGCACCGATGAATCCTCCCTTCTAGGCCCTAACAAAGATATTTGATGAAAATTGTATCCTATCCTTCCAATCTTCATCAACACTTGCTCTTTGTAGATTTTGTGCCCCCCACCCCACATGTCTATTTCTCTTGGTTTCTTAACCACATAAGTTGGTGCTGCATTGCTTCATTTCTAGGATGCTCTCTTCGTAGAACTTTCTATTGTAAATCGTTGCATTCTTGAGTTCCATTGACCTACTTCTAGTCACTCATGGACATTAATATAATTTTCATATATTGATGTGCCTACAAATACTTGCACATGGATTATTGTTTGTCTAACCAAGGTTTCTTCCCTAATTGATGTTAGATATGTGTTGTATACTTTGCATGTTTTACACCCCTTAACAATTTGAATTTTTTTTGGCCCTTATACATGTTTTTTTAGTCCATGATTTTATATCCATTGTATTGTAATACCGCTTAGTGGTTTCCTAACCACAAGTGCACAATCTCTTATAGTAATGTGAGTAGTTGAGTTTATACAATGAGTGGTGTTTTTGCTACATTTTTTTTCTAAAAAGTTCTTCCTCCTAGGGTAAATAATCATGTTATGATGTGAGACTACCATTATTTGCTTTTTACTACATTTAAAATTCCATTACAATTGCTTCTTTTGCATAGATTTATTGGTATTATTTCTCTTTAATTGAATTGCAAATCACAACATGCAATCATGTCTTTATCTCATATCCCATTTCTAGGCCCTTTCTCTCCTATCACTACTATGAGAAGTGATCCCATTACTATTATCAAAATCTGTTGGCTTGACCTAGAAATAACTTGTTCACAGTGGAAACACAAACTATCACTTCTCTCCTATAAGCAACTGTTGAGGCTCAATGAACCATGGATTTGATCATTCCCAAAACCAATCTCCCAATCTCATAGCAATTCCTAAGGAGACCTAGAAAGAGAACTATGACGCTCCTAATGAGATATTTGTTGTTGATGTCACTGAAACATATGGCACCTTAGTGAAGGCCATCAATACATTTGACGGTCGACTAGAAATCCTCGGAAGCGAGTTGATTGATCACGGATCCATAGCTCCTATTTTGGGAGAATTTTTGGTCAATCTGGCCTCTTTGCAAATGCAACAAGATAGTATTAATCATACCACATAGAAAGCATTGAGATTCTAAAAATTAGCTTAGACTTGTTCCTTTTGGGTTGGAAATTTGGAGAGGCTTTTCCTTTACAAACTTGTAAGGAAACTCATTGAAGGAATAGTTATCGAGTAAAAATACTACTAGGAGTACCACAAGGAAAAAAAAATCATGCTGATAGCTGCTCAATTATCTAAGCAAAAGCAACAAAGTGGCAAGTTCCTATCTTCATCACAACACTCATAGCACAATGGAAATGTTGCTTAGTAGATCCCTAGGGTAGCAAAAATCAAATTGAGAAGGAAGCCACAATGGATCCATATAGTTCCATGAACAGCATCAAAATGCTACATCAAAATTTCAACAAAAGATACTATTCAGCAATGTACTAAAAAATATCTAAAGGAAAGTCGTCTTCACTCCTTGATACTATGTTCTATAGTCCCTAGTTCTTGTGGATAGGCTATTGCCTTTTTTGCGTTTATTCCTTAGTCACTTGATTGATGACTTATAATATTTTCTATTATACCCTTTCTTGGATATAACATAAGATGGCTATCCTTTTCATAACACCTCCTTTATTATATAATACATGAAAAAGGAGGTTTCCATGAAGAAGAAAGTACACTTGAGCAAGGGTGTATGGCACAAGATGGGTGTATATTGACAAAAGAATAATATACAACGGAATGAATAATAAAAAATGTATAGATGGGAGAAGGAAGTGCTTCCATGAGAGCTTACTAAACAAAGGAGAATGAGAGTGTAGCAACAAACATACTTGAAGAAGATGCAATGGACTAGGCCAGCTTAGAAGATGCTTAAGAAATCACTCTATCTTGTTTGTTGAAGCTAAAGGGAAGAGGTTAAAGCTAGGAGAAGAGATTGCTTAGTTGAAGATTAGGATAAAGACGTTGTACATGTAAGAAATTATGCTTGAAAATCAATCATAGGAAGAAAATGCACATAAAACAAGGAACTTTCTTGAGTATAGAATTGTGAAGTAATTTATAGCAATTATGCGTGTATATGACTGCATGCATGAAGGTGAGGTTCAAGTTGCGGTAGAGAATGTCAATAGAGTTTTGCATAATAAAACACTAATTGAGAAGAAGTTGGAAATGGTAGGAAAATAACTCCCACGGTATTTAAGACTATAAAGGATGTTGAAAAAAAGCTTATCATTGGAAACATGCATAACAAGGATGGAAGCAGTGGCTTTTGTTTGCTTTTCTGAAGAAGAAAATACATCTTGAGGAAGGGTGCAAGATGCAAGAAGAGAGCATATTGACAAAACAAAAACATAGAGTGAACTGCATGCAAGAAGAGCTACCAATGGAAAAAGGAAACACTTCCATTATAGCTTACATAACAGAGAAGAATGAGCATGTAGCAGAAAGCATACATGAAAAATGAAGATGATAAAAAATATGCAGCTGAAAGTACCAATTCAATGGAGATTGTCTGCTTGGTAGATGATGAAGAAATCACTTCTTTGCTGCATGTTGTAGCTGGAAAGAACTTAGAGGTGGAAAAAGAAGCTACTCCCTTGAAGATTGTGGAGAAAGAGGATGCACATGCAGGAAGTATTTTAAAAATAGATCAGAGGAAGAAAATGAAAGAACCAACTTGATTGACGATGGGGTTGTGAAGAGATTTATAGAAGTTAAGCATGTAGAAATGCAATAGAGGTTTGCATTGTACTACAATAACCTAGAAGAAGTTGAGACTCCCACAGTATTTGAGAGTATAAAGGATGTTGTGAAAAGGAATGAGGAGAAGGTAGAAGTTGGAGAAGAGGATACTCCCATAGCTGATGAAGATGAGGTTGTTCAGCATATTGCAGCAGTTGTTTCCATGGAGCACAAAGATGAATTTAAAAATTTAAAATCAAGAATGACAGAAAAGAGTATCTTTCTATGGAGATGCAAATGGATCAATTACCTATGGATGGCATTGTTTACGAAGAAGTTAGAATAATCAGTCCTAAACTCCATAAACTACAATAAGAAAAAGAAAGAGAGACATTTATGAAATGTACAATTCCATTGTGAAAAGTGAAAGATCCTGGATTGATAAATCCAATCTTGTAAATGTGATTGATTCAATAAATTATCATAATGGTTTGCAGGCCTTCATAATTACTGGGACGTAAACAGGTTGAGTTGGGTAAGCAGCATTGAGAAAAGTGTGAAACGGAAGGAAGAAATTAATTCTGAAGTGATGGGAGAGACAATACTGTTTATATATGGTTTGGTCCACACTCAAAATGAATTGGTATCAACAGCCATTGAGTTGAATGAGGCCATTTTGAACATAACTGCTAATGAAAGTGCCATTCTTATGATGGTGAATCAAAGTGAGATTACAGCAGAGGACAAAATTTCTTTACCGAATTTTGGTTTGATGAAATCTATACAGAATTCTTATTCGATAACTATTTACATTTCTATAAAGAGTATTATAAAGTTAATTTTCAAAAAGAAATCTAGAGTTTATAACTTTATGCAAACACACCTCAGCTGCAGCTTTCTGTACATTCATGGCAGACTCTGCTTTAGCATTGACAAACCGCCATTGTAAATGTCGGTTATAAAGCAAGCGGAAAATATGAGCATCTTCTATCTGGTTAGTACCTTTCTTTCCCTTCCGTATATCAGCACCAAAGTTGACTACTGATCCTGCCAAGCTGTTCCTAATGTTCTGGGAATTTGCTGTAGGGGGCAACATTGCCTGCCTCCTTGCCCTTGTTGGACTTGGTAAACATCTAGAAGGTGAACCAGGGATTATTTTAACAGGTGAAACTGTTGGCTGAGAACCAGGAAGGGGTGGAGGGAGACCTTGGTTAGTTGATTTTGATAATTTGCCTGCCCCTGGGTGTCCTGTTCCTCTCACTCTCATAGACGTGGAAGTCGACAAATCAGTCTCTGGCATTGAATGCCTCACTTCAGCTGATCCCCTGCTTCTGCTATTTGTGTCCTGCAAAAACCTGGCTGGCACAATAAAACCATGGGTGGTACTTTCTTGACTTCTCCTTGTGGCATTCAGAGCCTGAGAAGTGCAATCAGAAGACATGCTCTCAGGGCTAGATGGCAAGTCACCAGCTCCAGTGTCACCATCCGTATAAGCCTGCTTCAACTCCTGTGGTGATGAGGGCCTGATCTCAGTAGGCTCCTCTGTTTTATTTGTATTTCCTTCTGGCCCTTTCAAAGCCGTACCTCTTCCTCTGCCATCTAAGGGAATCATCCTTGAGGTGTTTGAGGCTAGCACATCATCACCAATGTGCCCAGAAACAGATTTATTCATTGTGTTAGGTTTAGTAGCCCTTGCCCTGCTTTGTGGTGGCTTGATGGATTTTTCATTATTATTATTCACACTCCTACTCATAGGATGTACATGTGATTTCCCTGTTCTAGGCTTCGGTGGAATATTTTCTACAGGTTTGGCATTCTCAGACTGGTAGTCAGTGCCTTCCTTGAACAGTGACATTACTGGACGCTTCTTCTCTGCAGTCGCTTCCATCCTGGAAGCAGGTTCCCCTGTTGTGTTACCTGGTTTTGTAGCTGCAATTGGCTGATCCAGAAACTTCTCAGCATGCATTGAAACTGTTAAACTTCGGAGTGCCTCTCCTGCAGGACGCTTGGGACCTTCTAAAATATTTATCTTGGATTCCATTGGATATGGTGTCGGTTTCCTCGGAATGGGCTGGGGACGCTTGGAATGAATGTCAGGGGACACACACCTTGTACCAGAAGAAGAGGAAACTGTTGAGGACATGAATCTGGAGGTGACTTCTCTATTCCGAGGCCTTTTAGGGGCAGCATTCTTCTTAGTCTCTGTCAACCCCAAAGGCTCCCTTGCCAGATTTTCATCTGACTTCTTGTGGTCCTGCACTTCAGTAAATTCCATATTGTGTACCTCTTTGTATCACCTGCAAAGAATTCTCCCTTATAAAGAAATATCAACTGCCCTTGTTCACCTACAGTTTTGACTTTCACCATACAGAATAAAAAAGGTCTGGAAATAGCAATGAACTGCCCTCAGCCACCGATGCCTCAACATGCCCCCTCAGATTTTAAGTGTTTCACTACCTGCAACTGATGTTCTCACTACCCAAATATTTAAATCTACAGAACTCCCAAAAACTTTCTTACTCTTCTCCCTTTTAATTAAAAATCATTCAACCAATTCAAGCCAAATTGCCCTACCATGCCCATATCCTCGATAATGATAATAACCCTCAAGTGGAATACAAACAGAAGCATTCACAATAAATGTCTCAACCAATCCCAATTTTTTGCTGAGTAAATCAACCACCAAATATTTCTGGGATTCCAATATCACACTTGACAACAAAATAGAGATTAACCCAGATGTCTCATAGCCCAAAGTCACCCCTAACATCCAAACCCTCAATCACAATAATTTTGAACTCCAAACAGAAATGCGATCAAAAGGGTTCAAAATAAAACTACCCAGATCATCATTATTCTTGGTTGCTCACATGGACCTGCAAGGATTCAAGATATCCAGGCTGTTATGAAGTCATCTCCTGTAGAATGATCAATAAATCAGTCATGTTTGCACTTGATATAAAGCAAAATTGCACGCATATTTGCAGTCATAACCTAAGTTACCTCGTTTCACAAAATATTGAAGAACAAGAATCACCCAAAGCTTGAAGAACTATTATAAAACTGAACATTCATACAACAGTTCCCAAAAATAATCAACCCACTAGGATAGAGGCAAAATCACACACATGTTTGCAGCAATAACCTAGTAGATGAAGCCTTAAACCAAAACAACCAAAGCAAGACTGGAGAATTAATTATAAAAACAAACACCCATAGAAACAATTTCTATCTTCTCTGTTTTATAATAGATCCTACTCAAGGTAAGCATAGATTTAATAATATAACAAATCATTTTAGCCTAGAGTACACGACTTACTTTGCATTAAAGGAGATTCAAAACTTATATTTCATAACAGAATTACACAGATATTTGCAATCATACCTAGTACAGAAATTTTAATCACAATAATAAAACAAATGATAGAGAGTTTACTTCAAAAAAGAAGAACACTCGGAGAAACAATCTTCTAAATAAGTAAACATAGTCCCATAGATCTTGCATACCATTTTTGCCTCAGAATAATCTTCTGAACAACTGAACACCCATATAAACAATCTACTCAGATTCTATGCAACATTTTGTCCTAAATCACCTTATAAGTCATGTAATCTAATTTATTTAATACCAAAATTGCATCCGGCTATGAATAAGTTTGCATATATCTGATGAACGATTAAGTGGATATTTGATAGCTGGAGGAAAAATTGAAGGGCGACGAGCATTTAAAGCAGAGCTCTATCTTTTCCTATTGAATTGCCCGTTTTGAACCGGGTAGATAGAATCAATATTCTAAATAACTAAATATAGTTTTGATAAATCCTACAAACTTTTTTGGTTTAAATCACCTTAAAATTCATCTAATCTTAAATGGATTTCAAAATCTGCAGTTTAAACTCCAAATTTATATGTAGTTGGAATATTACCTGAAGCTGCTAAATGATTAAGTGGGTGTCTGAAAGCTTCTGAGAAAATGGGAGGGCAAAGAGTGCCAAAAGTAAGCCTGAATTTTTTTTCTCTAATTTGTGGGTTTGTTGTTAAAGAACTTCCTAGACAAATAAGCATATTTTGAATAATACTAAAGAAAACTTTTGAGTGAAGAACCATAGAAATCTTTTAAAAAACATGAAAATCTACATTTCAGAATTCAAAATTTCATGTGAATATTTAGAAATTTTACTTGGATCTGCTGGATGATGGAGTGGGTCTTTGATAGCTGTCCTGAAAATCAGAGGGTAACGAAGGCCTTAAAAGGGTCTCAAATTTTATGAAGAGTCTTGTGGGGTGTTTTGAAGTGGGTCGGCGGTGAAGGAGAAAAGTTCAACAGGATTTATGAGGGTTTTCTGTGGGGCATGGCGGCGACGAAAGTAGGAATCCGAAGGGCTGTGGATTAGGGAAGAATTCAAATTTCAACGGCATTCTTATACTTTAAAATTCAACGGTCACTGGGGCCAACACGCTGGAAAATGATTATTGGGCGTACCGTGTAATAGTCATTGACCTAAGACATACGAGTAAGTCTAAATTTGAAATAGAAGGTATGCGACACGAACCGTGATTGTAGGCAAACTTTATTGAATCTACTCTGGATAGGAGAATACACTTTCTTTTTGATAAGATTCTCCGGCTATTAGTGGAAAATGGGTTAGTTTTGATTGGGTTGTCTTTAATGTAATAATTAGTGTGTTTATGCATAAAAGTTGGCAAGATATTCAACTTTATTTAATCTTATCATCTTTTTTTTAGATTGATTTTGATCTTTATATTATTTATTCACCTACTGAAGTCAAATTCATTGGTGCAAAAATAATTCTAGAAGTTTCAAATTTAAATTTAAAATTAGGCTCAAGCCGAACACCATCTTAATTAGCCATTATTTACTCACTTGAATGCAAAACATTTCAAATCACATGTTAGGGTGTTATACGAAAGAACAAACCCCAATGTATTTCTATCCAATCCAAGACATCCAAGATCCATTTAGAACATCGCATAACATTACCATTCGAGTATAGAGTTTACCCCTACACTTGAAGAACTCAAAATCCGATTCTTGATGTTTCTCCAAGCACCATGCTTGAAGAACTCAAAATTTGAATCCTAATGTTTCCCTGTATAAGATGAGAGTGAAACATTGTTACAAAGGCCCTAGAAAGAGAACAATGCATATCGAATTGTATAGAGATGCGCAACATAATGATGCCCTCTCAAGTTTTCATCATGAGTCTCCATTAAGCCACTTGTTATGCCCTACATACACACCCCATATTTTTTCTTAATAAAGATGAAAAAACCCCTTCTTTCCCTTCTTCATTTTTGATTTTTTTGTTGCGATTTTTATTCCTTTTCCTCCTTCCTTCCTTTTATTTTCTTTATTTCTTCATTTTTGGGTCTTTGCCTTTGTGTTTTGGTTCTTTTTGTTTGATTCTAGGGTTTTATTTTTCCCCAGGATCTCGGGTTTCTCATTGTTTTTGCCCTCTTTCATCATTTTGGTGTTTTGGTGTCCTAGCAAGCCCACAAGTCTAAGAAGGATCTATGGACCAAGTTTTAAGATCCTAGTTCTTCACACATCCTTGCTTCCGTCTTTCTTCTCTTTGTCTTGGACTTTGGGACCCCGAGCAGTTTTCGATCTTTGAAACCACATCCCAAAGCCTGAGTTCTCCCTAAATCCACACTCCACACCTACTATATTTATGGCAATTTTTTGAATTTAATGTTGACAGTATTTAATCTATTTCCATTCAAATTCATGTCATTTTCACACCCCAAATTTAAGTTTCCAATGCAAACTAGCTATTGATCATACTACAATCTAGCTAAAGGCAAGGATTATTTGAAAGATTCTAAATTTAGGGGAGGTGCTTTGCAACTTGGGAGTTTGGTTCCTTGGAGTCTTCTTCTTTGTTTCTCCCCGAGCCTGTGTATGTTTTTCTAGGTTGGTCTCATGTTGATTTTTCCTTTTGTTTTCTTCTTTCTTGTTTTCCTTGTGTTTCCCTTTCTTGTGTTTTTTTCATGTGTCTTTCATAGTTTAGGGTTCTTATTTTAGGGTTAGGGTTTTAGGTTCAAGTTAATAATTGGATCGATTCTAGCTTCTTCATCTAATTGGTCCTAAATATTCAAAATTTCCCTAAGTAATTTCACACGCCTAACCATTTGCACCAATCGAGATTTGTGGGTCTCACAGGGACTTTATCCTTAGGATGATAAAATCAAAATATTTCCCCGAATCCCAAGTTTGAGAACTTGCTTTTATGAACCAAATTGGAGTTTTAAGATCTAAGTTGAAACCCTCAAAGAATTTCCTTCCAGGATCTCAGATCCCATGAGGACTTCTAAACCAAAATATGATGATTTGATGTCCTCCCCATATTCTAAGCCTTAAAAATTTGATTAACCAGGTCGAGTCTAAAAAGTGTGAGAAAAATAGTTCTCGATGGGATCTCGAAAGGACTTTTGGACAAAAATATTGATGGTTGAAACCTTTCCTAAGTTCTGCCTTAATCCATCTCTTGTTCTTTTAAAATATTGTGAAATGTTAGAGCTCGAAGGGACTTTCAAGATCATGTCCCAATATCCTACATTTACCTAAGATCCCAATCCTCATCCAGCATTGAAATATTCCCTTAGTGATGTCCTTTTAGAACTTTAGGACCTGATGGAACCTTTACTATATGTCCCAAAATCCTCAGTCCTCCCAAAGTTTTGATCCCCATTAATGGTAAATGTTGACACTTTGTGCCACCTACCCATTTCTCTTAAATATAAGAGTTATCCCTTTCCTTTTTTTCTTCCATCCCTGGGTCTAGTCAAGTTCCGAACCTCAAACAAACTTATGAACCTAAGTCCTCTTGGTCCAAGTTCGTTCTCGTTTTCTGGCCTTATCTTTCCCTAGTAAGCTCTTAAAAGCAATTTTTGTGCACATGCCTAAATAAGTCAGTTAAGCACTCAGAGCCTAGCCCTGCTTAGGACACATGTCTAGCCCTTAGTGCAACGCATACCCTCTTCATAGTGTGTTCCCTTACCTCTAGTATATAACAAAAAAGCATTGAGCAGTATCTTAAGGATTGACACATATGACATCATACTACTGTAGCACACTCTCTCTTTAGAGCACATTTTCATAAAGTTAGCACATAAAAGAAATGCACAGGGCCGGTGATGATAGGTGTCGGCTCTAGATTTCTGCATTAAGCGTCTTCATAGCGCAAGTATGTGTTCCCGACACAGAGAAAATGTGTTGGGTAGTATAAGGCTAGGATGGTGGGCAGGTGGTGTCTTCCCATTGCAACGCACCGTTCCTTCACAAAGCATTTTCTGTTCTTCAGTACTAAGCAAAAATGTGCTAAGCGGTGGAGGTAGCGGATGGTGGCGCATGTTTAAATCTCCTTCCAACATGTTTCTTCTTCGCACTGCATTTTCTCTTCTCCAGTGCAAAGCAAGAATGTGCTAAATGATAGAGGAAGTAAAGGATAGATGTGTGTCGGCTTCGAATTACAACACATAGTCCCTTCATAGCGTATTTTCTTTCCTTCAGTGCAGAGGAAAAATACGCTTTGTGAACACTAATAACGACATGATGTGTGGCGATCCGCGATTAGAGCGTATTACCTCTTCATAGTGCGTTCTCTCCTAGAGACATTTTTTAAAAGGTTTGTGTTGGTCTGATGGGGCAAGCAAGTCGTTGATCTTATATCTTATGTAGATCGATGATCATATTTTGAACTTCCCAAAAGGATTTGGTCTCGGTCCTCCATCTCGGATCAAATAGCCTAAATTCAAATCTATAAATGGCTAAGCACATCATTTCATGGGAGCATTTGTAGTAATGACTAAAAGACATGTTCATCTACTAGGATCGAATTTCCTCGTTGTAGGACATATTCTCCATGGATTTCCATGTCATATTCAATGCAAATGCAACACCCATACCTCTTCTTTATGAAAGAAGGAAGAGGCATTCCTTATGTTGCAAACCAGATCTCATGGTGGATTTCACAAGAGTTCTCTTTTCTACAATTACAAAACATTCAATACAGAGGCATGACATGCACATCAAGGTTTTCCAGGGTGATCTTAGTGCGGGATTTGATGGTCTTATCCCGATATCTAATCATATCAAATCTTTTCTTAACCCTAGTAAGGTTAGGGTTTACTCTGAAGTAATCTAAGTTATGCCTGAAGTATAAAGGCAACAATTATACGCATTTTGAGGGGTTCTTCCCTAAATTTTCTCTAGTAGACTTATGTTATTTTTGTATTTTGCAATTATAAAATTGGCTTTCATGCCTTTGTGTTAATAAAATCACTATTTTTTACTTCTTCTCAATGCTTGTTTTATCTTGTGTAATGTTTGATATATCTATACATACATAAGCTTCATCATTTTTGTAAGTTGTATGATTTTGCTAACTTGTAAGTGTTGATTATGGGCAATTCCTACCCCTTTTGATCTTCCAAACCCAACCTTCATGCTTTCTTATTAAATTGATGAAATAGGGAACTGTGAAAGCTTCTTTAGTGGTTTTGTTGATACTATGTGCAACACAAGTAGGAAGAAACATATTCAATCTTGGCACATCACCATATTTCTAACTTTCAACATTCTCTTCTCCCTTTTTCTTCTGTAGTTTGATAGATTAGGATTAGTATAGAGTTATCCAGTGTTGGGTTG
The DNA here is from genome assembly GCA_007258455.2 of Sequoia sempervirens. Classification (NCBI taxonomy): domain Eukaryota; kingdom Viridiplantae; phylum Streptophyta; class Pinopsida; order Cupressales; family Cupressaceae; genus Sequoia; species Sequoia sempervirens. The sequence continues at coordinate 254,805,937 of VDFB02353493.1, forward strand.
GACCAATATTGTTGCATCTAGTTTTGAGTGGAAGTCGACCTTCTCCGAAGATCTGACCTCATCTACAAGGTCCCACACCTTAAGGTCAATTCCATTATGTCATTGGAATGTTGAATCCCATGTTCAGCAGGGTGCAATTTCATTTGACAATAGTAACCGAAGAATTTCTCTGAAAACTTCATAACCTCGATGGAAATTTGATATCAAGTTCACATGTCTGAATTCCACCCGATGTCTTGACTCTCATCGCTCAACATAAAATTTATCCATTAGAGAGAATGTCTCTCAAAACTTTCAAACCCGAATGGATCTTTTGGTCCAAGTGTCGAAGTTCAGCTTCTAACCTAATCTTGACTGCACATATTGCATTAAAACCAATCAAATCAAGGGGACCCATGGAACTTCCCGACTTGATAGGATTTTTGTCCCAAAGCCTAAAATTTGTCATCCTCCCATGTTCCCAATCCGTGATCCTCACATTCTCCCACAACCTAAAGTCTCGCCAAAAACCAAAATACTTAAAATTTAATAAAATTAATGAATTTAATTTCTTACAAAGGTTTCTAAGAGGATGTTTCTTCCATTTTAGGTATCATAAATGTTGAAGAAGGTAGAAGAGAGGATAGAGGAAGAAGTTTCCTTAGAAGAGAAGTCAAAGAGAAAAAGGGAAAAGGACTAAGGTTGATAGGGTCCCTCTAACTATGAAGTACAAATTCCAAGGGGTGCCTAAGGTATTCGAATTCACTTATGAGTAAATGAACATAACACTTATACAAAATTATGGCACATTGATTTAGAGACATTCAAGGATAATATATTTAGTGTAGATGCTTCCCTTATATCCAAGAGAATAGCCAACTCAAGATTGACTTGAATGTTGCTTCCTTCCCAATTGTAATATAATGTCTGAAGTTGATCTTAACTATTGTATAACACTACAACTCAAAGAGTAGGAAGTTTTATGATTCATATGGGACTAAAATCCTAGACTTGACCCCCGCCATGATTAGAACCACTTTTGAATTACCACTTCATAGAGAAGTCAACCCATTTATAAAGAAGAAGCCATAACAGCTTATGAATTGGATGTGGTTGGCCACCTGAGACACCTCAACAAGCATTGGTTGAAGGTTGAAAGGAAATCAATGGCAAAGATTCCCAAAAATATTACTCTAGAGAATACTTCCTATCAAAGGTTGTAGATCTTTTCACACTTCTAATCAAAGCATTGGGGAAAGAAGAGTCTAAATATTATGAGATATGGATGTTCTACTTCATCAATATCATTCTAAAAGGATATACCTACTTGGATTGGGGATAAATTGTCTCTAACAAATCCATGCTTGGTTGACCATTGTGGTCAATTCAAAGTTCTACATGTCTTCATACATTTTTTAACTGGCTACCAGAGTGGGTAAATTCCTTGGTTTAACTATTAAAGGAATTAGAGGAGAAGCCTGGAACAAAGAAAGATTTTGGAATTTTATCCTTAGTTAGAACTCAAGGCGGTAGAGAATCATTATAAAAGAGTAAATGATGTCTTCCTTTATATTATAATTAACCAACTAATAGGAGACACTAGATACAAGATGTCTCAAGAGGCTATGGGTCAATGGTTTATTCAATTCTCTAGGTATACATACATCAAATTTTTTGGCTTCTAGAAGACACCATTCTTACTTCCTAGATGGTGTAGTGATATAATGGTTTTGATTGAATTTGAAAGATAAATAACTGAAGTCTATCTCAAACTTGTAGCAAGGCACAAGGCAGGGTTGAAATACCCACTTCAATTGGGGCTCTATGAATGCCCTTCTATCCAAGCAGCCAAAACAACAACAAAGGAATTAGAGGCACTCAATCTGAAACCATATGTTTCCTATAGTGTTTTTTTATCATGAGCCATCATTAGAGGAATTTTGGGCCAATTTATAAGATGATTTTGAACTCAGAAAGAAGAGGTATTGCAAATTAAATTTCTTTCAACTAAAATCATTTTGGATAAGGAATAATGTCCCTAAGGAATTATCTGATGATGGACAAGTGTTAGATGCAACTTATGATCTAAACAATGTAGACACTTGGTCACTTGACCATATCAACTAGTCAAAAAGGGAAGAGGTGCCACTAGAGTTTGTTTCTAAGAAAGCAATGGGTTTGAGTATGCATGGTTTGAGAATAGGATAAGGAATATGGAAGGAACAATGAAAAGAAAGAAGTGGTCAACTATTGATGGATCTACTTCATCTATCCCAAAGGAAAACAAAAGACAAGCCTAAGGTAAAGAATCCTACAAGTTCAAAGGAAATAGTGAAAGAAGTCAATCAGGCATTCAAAAAGGCTTCCATTTTGTATCTAGTTGTAGTTGTTGAAGTTGGAGTTGTAGTAGGTCTTGGTGTGGTTCCTATGGCTCAAGTCTTGCTAACAAAGGTTTCCATTGGTCAAGTCCTCAAAGAAGGTGAAGAAATGAGACAACAAAAAGGTACACAAGAAATAGTTGGACCTTTAGTATCAATCATTGTTCCCTCTTCTTCTCCACTAAAAGAAAATGAATAAAAACCATTTCCATAAGACTCTTGACAACATGTTTATTCTCCACCACAAGAAAAAATAGGTAAAGAGAGTGATTAGGTGGATATAGAGCTTGAAATTTTCCAAGAAACTCCTGCAATGCCCAAAATTTTCTACCACAACCCATCTAAATTACATAACACAAACTTCAAAATTTCAATCACAACACACGACCAACTCACAATGAGAATGCTTTCAAGCAAGAACAGGGGAACCTAAGGGGCCAAACCTAATTCCTCGAGGGCTCATCTCTGATGGCCTTGCCTACATACGCACAACACAGAAGAATTGTAGTTTGACACATGGACTTCAACCATCTCCCACATGGTTGGATAACAAGGAATATAGTTACTAGGTTAAAAAGATGGCTTATCCTCAATATCAAACACAAAACACTAACACCTATCCACATAGTATTATTAGGAAACAATAGTTCAAGTTCTAGGATTTAGACTAGACTCACGCATAGGATTCCCAAGAGTTCCTTTAAAACACTATTTGATGCATACAACCCTCATTTACAACCAAGATTAACTTCTAAAAGAATAAATGGCATTTTCCAATAGAAGATACCATACCTAGGTTATACCACAAAAGATCACTACTGACAAACACCCCTTTCTTGAACACGGAGCAAGAGACAAATATTACATTATTTTCCAACAAGTTAAGATTACCATTTAATTCCATCTTGCAAGGATCTTCCCAAAACTAGCCTTTTAAGCAATCACCCCCACACTATCCATATAATGTCTCCATTTATATTATATACTCAAGGATTCCAACTATTAATCAATCCATTCTTGTTGTATTTTCTTTTCTTTAAAGGAAATAAAGCCAAATTATTTTCTTTAATTAAACTATAGTTTACAAATGCAAAAAGCATCTAATGAAGTAAAAAATATCTAAGTCCTTAGTTGTAATTGTTATAATTAGGTATTTGAATATTTTAACCTATTGATTAACAATTACTATACTTGAATATGAGTCTCAAATAATGTTAGTTAAAATTGATTAGCAAGTTCCATATCTAATAATATGTTAAGAAAACTCAAATATGAAGATAGAGACTTTCAAATGTAAATAAGATAGTCGTTCCTCCATCAAAACAATAACCCATATTGACAAATACAGAAATAGAAGTGATATATGAAGGAGAGATCAATGTCAAAGGCACCATTTGATATCTTAGTATCTAAAGATAATGTTTATATCAATTCCACACCCAAAAAAAAAGATGACATAACCAAAGATACATTGATCATTAAATGAAGGATCAAATGAACACTTTAATGATCAAACTATCCAATGTTGAAGTATAACTTTGTGATATTATGACAAGCACTAAACTCATGAATTCTTTGAGTGAAATTTACTAAACCAGAGTGTTAGTATATTTCAGATGGCTTCATTAAAACAGTTACAAGTAAAAGATTTTCTAAATCTATGTTCTCATGACCATATTTCTAAGATAGTATTTATGTATTTCAAGTATTAGATAATGATATTACTTTTAAGGAGGAACTAAGGGAATGGTTCCTACTTCTGAAATCATCATTTGTGAAGCATTTAAAACATAGTTAACAAGATCTAATAACTAATTTTCCCATAAAGTTCAATACTTTGTTAAATAAAATAAAGACATTGCTTTTGTAGTTTTATCTATAGCTGGTTTTATTCTAGAACAGTTCGGCTCTTATCTGTTAAATGAATTCATCGATTATGAGATTTAATCTATTACCATACTTAAACTACACAATCATTTTGTTATATATTAAACTTGAAGGCATCTATCTTGTGTCATCTGTAAGATATGATTTGTTTTGCATGAAACTTATACCAACTCCATTAAAAATCCTTAATGACTAGATTTATACATGTCACCAAAATCTCCAATTTCCTATGGTTTACAATGTGAAACTATAAATAATGTTTGAGACACCAGACGTTAAAACTTAAGGATCCATTTCAAATAAAAATACAGGTAAGTGAATGGCCGATTTGATCACAGTGTTACACGAATTTCCTAGTCCAAAACTAAAGCTAATTTAAGTTCACGCGTTGTGTATAATATTTAGACCACTTTATCGAAGGTCGTTCCTTTAATCTACTGAAAAACTCATAAATTATCAATAAGTACTCAGCAATTCCTCAGCTAAATGTCACACAGATTCAATACTCTATCATGGTGTCGTGTTACATACTTGGAGCTCGAAGGTTGATTGAGATTGGACTATCAGTTCAACGACCTTCTTCAATTCTCCTTCTAGTAGTGGCCACTGCCATCCTCCTTTCCTGTTCTAATAATCGGCCTCCCCTGAACCGAGAGTGGTTATCCATTCAAGGCATAAATATCCGCATGCCTTCTATCCCCCCCTCTCCCCCAATCATCAATGGATTTCGCAGATTTAAAGATGGTGATGGAATTTCCAATTGGAGAAAAGCGATTAACTACAGATTGAATTAGAATAAAGCAAAGGAAAAATGAGTGCATGAATACTAACTATCTTTTTACCATATTTTCCAACTAGATGAATACTTTCCCTGTATATCCCCGCATAAAATTCCTCCCAATGCACATCTCGTGTGTTCTCCTTTATTAACGCCTTCACCAATAGTTAAAAGTCGATCAACAAATCTAACCCAGATTATAGAATCCTTAAGCTGAGTTCAAAAACTATACGTTTTTTTCTATTCCTCCTTGCATGTAGGCGAGTTTCCTCTAGTATATGGGTAAAATCACCCGATAAAGGAAATAAAACGAAAGTTAATAAAGCAAAGCTTAAACAAGGAAACAATCACAGACTCACAGTATGCAAGCTGAAATTTTGGAATGCTTTTCAAAACTACTACACACAGAAATGCAGTCTTTTATGCCTTTAAAACTATAAGCTAAAATGTTGTCTAAAATGATCATTCATCGTAGATCTTCAATGATCTTGCTTGATATTTGTAAAACTCTTCACGACTTCCCCAACTTCCACTCTCCGTTTCACTCAGTAACAGGCCTGGAATTTGATGGTCTATTTGACCGTTTTTTCAATTTTAGACGTATATTACAGCTATAAAATTGATTAGACTGTATAGTTTGACTTGCTATATTTTTATTAAACCGTAAAAAATTATTATAAACAAAATATAATATAGTATTTTAATTTATAATATATATCATTTTATAATTTTTATTATAAAAAAATTAATTAATTTAGAATAAAATAGAATTTTTTGAATATTTTCTAATATGAATTTAGAAACTTTGATATTTTTATAATAATTATCATTTTTTTATATTAATATATGTGATTTATAATATTATTATAAAAATATATATTAATTTAGAATCTTTTCAAAATAGAATATAATTATTTTCAACTTTTAGAATATATTTAACATGATTTGTTTTTATTTTTAATATGAACTTAGAAACTTTTGTTAATTGTTAATTATAAAGTAGATTTTTATATTTATTACTAATAATTATCATTGTTTTCTGATTTTTCAAGATATTGCATTTATAAAATATTTTATATAAAAAATCATAAATTAAACAATTTTTTTGATAGGCATTTAAATGACCAAACGGTCATAAAATTTTCATATGACAGGTAGGGGTGACCGTCAAATTCCAGGCCTGCTCAATAATGTGGAGCATTGATTTAGTTTTACACTTTGTTCCAAAAATAACGTTGCAGGATAACTACGAGTTTGCATGTCGTTGATGCTTGCCCAAGTCCGATAAGAAATGTTTCCATCTTTCATGAAAAGTATCTCAAATCGTAGCATGATGCATTGTACTTTGAAATATTCAAATAAAACATAGTTATAACACTTTGACATAGATATTGAAAGAGATTCGCCTTTATATTTATATTTTCTATTGTCGCTTTTTTTTCTTTCTTTTATCACAAGAATGTCTTTACAGAGTATTTTTCATAGAATCAATCATATGATTTTTACCTCATTTATTCTACAATATAAGGTTGGAACAAACTTTTCAAGTTTCAACTTAATTGAGGTACTACTAGTTCCCATAACTTAGTTACCCAAATTTTAGTAGGTTAAATAAATAATATAATTATTACATACTATCATAGCTTATATGCTAACTACAAGATCTAATTGTACCAACATAACTATTAGAGCTAGATTACATAGTTCATCAATTTAACTTAACTTATTATTAGTAAACAAATATTCCCATGATGAAATAAGTATTTGCAACTATTGGATAAAAGGGCAAGGCCTTACATTCTCCCCCCTTGTATTAGACTTCCTCATAGAAGTCCTTAGAAATAGGAAACTTAACCTTATTAAAGCAACACACCTAAATCTGTAAGTCAATCTAATTATTATTTAGAACTAAAATGATACATTAACTGATTACATTAACTTATATAATAAAATGATATCACAACTATCAAGACTATAACACAAGGAGTTAAAGTTGTAAGAAGGGAGGGGCCTGACACTCCCCCTCCCCTTAGTTTAAAATTCCTCCTGGAAGTTACTAGGATTTGAGAGTGAATTCCCACACGAATCACACAAACTTGAAGAAAATGAATAAAAACCATTTCCACGAGACTCTTGACAACATGTTGATTCTCCACCACAAGAACAGATAGGTAAAGAGAGTGACCAGGTGGATATAGACCTTGAAATTTTCCAAGACAATCCATTGAATCAACAATACATCGAAGTGGAAGATTCTGGGGGAAATCATAGAGGTGCTAAGGAGAGTATGTTAGAAAAGGATCTCATTCCTATAAAAAGTATGGTACAAGTTTCTAAGAGTCAGGATGTGTCAATGGATAATATTGATGAGGAAGGTGACCAAGAGGAACAAGTGTTAACATAAGAAGAACAACAAGAGTTGATCAATCTTGTGGAAAATCAAGAAAAAATTATTGATGTTATTTCAGCTAAGACACTTGTTAAAGAGCTTGATAAGGAGAATAAAATAGAGATAGGAGAAAGAAATGTTGATCAAGGTAAATAGGACAATACATAGCATAATAATCAAGAGTTGTGAAAATCTTCCTTGACACTCACTTGGTTAAAATTCAACCTATGGAAAAGACAAAAAGTAGTGGTGGAGCCATTAATCTTACAATACATCAATGTAGGGGTAGAAAATTTCAAACCAAGTAAGAAGCTAAGGACCCTCTACACAACTAAGGCAAATGATTTGGAGGAAAGAGTGGTTGAGATTGCCACTCAAATAGTTCACAAAGATGATAGGGAGCTTCAAATTGTTGATTATCAGCTAACAAAAATCAACTTAGGGAGGAAAACTAGAAATGAGGAGATAGAATCTTTGGAGTCAGTTGTTGGAATAGTGGTCACTAGGATGCATAAAGATAAGCATACCAATGATGATCTTAAAGCATGGATAGGAAAAATTAAAAAAATTATAAAAGAGATAATCATTCTCATCTCTAGGTGATCCCACAATACTGGTTTACAATTTTTGGCCAAACTGGACACTGAACTAATTTTTCTAACTAAATCTTCACTTTTGGGCACCTATAGCGTCTAAACCGTGAGGAATTTGAAGATGATGCAAACTAGTGATTTGTGACATTTTGTCTGTAGATTCTAAATATATTTTTTTCAAAAATTTTGGAATTAGATTGCACTTTTTTTTCCATCTCCTTCGAAAACTAGTTTTTATCAATAAACACCATGTTTAAAGAGTGATGTTCACCGTATACAACATTTAACTTTTTTTCTATGAAGGATAAAATTCTAAATTTTTTCGAATTTAGATTTGTAACTATGATATGTGAAGTCTCCTCCATTTTCATCCTCAACTCAAGCTTCAAAGGGGAAAATTCTATAGATTTTTGGTGCTAGAGGGGGATAAGGGGAGAAAAGGGGGTTCAAATGAACCCAGGTTCGAGCGAACCCCCCTTGGAGATTTTCTCGAACCTGGGTTCATTCAAACCCCCCTTTCTACAAAGTTTCCCTTTGTTTTTTATTCCAGGAAATGTGAAATATGTGGGACCCAACATTTAATAGGGTTCGCTTGAAGGGGGATTCGAGTGAACCCTTATTGGGTTCGTTCGAACCCCCCAAAACCCAAAAAAATTTCATGGGGGCATTTTTTGCAATTTTTCTTCCTCAACTGAATTGTAAACTAGTTTTATGGGATCACCCCTCTCAAAAATATACTTCATTAGAAACCCCAATCTTAATGGCCAAACATGAAGTAGACTCATTGTATTTAATGAAGGAAAATGCTATTGGATCATTGGGTTTCCAAAGTTGTGAAAGAAATGGATGAAATTTTGGTCATAGGATACAAATTTTATGAAGAAGCCTATAATCTAGAAGATGAAATCTAGGTATTAAAGATAATCTTAGGACTTAAGAGGAAAAGTATGAACATAATTTAAATCTCCTCAAAGAGTTAAACAAAGTGATCCCAATAAAACAACAGGAGGCAAACATCTTGGGAGATGAAGAACCCAATTTTGTGGGAAAGTGTATAAGCATTTTTTCCTTTTAAGATTGAGCTCATTCTTGAATACAAGTTGAAAATGTTAAAAATACAAAAGGATTTGTATCAAAACTCTATAAAATTTGAGATATTTGTGATGGATACTATTGATTCAGCCCTCTTCTTACAAGATAAGCACAAATTGAACTCTTTGAATTCTATAAAAGAAGCCTACATAAAGAAAGTTGAAAATAATTTGAATATATTTTATGGAGTTGGTGAAAAAATACTGGATAAATACATGGATGTAAAAGATGAATTTAAAATAATAAATAATTATCTCCATGAGTTGAAAAGTGCATAGAGACGGTGTCCAATGGTTTCAAGAAGACTAGCTTCAAAATGGAATGGGTCAAGGGCCTCGATGAAGATTTACTTAACTAATGTTTCACTAATTTTACAAAGTATAAGTAGTAGAAAAATTCTAAAGGCGTGGCAGGATAATTCAAATATGAAATTCCCTTTGGGTATTCTTTATTATTTATATTTGTAAAAATGGATTCATTTTAGTCATGAACTAAACATTTTATCTCTATTATTTCCTTTCCTTCAACACACTTCATGTTGATCTAGAACCTGGTAGCCCAAGGCCATTGAATAAGACCCATTTGAGTCCAAACCTCAAGCTAAAGCATCTCTGTCAGTTAAGGAATTACATTTCCTCTTGGAGAGAATAGACCATTAATATGTTTCAGTCCTCAATCAAGACCTCTTGGGCCAATCCTAGGGATCTCTCCAATGGGAAACCAACCCCTAACCTAGAGATTGAGAATACTTAAAATATGCCACATGCTTCCATACAACTCCAAAAAACCTATCACAAAGACCTTGCAATGTGGATGAGAGGAAAAAATAGAAAGATGTCCATCCTAAGATTCCTACCAAAAAAGGGTCATAAACCCCCTATGACATATCCAAAATAAGCATGTTTTAATCAAGTTGTCCCCTTTCTTGATGGTATTCTAGGTTATTGAATCCTTCCCTAAAAGTGTCACCCTTGGGATATCATCTTTATGAATATCCCCCAAGTATTTAGAAGTGATAATATTTTCCCAAGCCTACTCAAGACTTTTGTGTCACCTCCAATAAATTTTGGTAGTGAGGGCTTGACAAGTACATCTTGAAAAGCATAGACCAATCCCCCCATACTTCTTGGGGAAACAAACCTCAATCTAGCTAACCAAAATCCATTTAGAGTTCTCCAAGTACCTAATCCAAAGAAATTGATAGGAGAGCATCAAAATCACATATAAAACTCATAGGATCTCCCAGTAAAAGACATATGTAGATAGGGATTTCTTGAATAACCAATTTCAAAAGTTTCACTCTCCTTGTAGATGAGAGCCAATAGAAATTCCAATGTCTGACTTTCATACGGAGCTTGTCTAGAACCAACTGAAAATGTCCTCGAGCAAGGGGGGCCACTTAAAGATGAAAGCCTGGGTATGTAAGAGGAAGAGCGCCAACCTAAAATCTGAGAATTTTGGCAATCCATTGTTGGATCCGAAGAGGGGTGTTGAAGAATATAATAGATGACTTTTCCTAATTGATCTTTTGCTTAGAAGCAGCTAAGTAGATATCCAATAATTTTTGCATATTCACCGCCTCCTCAATTTTGGCCAACCCAAGTAAGGTTGTATCATCCACAAATTGGAGGTGAGAGAAGGAAGAAAGAGAACAGGTCCAGGCCTAACCCTAAATCGTGCCTTGATTGACATGTGACTTCATTAAACTTCCAAAACCCTTGGACATCAAAATGAAGAGATAGGGAGACATAGGATCATCTTGATGAAGTCCATGTGAGGCTTTGAAAAGCGAAGAAGAAGTCCCATTGATAACTGAAAAGGATGTAGAGCAGATGCAACTCATAACCCATTCAACCCATTGACATCCAAATCCAAAGGCAAAGAGTATCCTCTAGAGAAATCACCACCTTTCCCTGTCATAATATTTGGACATATTGAGCTTGATAAACATAGATTTCTCCTTTGAGGTTCCCATAGAATAGATAGCTTCCCCTGCCACCATGACCCCATCCAAGATCTATCTACCTACAACAAAACCTCCCTTCTCCTCTAAGATTAAGTTACTTAAACAATTATTGAGTCTCTCAACCATTAACTTGGTAATAATCTTAAATACACCACATTACATAATGTGATGGGTCTAAAATGGTCATAAGATTGTATCTCCCCCTTTTTAGGAATAAGAACAAGAAAGGTAGCATTCAGGGCACACAATATCTACTTGTTGTCATGTGATTCACGAACAAGATCCAACAAATCTAGCTTAAGAATTTCCCAAAATTTTTGGAAAAACTCAATTGGGAATCCATCACACCTAGGGGCTTTCCCTTTCTTCATATGAAAAACCACCCCTTCCATCTCCTCAAGAGTGATAGGATTAATGAGTGCCTCATTCATCTCACACAAAACTAGTGAAGGGATACAGTCAAGGACCAAATTTTCCTCATCCACCTCAAAATGATAATCTTCCAATAGAAGAGAAGAAAATAAATGCATGGCCTTGTTGTAAATATCCTAAGAAGAGGAAAGAATATTCCCATCGATCGACTTGATAGAGGAAACCAAATTTCTTTGTCTCTTTCCCTTAACAAAGTTCAAAAATAAAGTTGAATTCTTGTCTCCCTCCTGAAACCAATCAATTCTAGACTTTTTCTTCCAATAGATGTCCTCCCAAAGATCCCATTCAAAAACCTCCCTGGGAAGAATAGACTCCATCTTCATCCTTTTTGGTGAAAGACCCAACTCCCTAATCTGTCAAGTAACTTCATCTAGCAGAGATTAAGTGACTTCCTTGGACCAAAAAAATATTTCTAAATCATTCTTTATTCCATATCTTAAGTTGGTATTTCACAAATTTTAGTCTCTTAACAAATTGGTACATGGTCGTGTCAAATGGCAGCCTACCCCTTTGCCACTAATCCTCCATAAGATCTTGTAAAGAATCCTCACAAACATGATTTCAAATTTGAATGAAATATTCTTTAGAGCTCCTATAAAAGTAATACATAGCTTGATAGGCCAGTGACCAGATCCTCGCCAATCAAGAATCTCTGAAGTTGAGACCCAATTATTACTTAGCCAGTAACTAGAAACAAGAAATCTATGCATGCACTCAGAGATAGATTCATTTCCACACCTTCTATTAGACCAAGTAAACCAACCATTATTTGGTTGGATATCCACTAGCTACAAAGATTCAATACCCTCTTGAAGACAAAAGGAAGCAACATCGAGTCTAGCCACCCCGCCTCTTTTTTCTTCTAGACACATGGTAGCATTAAAGTCACTTGCTAAAATACACATATGAATAGGAAACAAGGATCTCACAAATTTAATGTGGGCCAAAAATTCAACCTTGGCAAGAAAGGGAGGGAGCATAAATGTTTGTGGAAAAGATAGATTCACCTATCTCAAAACTAGTCACAACCAGGGAGGTTGAAAAACCTGCTTGCAAGACCCTAGGTAGGGATAAGCTTATAGGGATCCCAAAGGAAAGCTATTCCTTTGGAACTACCCTGAGCTCCAACATATTGGCTTATTCCTCTCCCCCATAGCCAAGGTATAATGTTAAACATATCATCAATAGAGATTTTTGTTTGTAGAAGAAAAACCATATTCGATGAATGAATTTGAATTAAACCTTGAACAACCTTTTGTTTGGGGATGTTGTTCAACCCCCTTGCATTCCATGAAATAACTATCATTTTTGAAAGTATAAATCAATGGGTTTCACCAAACCTAATTCCACTAAGGACTCCCCCATCAATTTCATCTTATCAAAATATTTCTTGCAACCTACCTTCCCAAGTGTATGCATCACTCCTTTCCTAATAGGCTTATGTTGAATCCTAAGATAAATCTAACCATTTTTTAGATGCCACTCACTCATATCCTCGCCCACCATTGGAGAAGGAGAATGGGAATGGGAAGGTACACTAGGTAAGGTCTCATGCACCAGCTAGTCAAGCTTATTCACTTCTAGAAAAAATTGTTCAATGTCCATGTCTATTGAATCCCCCACCAAGGGTAGGTCTTGATTCTCAACCTCATGAAAATTGGATTGATTCACATCTGCAATATTTATCTCTGAATGTTGTAGGTCCAAACTATCCTCCTATTCAACATAGGTCTCTAAAGACTCAAATCTGTTAAAAATCTCATCCTTTTCAAACCCCATACCCTATTGCATTGCTTAAGAGGAATAAATCCATTCTTATCCCTATTCCCATCAAAAACTAGAACTTTCCCTTTATTAGTTTGAGGAGGGGAGGGTTAATCACAGAAAAATATGAGGAGAACTTAGTGCACCTCCTCTACAAGTGCCCATATTCCTTGAACAATTGACACTGAAAGGGAAGGGATTCATAATCAAGTTGTTGGATCCAAGAGAAGGAACCAAGATTGATATCCATTGAATCTAGGAGTAGATTATTCATGCCAATCTCAACAAACAAGTGGGCATAAGAAACCACCTTCTTGTACAATATTTTATGTGAAGGACCAATTGGTTTACCAAGAAGTAGTATGATCATATGGACATCTTGCCTCCAAAACTCCAAGGGAAGCCAAGGTAGTCGCATTGAAACAAGAATTTTCGAAGGAAGATATTCCCTCAGATTAAATCCCACATGCCAAGGTTTCATAAATATACATTTTTTATTGTAGAAGTACAATCTTCCTTCAAAAGCAATATTTTTGTCAACCTATGTTGAAAATACAACAAAAAAGTAATTATTTGTTACCATGATCACTTCCATATCACCTTTCAGATTCTATATCTTTCAGGCCCAAGATTTAGGAACGAAGACAAAAACCCTAATGCCCATGAATTTACAAATGAGGGCATGATCTGCAATATATAAAACTTCATTTACTATTGATTCTAGTTGAATAACTAAGATAGGACAATCTTTATTTTCTCCAAACATCTGTTGGAATGTTGACAATCTCCAACACTTTGTGAATATTTAGACTCCTTCATTGCATGTAGCATAAAATTAACTACATGCACATGATTAGATGAGGTTGGTTCATCTTTTCTCATAGCATCTTTGAAAGAAGGGGCTATGGGGTCCCATGGACCCCCTGGGGCTATCATGCAGGAAATACCCCAAAAATTTACCATAAAGAACATGACTAAATCCCTAAGAAAAACAAAAAAACAAAAACCAAACTAAGGGAAGGAGATCCCCCACCACACAAACAAACACAAAAAAAGACAAAAAAGGAAGAAATTTGGTGCACTTCCCACCTAGTAGTTGTGCAGCTAATGAAACCAACAGGGAGGGTGATGTGGGTTGTGAAGCCTACAACCACCCAGGCCAAGCCTCAACCACACATAGATCCAGTGAATATAGAGCCTCACACGTGCTTGACCTACATCCTCAACACCATCAAGATCTCCGAAGGAAAAAATATAATTCACAAGGAAAATATTCCCCAAGTGGCCATAAATCTTACACTAAGATAAGATTGACTATTTTTAATCACTAAATGTTTGTAAAAATAATGTTAGGTAGATTTTGGTAATTTAATAATGGTGTTTCATTTTCAAATGATGACATTAGTTGATACTCCTGCTAGTATTCATACCATGAGGAAGCATGGTTTTTTTGTAATAGTATTATCTTTTATGGCTTTGACAGAGATACAAACTACATTAGTCAAATTCAGATTTTGTTTATTGTTTTATCCCACATCTATTAGTGAAATTTTGAATCATATCCATTTGTATTTTAATTTGATTCTTGATGCTTGTCATAGGAGGTCACAACTTCAATGTATTCCCCTCAATTAGATGAAAAGAGGCAACAATTGGATGGGAGATATTATCAGTAGGTGGTAAGTGATTATTTCATTATATGTCATTCTATAATTCTTTTTTTATATATTAATTTGAGTATATTTTTATTTCATTAGTTGGAGATCCAAAAAACTTATGAGAGGAGATCCAATCACTGGGTTCAAAATCAACCATCATCACTTGCCTCTCTACCCGTGCAATAGTCAAAGGGATATTTTGATCTCTTCCCTTCCCCTAGAGAGAAGTGGCTACATGATGCAGGAGCATCAACCTCCAATTTTTGTGTGCATTTTAATTTTCTATTTGGTGTGCATGTGACCTTTGAATTCCCCATTACCAAATAGGAGAGAGAAATTGCCATGAATAATATACCTCCTTCAACATTACTTGTCTTCTATGGGTTGGTCATGGAGGACCCAGATACCTTCTTGTTTGAGTTTTATGTTCTTTGTAGAATTTATGCTTACACAACAAATGCACATAGGCTAAAACTATTTCCAACAACATTGAAGGATGTTGCTTTAATATGGTTCATGGGTTTAGGAAGAGATGTTCCAAATTAGAATACTATGAAGACCAAGTTCCTAGAAAATTATCAAGATTATTGTAGAGGAACTAATAGGAAAAGAGATGATACTTTCAAAATGACACAAAATGAAGATGAACCATTAGAGGACTATGTAGAAAGTTTCTAGTTCTGCTTAAATAAGTCTCCACAAAATAGGCTCTTAGATGAATGCTTGAAACTAGTGTTTCTAAGAGGAGTTAACGATGATTGCATGGATGCCTTTAACCTTATTAGCTAGGAGATATATCACAACTAGATTTTGAAGAGATTTGCAAGGTTTGTAGGAACTATTCAAGGTCCTTTACTAAAAATACTAGAGCATACAAGATATCTCTAGTCAACAATACATCTAATGGAGTGAACTGAGTAATATTTTGTCCAACATGAAAGAAGTTATCATCAGCCATTTGGCTACATAGTTAGATATTCTGCATATAAAGAAAAAGAAAGAAGAGGCAAAGGCAACCCTTACAGAATATTTCCCACATTGTAGATAGAGAAAAGATAACTGCAAATACAAAAGAGTGGCAAGTATTTCTAAGAACAAGCAAGGGAAACCAAACTTTCATGCATTGGAAGATGAAGATGGACAAGTTTTATACATTGCTTAGAGGAAACCATGGTAGCCAAGAAAAGGTATGCCTGCAGACCGTTTGACTTATAATATGCCATTTAATCCTTAGCCTTGGGAAAACCACAAAACCAATGGAAAAATCCTCAATAAAATTGGAACCAACAATAGAAAAACATGTGTCCACAACAAAAATTCCAAGGACCTAACTACAATCTCAAATGGCCACTTCAAAAAAACCAATGGCAACCTCAATGGAAAAGAGGTCAACAATAGAATAACAAAAATTGAATTACCAATAGCCACAAAAACCCTTGCAGACACAACAACAAGCCATTATTCCAAATCCAACACATGCATCACCACAACCAACTAAAGCACCTCAGTTTCCAGCACAACCTGCACCTAACCCAAATAACAATCCTATTCAACAAGCCTATACTAATAAGGCCATTCAATACCCTACTTATGGGGTAGAGGTGAGTGATTTCCACCTTAGATCAGGGAAAACATTGGTTGGGCCTTCATCCCCTTAAATCACTGAGTTGGTTGATGAGGAACCCCCAACAGAGACCTTGGAAAACCAACCTAAGGAGACTGAATCAAGGTTAACCCATCTAATACAAGTCCAAATCCTCCATTCCCTAAACAATTAGGTATTCAAAGGCATCAAACACAAGCTAAAACTAATTTGTTAGCTCAGCTTAAATATGTTTGCATCAAAACCACCCTCATTCAAGCAATCAAGGAGGTACCTATTTACACTAAAAAAATGAGAGAACTGTGTCTAAAGAAGCTAGACACAAAATGGAAAGACCCTCAAACTATACATGTCTTAGGACAACTTGCAGACATTATGTTGGGAAACATAACTGTCCCCAAGTATGCAGACCCTGGGAGTCCTATAGTAGATGTCAAGATAAATGGCACTCTCATAAAGAACACCTTGATTGACTTGGGAGCAACTATTAATTTGATGACTAAAGAGACAATGCAACTATTACAGTTAATAGAGCTCAAACCTACACCCAATGTCCTACAGTTGGCAAATAGGTCAACAGTTAAACCTAATGGTATAATTGAAGACTTGGTGATAACACTAGATTCATGGGAGTACCTTGCAGATTTCATGGTATTATAGCCTAAAGCTAATCTTTCAAGTTATCTCGTCATCCTAGGAAGACCATGGTTAGCAACAGAAGATGCATTTATAGGTTGCATTTTTGGGAATATGATTATCTCTAATGGGAATGTGACAAAGAAGTTGGTTCTTTATCCACTAGCCCAACCACATGCAGACCTATAACAAACCATTTGCCCTAACCTAGATGAGGAAGATCAATATTCCTCGCAAACCCTAATGACTATTGAATGCAATCCTTTATTAGAGGACTAGGATGAAGATGATTTGATATTAAACATTATGCAAAACAACTATGGTAGGGACCCATAACATCAGGACTGTCTAACATGTTTGTATGATCCCCTAAAAAATGTCATCCCAACTAGCTCATCTGAGTCGGTATCTCAAATTTTTCATACTTTTCTATGAAAACAATGTGTTCTAAATACATCAGGGCTTAACCTTTCATCGGTTCAAACATCATCCATGACCTTAGAGATAATGTCGGGTAAACCATTGAATGTTAACAATTAATTGACTGAGACACAAAAGACTTCACTGATGAATGTGTTGCAAGCACATGCAACAACCTTTGCATGGGATTATCATGACATGAAGGGAATAGACCCAAACTTGTGCATGCATAGGACCAGTACCAATGATGGTTTGAACCCATAAGATAACCCCAAAGGAGAATGAACCCTGCAGTCAAAAACATAGTTAAATCAGAATTGCAAAAATTGCTAGATGTAGGCTTCATCTACCTTATTTCTGATAGTAAATGGTTGTCACCTCTAGTGATTATTCCAAAGAAAGGAGGAAAATGAATGGTGTGTGTAGACTATAGAGAATTGAATGTTGCCACTAGGAAAGACCACTTTCCACTACCCTTCATTGACAAATTACTTGATTCACTAACTAGTAAGAAATACTTCTCCTTTTTAGATGGATTTAGTGGCTATAACCAAATTAAGATTGCTCCAGAAGATCGAGACAAGACAACATTTACATTCCCTTGGGGCACATATGCCTATCATGTCCTGCCATTTGGATTATGTAATACACCAACCGCCTTCCAAAGAGCACTATTGAGTATATTCTCATATTTTTCACATGATTCCATGGAAGTATACATGGATTATTTCACAACCTATAGGAATACATATGATGAAGCACTTAGAAAATTAGAAATGGTCCTAAAATGGTGTGAAGAACACAACTTATCCCTGAGTCATGGTAAATGCTTCATGATGATGACACAAGGGATTGTGTTGGGGCATTTTGTCTCAAATAAAGGAATTCAAGTGGACCCAAACAAGATTGCAGTGATATCAATACTCCCTATGCCTCAAAGAGAAAAATATGTTAGAATTTTTCTAGGACATTTTGGGTACTATAGGAGATTTATCCAAGACTTTAGTAAAATTTCAGCCCCACTATATGTTTTACTGTCCAAGGATGTAGAATTTGAATGGACAGATGCTTGTCAAACCTCCTTTGAAGCACTCAAGGAAACCTTGACCAAAGCCCCTGTCTTGAGAGGACTAAATTGGACCTTACCTTTCCACATCCATACAGATGCTTCTAATTTTTCCATAGGGGAAATGTTTGAACATAAGGAAGGTACCAAAGAGTATGCCATATATTGCATCAGCAATAATTTGCAAGGGGAAAACTCAACTATACAGTGACAAAGAAGGAGATGTTAACAGTAGTTTATACAATCAATAAGTTCAGAAATTATATAACAGGATATTTAGTATTCATACACACTGATCACACAACAATAAGGTATCCCATGAACAAACCAATGGTTGGAGGAATAATAGTTAGATGGCTATTGTTACTAGAAGAATTTGATATCGCAATTGTTGACAAGCCAGGAAAAGAAAATTTAGTTGCAAACTTCCTATCTAGACTACCAACCAAATTAGAAGAAGATGTTGTTGATGACTCATTCCTAGATGATAACTTGTTTTCTCTATCTCTACACACACCTTGGTATGCAGATATTTCCAATTATCTTGTAATAGGAAAAACACCACCACATTTCTCACCTAGAGAAAAGAGACAATTAGTTCACGAGAGTTTTCCATACTCCTGGATAGTTGGTTATCTATTCTACACAGGCCCAAATAATATAATGAGGAGATGAATCAAAGAAGATGAGGTATATGATATCCTCATAGCATGCCATGATGAACCTTGTGGAGGACACTTTGCAGTAAAGAGGACAACACTTAAGATTCTCAATACTGGCTATTATTGGCCAACTCTTCATAATGATGCAGTGAAGTATACAAGGGGATTTGATAGGTGTCAAAGAATGGGAAGGACAACAAAAAGAGATGAAATGCCATTGTAGCCACAGTTGGAAATAACACCATTTGATAAATGGGGATTAGACTTCATTGGCCCCATATCACCAATATGAAACAATAAAGAGTATATAGTGGTCTACACAAATTACCTTACAATGTGGGTAGAAGTTAAGGCTTTGTAGTTTGCAAGATATGGGAATGTGGAAAATTTTATATATGAAGAC
Organism: Sequoia sempervirens; assembly: GCA_007258455.2. NCBI lineage: Eukaryota > Viridiplantae > Streptophyta > Pinopsida > Cupressales > Cupressaceae > Sequoia > Sequoia sempervirens. The sequence continues at coordinate 254,825,643 of VDFB02353493.1, forward strand.
ATATTCACAAGATATGAAGTCCCAAGAGAAATTGTCATAGGCCAAGGACCCTAGTTTACATCAAAGTTGATTACAAAATTAGTTCAAGAGTATGAGATCAAACACAAAATGTCCACACACTACCACCCTCAATCCAATGGGCAGGTAGAAGTTACAAATAGGGTAATTGAGAACATTTTGACCAAGACAGTACAAATTAATTGGAAGGATTGGACAGCCAGATTGCCAAAAGTAATTTGGGCCTATAGAACAACTTGGAAAACTACAACAGGGTTTACACCATATGAGTTGGTGTATGGCAAGAAAGTAGTTCTTATAGAATTTGAGTACAAAACATTGAGTACAACATTAACACTGGGCATGGACTTGACAACAACACAAAGGGAGAGACTGCATAACTTGAATGCACTTGATGAAATCATAATAGAAGACATTCACCACACTGAAGTTGTTCAAAATCAAAGAACTAGATGACATGATCAATTTATCAAGACAAAAGAATTCAGTGTAGGATATTGGGCTTTGTTTTATGGCTCTAGCTACAAGGACTACAAGGGAAAGTTACAAAGAAGATGGCTTGGCCCATATGAGATACAATAGGTATTTCCTAATGGGGCAGTCCAATTGCAGAAATTGATGAAATTAGATTCTCATTACTAGTTAATGGACATAGGCTTAAGCTTTACAAGAAGCCACTACAAAAGGAATATTTCCTTCTTTCATTAATTTAGAAGTATGGACCTCAAGATGACAATGAATCTGACATGGAGAAAGGACTTGAACACAAAGTTTTAGCATTAGACAGTACAAGTTCCACAACTGACTCAGTTGGTGAGTTGTACAACTAATGCATTGATATTTCAAAAGAATAATCTCACACATAAAATTCACATGCACAAATTGCACAGGTGACACCAATATCACATTCATTTTCTTTTTGGACAATCAAAGCAGTGGGGACTTGTAGCTTCATGCCTAAAGGTGACAAAATTCAAAAAGGGATGTGTTGTTGAAGGCACCCGTAGCATTTATTTGATGACAATTTTAAAATTGAAAGCCAAATTATTTGCCTATGCAATATTAACAACTCTATTCCTCCATACATGCGGCTTCACATCTATCATTTCACTACATGCAACCTATTATGTACTTGCTCACATTTCAAATTCTTATCACCTTTTTCAATTTCCATGCACCATACAACTCATTTCACCTTCCATCATTTGTACATATTGCAGCATTTACATACCATCATACACTATGCGCCATGCATTCATAATTAATTCAAATCACATCGAATCTCGCTATAGGAAATACTCTACAATTTCACACGAGCTAAGTTTCAATTCAACACATTTATACAGGTACATACATTAATTTACCATAATTGACATAGTTGATTATTGATTTCTTGCATGTTTATATATTAATTCTTGCATGCTTCATATCTATTTTGATGTCCAATTCATTACATATCACCCTCCCCCAAGAACCATTCAATTAAGTGCGGACACCTAATACCATTAGTTGGGGGAGGGATACTTTCTTGATTTTAAAGAACTTTTCTCAATTTTCCAAACAAAAACCATTTTGCAACCTTTTTCCATTATGTTTTCCCCATTTTCAAACATTACAAGCTTAGAGGGGAAGAAAGGGGTAAGAACCAACTGAATTGAAAAGATACAGTATAGTGGAATTGGTGTAAAACTAGGACAAAGCAGAATTGAGGAGAATTGGAGAAAAATTGAAGAACAAAGAACTACTATGAAGAGAAGAACACTATCATGGGTGGTGACATTATTTGGAGGGACCCGTGATCAGGAAAATTAGATTTTAAGATTATTCAACACAATAAATAAACCAGAAATTCCTAATCTAATAATGGAGAACAAAAGAGTGTGTAAATATGAAATACAAGAAACAATATTACTGTAACCTTTACACCTCCATTACATCACCTCCATTTTCCTTCTCCATTCTGCTTCTAAGTAATTAATGCCCTCAGAATTATCAATATGCACTTAACAAGCCTATGACTAAGACAAAGCAAAATATTAAATTTTTCTCAATAGCACGACTGCCTATATTCTCTAGATAGATCAAAATGATAGTGACAACATCCTTTTATATAGAGTCGGATGCAAAATGGACGGTCGAGATTAGATGATTTTTATTTCGATCAATGGTTGAAATTAGACGAGACGAGATAAGATAAAAACGAGACTTACGAAAGAATGAGGAAATTGACTGATTTTTACAAAAATCAGTTCAGTTTGAGAGGGAAATTACATTTTCAAATAATAGAAACATTATTTAAATGCAAAGGGAAAAAGGAAAATTAACTTTTTGATTAAATAGAAATTTAATTCAAAAAGTGGGAGAAATGATGAGTCATTTAATTAAATAAAATGTAATTAACTTGTGACAGAAAAACTAACAGTGAATAACTAAATAATTAAGATAATTATTTAATTATAGTGGAAAATGACAAATAATTAAATAAATATAATTTATTTAATTATAGAGGAAAGACATTAGTGACGTAATTAAATAAATAATCATTTATTTAATTAATCAAAATAGGACATAGAAGGATAAAATGAATTAATTAAATAATTTAGATTATTTAATTAATAGAAGACTTTACAACATTAAATAATAATTAAATAATTAGGATTATTTAATTATCAAGGATGATGAAGGGGATTTAATAAAGTCACATGCCTAGTGACAGTTTTAGGTGTCTACAAGACCCTTCAACACACAACCAGTTATTGGAGGATAGGTTATGTTTTCTTGTCTTCCAATGGTTTGGTTGGTTGGAATACTTCTTGAAATTAATAGATTTTAATTAATGAACCCATGACAAAAAAAAATTCTTCTACTCCGCAAAATGATGAATCCATTGTGCAAGGATTAATAGTGGATGCTTCTGAGGCTACCATAGTTGAGGTATCAAGATTGCCACGAGAGGGAGAATAACTCCTAGTGAGGGAAAACACTATCACTGCCAAGAACAAGTTTTTTCAATCAGACAAAAACCTAGACTCATCATCCCAAGGTACAAAAAGACTACCCTTACCCTGGCTCTAGGCCTCAATAGCTACTTATATAGTCAAATACTTGACCTGTGATGGTAGGAAGTCCTTGAAGTATAAAATGAACTTTAAGTTGCTTAGTCATCTTCACCATGACAGGAGAGTAAATGTTCCAAATTTTATTTACAATTTGTTCAAAAGAATGGCCTTTGAATATAAAAGGAAAAGGCATGATACAACATTATCACATTTTTGCTTGGTTACATTATTGGTAAAAAGTTTGAGAATTCAATTTCCACATATTTCTATTGAAATGAGAAAAAAAATGAGATTGCTTTCAAATTATAATACTATCATTCACATTACACTAAAAACTGTTACATTGTATTGCCTTTAGAAGGCCAATATTCCAAAATAAAACTAGTTACAGGAATATAACTACCAAAACCAAATTTTTATTTATTAAATTAACAATAGCTTGTTAATTTATTTATTTAACTATATATGTCAAGTACTAAATTTCTAACACCCCCTTAGTACTGACATAGAGAAAAACTAGAAATTATAAACCCTAACTGCTCAAAATAAATTTCTAAATCGCATTCATTGGAAGCCTAGGTGCATGAATTCTCATCACCAGAGTAACTGCATCCTCCTTGAGGATCGTGATTCCTATCTAGAAGGTGTCCATGATCAATACATCTATTGGAATTGGGATCGGTTCACTGGTAGTCTCCTCTGGCTAGCGATCTGTGATAATCTACCCAACATTCAAACTTGGGAATCATCCTTATCATGGACTATCAGAGTTATTCATGTATGTGTGGCATTGTAGGGTGAACGGATTTATCTTTTGTGGATAGGTTATTCTGATTGGTGTTATTCTAGCGAGATATTTCTATCAACCACGACTGGTGTTTTCATGTGGTATCATCTCAATTCTGAGTTATTGTGAAGTTCAACACTTCAATAATGTATGAGTAACATAGAATACAGAATGCTCGTGAAGTTCAACGCTTCAATACATAATCAATTAAACATTCAACATCTCACCACCCGTTCCATGTATAATACGTTCGAATCCAGGACAAATAAACATTGCAACTAATAAATTAATCACATGGTCAGGTTTCCATCCACACACTTCTGCAATAGATTGGGGGATATATAAATTTTATATTTTTGGGATGTAACAATGAACATAATGGAGTGCCAAACAATGGAGAGAATGAACACAGTGGAGAGAAAGAGAAGAAATGGAGATGAATGATGGAGTCAAAAGGATTTTGTACATGGTCTACATTGCTCACCTGTTGATGAATGCAAGAATGGTAGAAAACAATAGTATTTGCACGTTGTCTTCACTGCAGTACCATTGCAAACACCGTTGTGAGAAAAACAAATGAATGGAGAGAGATCTCAAAGAGGTCCAAGAAGAAACCCGCTCTAATACCATATTGAAATGAGAGAGAAAAAAATGAGATTGCTCTCGAATTAAAAGACTACATCATTCACATTACACTAAAAACTATTACATTGTATTTCCTTTAAAAGGCCAATATTCCCATATAAAACTAGTTACGGGAATATAACTACCAAAACCAAATTTTTATTTATTAAATTAGCAATAGCTTGTTAATTTATTTATTTAACTATATATGTCAAGTACTAAATTTCTAACAATTTCTTGGGAAAAAATTCTTGAATTTCACGACATTAATGACATCCTTATGGAACCCAATGAAGAGAATAGGGGCCACGAAAAAAAAAATGGAAGACCCTGTTGTTGCAGAGAGGGAATTTTCCTTTGGCTCCAATGTTGCTTCACCTACCCATAGCATAGGGGAGCTAGAGGAGCAAGATTTGTAAGACACTAAGCCTACAACTCCTAGTAAGGAACCTACAGTAGGGGAGCCACAAGAAACACCTACCTCTAAGAAAACACCAAGAACTAGAAAAAGGGAAAGTGAATCTTTTTCTACACCTACAAGAAGGAAGAAGAAATCCACACAACCTAGGCATTCACACCACCTGAAGAGGAAAGGTTCCATGAGACAGTCAATTAAGAAACATGGAAAGGAAGATGTTGTGATAGTGGAGACAAATTAAGAATTAAAGTGAGATGTCCTTGGAAATGTACATACACCAATCAAACAAGCATGATATTTCACAAGGACCTCTGAATTTGATTCAGAGGATGCATTTGTTGCAAAGAAAATGAGGAAAAGAACCTCACAAAGTCCCGATAGTGAGGGTTGTGAATATGCCATGGGAGATAATGATCAATTTTTGGAAAAGGATGAAGAGTTATTTATTGAGAAAATCAATATTAAGAAGGAACTGCAACAAGCACTTGAAAGGATAAAGAAACTAGAAGAATTGGTGAATTCATATCAGCAAAAGGACATTGAAAGGGACATAAAAATCAAGGAATTAGAGGAGAAACTGCATACATTTGGGCATGGGTCTAAATTAGACATCCTTGCACAACTTTCCATTGTTAAGGCAGGTAATAAGGAAATTGTATCTAAAGGAAGACCTCCTCAAATTAGAACTCCAACTAGTCCCACTATAGTGTTCTTAGGGTATGAGTTGTGGAAAATAACCAAGAAATTCTCTCAACAAAGGAAAAATTGGGAGAAGGAAAAAGTAAAAATGGTAGCTGACCACACTAGGGCCCTTGAGAAACAAGAAAAAAGTGAACAAATTGATAGTAAGAATTGAAGAAATAGCATATAAAGCTACACAAATACTGAAATACAGACCTCCTACTAGGGTATATGCATTATATTTACAAAAAAATTACTTATGTTTCCAATTTAGTCAGTTAATAAGTGGCTTTCCAATTGCTATGAATAAGAAATTTGTGTTTTTAGAAAATTTATTTTCCTTTGCCTCTACACCAGAGATGCAAGATCAACTATGTGAGTTTTACTTGCATAATCTTGCTCTTCTAGATGATATAGAATGAAACCCATTAATATTTGTTGGATATTTGCAGGTTAGAGCATTGGCCTCTTATTTTAGGAATAAACAACAAAGGGGTGAGATAATGTAGGACTATATTGAAAGAGAAAAATCTATTGCTTTGCATATCTATAAAGAGTCAAAGGATCCCAGTGCAGTTGTAGAAGAATGGACAAATCTTCTGAAGCACAAGGGTGTAGGTAGAAAATTAATGAACATTAGAGAAAATGACTGTCAGGATGCAACAACTAGCATGGAACCACACTCCTAGTTTGTACAATAAATATGGAAAGAGTTAACTCCCCTATCGTAAAAGAAGGAACCACTGTCCTTGTATAACTTTGTAGCCATGCTTGAAAGATCTCATAGATATATAGAGATTGCTAGAGACAATGGACTCAAATGGTTAGCACTTACCTTTCATCCACCCATGCTCCTTTATCCAGTACCACATTGGATAGGGGAGAGGCATTCAAAATAGGAAGAGGTAGAAAATGTCAAATGGGTGAGGCTTTCATGTTATGGGGGCTACTACTTGAGATAGATAAAAGGAGTGGATAAAATTGCAGATTTTAGGGAGATGACTTTACAATACACCTCATTCATTGAAATAATTCTTGAGGACAAGAAATTTCTCTAGTTGGGGGGAATGATGAGACTAATTAATAGCTAGTTTTATCTTGTTTAGTTCATTCCTCTTTAGAAATTTCAAGTTGTTTATTTCATATGCATTGGACTGAACTTATATATCTTTTTATATCCTTCATGCAACCTAAACCATATTTTGATGAATATAAATATGATTATAATATGTTAGAATTTGCATGGATAAATGTGTGAATGTGTATGAGATTTGATATGAACCTATGTTTGATTCATGGTTATTAATGGTACAAATATGTTAGATGGAACTAACTATTCACAACTAATAACCCGTAGCAACTAGAGAACTCATCCCATAGCTAAATGATCATGAGCAGTTGGGGAGAGTCCAGATTGATGAACATGCAACAGTTCCAGAATAAATGAAGGTGATCATTGAAAAGGTAAAATTGTGAGTCACCGAGGCCATGAATAAACACAATAGAGGAAGAAGGGGTCAATACTGTTATTCTCACATAACAATTTGACTATGTCTCTATCAAAACCATTTGAGCAAGATTCCTACTTCAATTTCCTTTTTGTTGTTCTTTTAATTACAGTTTAGTTTCAAAGACTCGTTCACCTCCTATTCTTGAGGAGAGTTGACACTAGCATTTAGTTTTTTATTTTAATTTTAGTTTTAAGTCCTTATGCAAATAAATCTCCTCCTGTGCCTATATTTGGGGATCAATGGTCGAGGAGTAAATCTAGTTAGAATTGCAGCTGGAGTGTATCCTCATTTTTCATGCTTTAGTAAGAAAATTGTTAGTTTACTGTTGTAATGAATATGGATTTATAAATGGTAAATCTATTGGAGATTCCTATCATATTGTGAGCGTTTAGTTTTCAATGCAATAAAAAAAAATTCAGTACTATCATGATTAGTTGATTCAGTAGGTTGTATTTGGTTTTATCCTATGGACACAATAGCTTGAGCAAGGGCCACTCAAGGTATTGTCCACCCACTTCAATTTTCATTGTTAGAGTAGATGTTTCATGTTGTATTCATTTCAAATAGATTCATGGTTATATTTTTTTTGTAACATTACTTTGATTCAATCTTCAAAGTAGTTACCCAGGTGATTTTTGAAGAGTCAATAGTTAGTGGTATAGTTTATTGCAGAGTTTGGGTTTTCAAAATTAACTAGTTACAACACTAAGTTGAGAGTGCATGTAACATAGGTGGAAGATTAAGCTATTTACTCTATTTTTCAAGTTCATTCTTTACTTTCCTTTTCAACATTTCTTGTTTTATGCACATGTGTAAACCACCTATATCCGATAATATACGTCGTGTAGAGTCCCTAGGTGCACATATAGTGCCAGCATCATCATAATCTTACAAAGCCTTGGTCGATAATTAAATGAAGTCTTTGTGAGGGTTTAGTGAACTGTTCAGTTAGGAATCTTTCCTCTGAATTGAGTGTCTATCCATGAAACACCAAGTTGAATGAACATTAGAAATGCCTTACACATCACATACATAAGATATGACCTATCAAATCAATGACAAAAAAATCATCTTCCAACTAGCATTTTCTATCAAGCACAAAATAGATCTAGACTTAAATAATTTGTACTATTGTGTAGTACTTGGAAAGAGTTTTTCCTCAACTATGTGAAGTCAAAAATCTAATACCATGGGTAAAAGTTATGTCTCCCAAGAAAAAATGATCCCTTTAGACCTTAGAAAATAAACAATGACAATATTTTGATGGCTAGCAAGCTAAGAGTGGGCAACGATGTTGACTATGGTGGCCCATGAGTGGTATGCAAGATATGAAACCTCAATGGAGATGGATGGAGGGTAATAATGGAAATTTTGGTGCCACAAGCTAGTGGAGGTGCTAGTTTGAAATTTTTGATTGGAAAGGATCTAGATCCTAAATCACATGTCTTCCAATGTGAACATTTAGAGAAAGATTAAAAATTATCTCAATACCCACTTGGCTACAAATCTCAATGGAAGAGCCAAAATGGTGGATCAAGGTTTTAATCCTTCTGCTTGGGAGATGTTATGATTAATTCATTGTTAGTTGACTAAATTATATGATACAATGATGTCCCTAGGTTGTTTATGAAAATGTAACAAATTGTTGAGATTTGAAAAACATAGAACAAACAAACAGGAATATATTCTAGAAAAGTAGAGGGAAGACACATAATAACTTGGCATATAAATTTGGGTATGAAATAGTTGGACAAGGGTGTTGGGTGCCCTAGATTGGCTAACAACTACTCAATATTTGAATTCACACTCTTGTTTCTCATGATCTACAAGTCTTTCTCTTTCGGGGTCCCTATCAAAACTCTGTTTGTCACTGATAAAATCCACTTTCCTTGATTTAACAACTTGTAGGGCTTGAATGCATAAATGAAAAATTATTCTTCAATCTTCCTCCAATTTGCTTCAGATTTATAAACCTACACATGTGAAAGAGGGGGAATGGTTGTGCTATATAGGGGATTTCCTAAGTCAAACCCTATTTTAGTATTTCTACCTCCACAACAACTATGATGATATGAAAAGAGAGCTTACCCTTAATTAGGAAGAGGCTAAATGATAAACAAGTGATAAATAGACAAATTGTTGCAACTCACCACTCAAATCTGCATTCCTTGATAAACTGAAGTCATGTACTCATCACCTTCAATGAGAAATTGATGATTGATTTGAAGTCATGTAAGTGTTAGTTCTCACAAAACAAATAAACATGAAACATGAACAAATTTAAATAAATACATGATGTGTGACTAACATGATGCTTGATTGATATAAATGTTGTAATTCTACTAATTCTTCTCTTAACTTGCCTTGGCTAATTTTAAGATGCTCAATTTTCTCAATAAAAATGCTAGGATTAAAATGGTGTAAATTATTTGTATTTATATTCAATTCTTCTAATTTCTAAAAAATCAAATATCAATAGCTGATAATGATTTTAAATTTTTAAATAATAAATACCGACACCAACATATTTAAATTTTAGCCAAAAAGGGTTGGACAAGGGTATTGGATGCCCTAGTCCAAACCCATCCTTGTTGGGGCATTAAACATCGGTATGAAATATTAAATGTTTGTTTTCAATACCATTTATTAATTTTTGGAAGATATTTATAAAATAGGTAAATTAAATGCATAATTAGGTCCAATCACATAGGGGGGGATAAACCTAGTGTGAAATTGTCAAGGGTGACAATTTTTTACGCTACATTTAGCCCCCACTTTAGTGAGAGTATGAACTTGTGCTCAAACTCACACTAAAGTACAACTAAGCCAAGAAGGGTTCTATTATCCGAACATTGAAGAGATAGGACAACATCAAGTCTAGGGGATGTGCTAGCCCAAATTCAAGATCCTATGACAAAACAATATAAGGAAAAAGGAACACACACGCATGAGGTGCACTACAACAGGATAAACATGAAGCATACACTATGAAGACACACAACATAGCATAATGTAAACATAAATACAAACTAAACACTACACAACACAAACACCATGCAAACACAATACAAACATGCAAAGGGGGAATGACAATCATGAAATAGCAAGCTCCATAGAAATCTTACTAGGATCCATACCCAAGGTGTTTATGAATCATAGGATAACAAAGTTTGATATTTTCTAGGTGACGGTCCATGAATCAAAGCATCACAAGCTAGTAAAGTTTGATATTCACTAGGTGAGCTTTAACAAGAAACAACACAGGTTAGTGAAGTTTGATATTCACTAGGTGGGTTTCTACAAAGTAGAAAATGAAAAACACACAAGGGCTAGTGAAGTCTAATATTCACTAGGTGCATTTCCTTGCTAACCATACCAAGAATTATAATCCTAATAATTCTGATAAGGTACTAAAAAAATGATCAATATTCCAAGCATACACATCACTAAGTTCAACATGTGTGAACAAAGTGAAGTGCATAATGGAATACATGCCCCCACCTTAGAGTAATTTCTAACACCAACTATAAGCAATTTCCTTTAAGGTAGAATAAAACAATATATGCAACATGAAAGGCCATGAGAGTTTATTGGAAAATCCTATACCAATTATATGTTCCCAATAAAGCTAACTAATGACAAGGGGTTTCCCCCAAGTCAAATCTATATAACAATACAACAAATATCACATCAAGTTCACCAAAATATTTTATTGGAAAAAGGAATCTAGATCCTAAATCATACTTCTTCCAATGTGCACATTTAGAGAAGGATTAAAAATGATCTCAATACCCACTTGGCTACAAACCTCAATGGAAGAGCTAGAATGGTGGATTAGGGTTTTAATCCTTCTGATTGGGGATGTTGCTATGATTAATTGATTGTTAATTGACTAAATTCTATGATGCAATGATGTTCCTAGGTTATTCACAAAAATGCAAAAAACTATTGAGATTTCATAAAAACATAGAATAGACAAACACAAAAGAACTTGGCATATAAATTTGGGCTTGAAATAGCCAGACAGGGGCATTGGGTGCCCTATCCTGGCTAACAACTAGTCAAGATTTGACTTCACACTCATGTTTCTCTTAATCTATAATTCCTTCCCTTTCAGGGTCCCTATCAGAACTTTGTTTGTGATTGATAAAATTCACTTTCCTTGATTTGATAACTTGTATAGCTTGAATGCATGAATGAGCAATTAGTCTTCAATATTCCTCCAATTTTCTTTAGATATGTAAACTTGCACACATGAAAGAGGGGAAGGGTTGTGTCATATAGGGGCTTGCCTAAGTCAAACCTCATTTTATTATTTCTACCTCCACAACAACTATGATGCTATGAAAAATGAGTTTACCCTCAGTCGAGCAAAGGATAAATGATAAACAAGGGATAAATTGACAAATTGTTGTAATGAACCACTTAGTTCTACATTCCTTGATGGACTAAATTAATGTACTCATCAATTTCAAGTAGAATTTAATGCTTGATTTGAAGTCCTGCAAGTGTTAGTACTCACAAAACAAATTGTAATATCACATAATTGCACCTAGAGGCAATTCCATATTTCCACATTCTTGCCTAGAATTTATGATAATCCAAAACATTAGTGGAAAAACCCCCTTAGTTGGAATTTCACAATTAATACTTCAGGAGGAAAAGAGGCCAAGCAACAAAAGCCTGATAAATCATTTTCTGAGAATATAGGCCTTGCACGACTATGTAGCATGCAGACATTCGCGCGGCGTGCTAGCGTCCTATCCGTTTCTCGAGTCCAAAATGTGGAATCTAGAAATTTAACCCCTGTGACACGTGTCCTAGTGGTCACATTCCAAGAGTAAAAACTCTTTGTCACCTTTGCAAGCATAAGAACCTCTTTTTGCCTCTCATTTGGAGGTTGAAAGATTGGAAGACATTACTCTAGCTCTCATTTTATTTTAGCCACAACTTTGAGACTTCTCCTTTGATAGTATGCCAAACTAAGGTCCCCCTAGCAATAGCAACAGCTCTCAAGCAAGCACTCAGTGGTGTGTTTTTGTGCTCTGGAGAGGGCCTTGGCCCATGGGTAATGCTCTCTCTCCCTTTCTCACCTTCCTTTTACCAACATTTTTTCTAGTTTTTAGTGGTGTGGGTTCTACTCCTCGAGCGAGTCTTGCTTTCACCACATGCTTATCATGGTGCGGGTTCTCCTCCTCAAGCGGGTATTGCTTTCACCACACGCTTTGCTTTCCTTTCGAACTTGGTTGTTTGTGGAGGTGGGAAGACCAAAATGGGGTTTGACTGAGGTAGACCCCTCTACAACCACCCAACAACTTTCTCCTTGATCTCTTGTGTGCAGGATATAAAAAGGAACTTGGAGTGAAGATTCGAGTGTTGGGGAAAAAGGGTAAGCTTTCTCCAAGCATTGTGATATTTGCTTCAATATTCAGCGTTTTGGTTAGTTAATACTTTCATTTGTATCACTCCTAAGTCTGTGAGTAGGATTACTTTTTTCCCTTGAGTTCTTGAGTTCTCTGTTGCTCAAGACACCAATGTGACTTTTAGATGATAGTGCATCACGTTGGCGTCCTAGATTTGCGCTGACGTATTCTGGCCGAGAACTCTCTTTCCTGGGATAGAATACTTATGATCCAACTCTCTCAAGATCTCTGAATACTTCTTCTGAAACATAACTGCATCATTGGTTCTTTATCGTTTTGTTATCTTGAGGTGTATAAGGGCAGTTTGTTCCTTAGTGATCTCTCGAGAAAGGAGAGATTTGTGTGCAGCGAATCCCTCTTATATCACATTTTGGTGAACTCGACGTGAACATCGAAAGTTTATTCACGATGTTGCACGTTCATCATGATGACTTTTCCGAGGAAGATTTTGATATGCTGGAGGATGCTCTAGATGATTTCTTAGAGGCATTCCCCCTATCTAAATCTCCCGAACAAGTCTCTTCTCAAAAGGCTGAGGGATCAATAAATGTGGTGGTAGTCTCGTGGCTCCCCTGAGCCCTAATAAACCTATCATCTAATGTACCTTGTTGTTCTCAAAATTTCATAGTGATTCAGACGTATTCAAGGTTCATTTTATTCCTACTTCACAACCTACTTCTTTACCACCTTCCCAACCGAGCCTTCCTACAACACCTAAACCTACAATCAAAGCACCAGGTGATTATGATCTTGTCAAGCAGCTTCGTGTTACTCTGGCTAAGATCTCGCTTTGGGACTTGTTTTAGACTGCCCTGGTTTATTAGGAGATGCTTTAGAAGCCCCTACAAAATATTCTCTTGCTTGCCTCTACCAATCCTATGTATGTTAATGTGTTGTTGGCTCATATTTGTGAGGATTTGCCGAATATTATGTTCCACCCTCAAGAACTCCCACCTCCGAATGTACAGAAGCAAGCATAACCTCTAATGATAATAGTTAACGTTAATAACATCGGTATTAGGTGTACCCTCGTTGATACCTAATCAACACTCAACGTTTGTGGTATGGACCTACTGCCTAAAATTAAGATTGATTCATCTTCTTTGGCAACTTCCTCTTTTTACATTCGTGGATTTGATAACGTTGGTCGTCAAGCTCTGGGTACGATAATACTACCTTTGTAGCTCAGCCCCGTTACCTTACCCACGTTGGTTTATGTGATGCTTGGGCCTTTACCTTACAATCTCCTCTTAGGGAGACCCTGTATCCACGCTATGGGTGCAATAACCTCCACTTTATACCGTTCTCTAAAATTTGTCACAAACAATCGGGTAGTCATAGTCAAATTTGATCTAGAGGGTGTTCGCCTTTGTGAACTGGTCATTGTCGGTCATGATTCAACTATATCTATCCTCAAGAATTGTATCCCCTCTTTAACTTTTGATGCTATGGTGTGCTCTTCATTGATACCCTCTGTGGAAATCATCCCCAGGGCGAGTGTCAAAACTAAAGAACCGCCTAAAATAGAGGATCCTCATTCTCCCGGATCACCCTCTCAAATAAATTCTTTCCTTGGAGATAATTGGGGTTCCTTGAACTTTTTTGAATTCTTTATTGCAGAGTACAAGGTAGATCCCTCTTGCGTGGACCTTTCGTGTGCTCCTAACATGAAGTTGGATAATACTTTCATGAAGGAGAAGAAGGATGATTCCATTCAGGAAATCACTCCTTCTTGCACTAAGGAGAATGATCCACCTATTACGAAAGAAAATGACATTCATGAATTCGACAAAGGAGGTGGAAGTGCCCCCGTAAAGACATTCGATGTTCATTGGTGGAACGAAACACTCTATGTGGATCCACCACCTCCTGAGGTTTTACAAACCCACTATGGATTTGGATATGAACTCGCTTCTCAATATGGCTACGGGAAGAAAGGCCTAGGGCATATTGAGTAGGGAATTCAGGTCCCCATTAATCTTAAACCATGAAGACGTAACTTGGGACTGGGTTGTTTTGTTGAGCAATCTAAGCAGAAACCTTGGTGGAGTGTTAATATGATTTTGGTCAAACCGTTGAACCTCGTCCACCCTAAGTTAATAGAGGAAAACGGGCAAGCAAAGAACATTCCCCTAGATATCTTCTCTTTAGATGAAGTGTTAGAGGAATTTATAAGAGCATACTCCTTGTTACCCCCTTACCATCATAAAAGACGTCTCCCATATCATTTGCATAACGAAGCGTATTTCAGGGAATCCATCCTAAATTTTGATGAGGAGGACCCTCTATCTAACATCAGCAATGACGTTGCAACACTTGAGCATGAAGACCAAAACTCCCTTTTAAAAGGGGATACTGTCAAAATATCTATAGCTCCCATGTCCCTTGAAAAGATGATCAAAATCAGAAAGTGCCTTTCTTCGGAAGAAGAAAATGAACACTCTGATATCTTGCGTTCTCATCCTGACATATTCGCTTGGACATATGAGGATATGCCTGGTATTGATGAGTCTATAGTAATTCATAATATTTTCCTATGTCCCAATTCCAAGTTGGTTAAGCAAAAAATCTGAAAAATCAATCCTAGAGTGGCATTAATGGTTAAGACTAAGATAGAGAAAGTGTTAAAAGTAGGCTTTATCCGTCCCATTGATTATTCCCCTTGGATTTCAAACATAGTTGTTGTTAGTAAACCTAATGGTCATATTCGCATATTCATCAACTTCTAAGACCTTAATAAGGCTTCTCTTAAGGATGATTTTCCATTGCCTAACATAGATATGATTGTTGACTTGACAATAGGCCATGCATTGCTTTCTTTCATGGATGGCTTCTCAGGTTATAATCAGATCCATATTAACCCATACAATCAGTACAAGACTTCCTTTACTACCCCATGGGGTACCTTTTATTATGTGGTCATGCCCTTTGGATTGAAGAATGCGGGAGCTACTTACCAACGGGAAATGACCCTGATATTTCATGACTTCATTCACAAGATTCTAGAGGATTACATCAATGACATATTGGAAAAATCCATAACTCACCAGGACCATCCTAAGAACCTTCATCTCATTTTTGAAATACTTTCACTCTACAAGATGAGATTAAATCCCCTTAAGTGCATCTTTGGCGTTAACACCAACAAGCTTCTGGGGTTCATAGTCTCTCATTGTGGGATCGAAGTTGATACTAAAAATATTGATGCTATCGTTAACATGCCTCCACCAAAGAATATTACCGAGTTGTAGAGTTTACAAGGGAAGATTTAGGAAATTCCTAGATTCATATCTCAATTGGTTGATCGTACCCTTCCTTTCACTCAATTATTAAGGAAGGACGTGCGCTTCATGTGGGATGAGGGGTGCCAAAAGGGCTTTGATTCAATCAAGGCCTATGTGGCCAACCCTCCCGTATTGATGCCAACTATGCAAGATAGACCCTTCCTGCTTTACCCAGTTGTGTCGCCATATGCTTTAGCATCTCTTTTAGCTCAATATGACAACTTTGGAAAGGAAAGAGCAATCTACTACATTAGTCGCGTCCTGGTTGATTATGAAACCTGTTACTCCTCCATGGAAAGGAAATTCCTTACTCTTGTCTTTGCTACATAGAAGCTGAGACATTACCTCCTCCATGCTGAAACACACATCATAGTAAAGACAGATCTTTCAAGACATCTATTTTCCAGCATAGATCTGGCAGGAAGGTTAGCAAAATGGGTTATGTTGCTTTTTGAGTTCGATATAAAGTTTGTCACTCAAAAATTGATAAAGGGTCAAGCAGTCGCAGATCAATTGGTAGATGCTCCCTCGTCTTGCTCCTTTCTTGGCTTAGATTTGTTTCCTGATGAAAACATTTTTGCGATCAACCATGATCCCAAATGGAAAATGTATTTCGATGGGTCGAGGTGTCAAACTAGTTCCAGAGCGGGAGTGGTCTTAATATCCCTTGAAGGAAAACTAGTTCCCTTGTCCTTTCGATTAGACTTTCCCTATACCAATAACATTGTTGAGTACGAAGCCTTTATAGCTGACTTACGTGTCACAATAGCACTAAAGATCAGACACCTTCATATCCTAGGCGACTCTGAACTTATAGTGAATCAAATAACAAGAACTTATTAGGCTAAGCAAAGTAAGTAGTCTCGGTACCGGGATCTGTCCTTGTCTTTGCTCAGACAATTTTCTTCCTTCACAATAGACAATGTCCCTAGGAGAGAAAATAGACATGCTGACGCTATGGCAAGTGTCACTTCCTTAGTACCTTTTGAAAAAGATACAAAATAATACCACTTTGTGGTCCAGGTCTTGCGAACCCCTATGGTTCCTGAAGAACCTAAGGTAGAATTCCCCATGTGCTCCCATGTGGACTCTTGAGAATTGTTTTCTGATATCTATAACTATTTAAAAACTGGGAACTTCCCCGACAATGCAACAAAAAATGACCGCACTCGCATAAGGAAGCTTTTAGTTCACTATGTTACTTATCAAACATCCTTTATAGAAAAGCCTATAATGGCTTGCTCCTTAGGTGTCTTACCAAAGTAGAAATACCCCTTGCCCTTAAAGAAGCTCACGCGGGCTCTAGGAGTGGACATTTTGGTGGTAAATCCCAGACACATAGATTGATACACATGGGATACTATTTGAAAACAATGGAACAAGACTCCTTTGACTTTGTCAAGAAGTGCCCTTAGTGCCAGCAACATAGCTGACTCATTCACACACCCACCCAAGAGTTACAAAACAAAACTTCCCCTTGGCCATTCGCTAAATGGGGGTTGGATCTCATTGGAAAGATATCACCTCCTTCTTCTAAAGGACATGCCTTCATCATTATCGCTATGGACTACTTCACAAAATGGGTCGAGGCTATCCCACTCTGATCCACGAATGTTGAAGCTATTTGTAGCTTCCTCA
Organism: Sequoia sempervirens; assembly: GCA_007258455.2. Taxonomy (NCBI): domain Eukaryota; kingdom Viridiplantae; phylum Streptophyta; class Pinopsida; order Cupressales; family Cupressaceae; genus Sequoia; species Sequoia sempervirens. Next base: position 254,843,086 of record VDFB02353493.1, read on the forward strand.
TGAACAACATCATTTCCTGATGCATATTTCCCGCTACACTTGTTTCTGACAATGGTACACCATTTAAGAACAAGGAAGTAAAACAATTCCTCAAGAAATTTCATATCCAACATAGGTTCTCCACATCTTACTATCCTCAATCTAACGGTCAAGTAGAAGCATCAAATAAAATTCTTGACCTTATTCTTCAAAAAATAGTTAACAAACACGATAAAGACTGGCATATTCAACTGATGTATGTTTTTTGGGCCTATTGCACGAGTGTCTGCACAGCTATAGGGACAACACCCTATAACCTCGTGTATGGTGTCAAAGCTATCATGCCCTTGGAATTGGAAATTCCATCTCTACGAGTTTCCCTGAAAGGGATAATTGATAATGAAACCTATCGAGTTAACAGCCTACACCAGCTAGAGATGCTCCATGACCACCATTTACGAGCCCTCAAACATCTTAAAGCTTATCACCAATGTTTATCTAGGAAATACAATCAGAGTGTACTCCCTAGATCCTTTAAAATAGGAGATCTGGTTCTTTGTGAAAATCAAAGAAATGTAAATGCGTCGCTCAACCAGAAAGGAAAATTCATCCCTAACTGGTTAGGCCCTTACATCATGATTTCTGTATATGGCTTAGGCACCTATGGATTGTAATCTATGGACATAACACCTTTAAAGGATCATGTTAATGCTATGCACCTCTGTCGTTATTACGCATATTGTCTTGTGTGTCACCTATGTGGCTCTCTCTCTCTCTCTCTACAAGGAGTAGTAGGATTGCATATGCTAACACTATTCATTAACACAATACGAGAATTTGTGTTATGAATAACCATGTGTATGTGTGGGTGTGTGTGTTAGATCATCATTATATTTAATTAACATACAGTCATGTGTGAATAATTAAATCATGTTAGCATCTAATACAAAACATGCATCCACATAAAAGTATAACATCCATAGCGTGAACATGCGAAAAGTAAGGAAAAAAAACATGTATATTCAGATAAACAATGCCAAAAACTGATGTATCCATATATGTATCCAATGTCATATACATGCATCATGCCACTACTACAAAAAATGAGTGGATACTAAATATATGTCTCTACAGAAAGATCTACAAGTATACATGGGCATATATGTATCTCGCTACAAAATTGATGTACACAAAAAATGACGATAATCCTCGATCACTGGGGCGCATGGCTCCCGGACCCCTCTGGCTCTGGAGGACACTTTGGAAGTCTTGGAGGGGGTTGGACAGTAGTCATCAAATGTGAATGGTGAGAGTGTGATACAGACATTGCTTCCTGCATCCCTCTGATCTCCCCCCTATAAAGAGGATATATCTAGCTCTGCCTGTTGCAACTGATCTTGTAGTTGTTGAACCTCTACCGATCTCATAGTTGTTGGATGCCCACCGAGGTCATCAAGATGGCTCTAAAGGGTGTCACGTGCCTGCTCAGTGGCATCGTCCCTCCTCACTACCATGTGTCACTCGACGAGCACCATCCGTAGCTCCCCCAACAGCTGGTCACGCTACCCTCGTATGCTTGTCAACTCCGTAGTCAGCTGGATGATCTCAGTACCCCACTCCTCATAAGCAGTCTGAAAGCATACAACCAACTCAAAGCTGAGGGCATGACGCCCCACAGACACCGGTTGAAATGCCTCTAGGACTGACCCCTGAACCTGCACAGCGGGGGTAACCTCTGATATGCACTGAGCTATAAGCCCCATCCATCCCTATGCATCCTCTGCAACCACAGAGAGAAAATCATATCAGTATCACATGGTATATATATAAAACACATATATATCATCAAACTGAAAGTACAAAAACATAAAGCAATAATGCATGTATACCTAGATCCCCCGGCTGCCATGTTGGGTCAAGGTGAGGATCAATACTCAGACCTGCACCACTAGTCTCGATAGCCGCTCCTAGTACTACAAGTTATGCAGCCACAGTAGAAGATGGCAGTGTTGCAGAAAGAGGGGTCGCCAGTGGGGGATCTAATCTCCTCTGTCACCTGGGCCTTGGCAGTAGCCTCCTCCTCTTGAGGCGCCTCCTGCTCCTCCTCCTCCCCTGCCTGCTGCCGACTTCTCCTTCTATCCTACGGTGGCAGGGCTGGTAGGTCTCCCTATGGACCAAGGTCCCCTCTCGAGGCACCCTCATCGAACACAGGAGTAGGTCGATGCCTCTCCCACCACCACATAAAGTTTGTAGCCACACCAACATCATTCATGGTCGATAAGGGCGGTAGATCATGATTAGGCTCATCATCATCAGAAGGGACGATATCTGTGATACATGGGCGAGGGAGGTCCCCAACCCTCACCGCGCTCCTATGGGCCCTCGTATAGGTGGGCACATCTAGTGGAATATTTTGTGGTTGGCCATGCTGTCGCATGACTCGACTCCAGTAGTAGGGCATAATAATGTAATCCCTATGCCTGATCAAAAAATGGTCTCTCTACAGGTTCCTCAAATACCTGCCATCATCCACCCACCTAAAAAATTGATAGGGCCTCCATCGGACCCTATTTGGAAAAAGGGTATCAACCTATAGTCACCAAAAATGTAAATCTTGAAATCTCCACTGGCCATTCATGTCAAACCATTGAGCCATGGGGAACCCATAAGGCCGTAACTGTGAGTAGCCAACCGATCGAGTGCACATGATGTGGGCGAAGGCCCACACATGCAAAAGTGTGCACGACGTCAGGCTACGGTACTTGTAGTGCACGTATCGACCAAGCTCCTGGTAGAGGTGCACTAGCATGCTGCGCCCCCAGGAAAAGATGGTCATATGCTCTACCATCTCTCTAATAGTATGGATGAGGCCCCCGTGCAGGTGTGAGCCTCGCCCATCAATCATGATCCGAAATACAACGGTCACAACCATAACTCGATGGATCAATGGCGTTGTGGTCCTCGCATGGTCATACCAATGCATGTAGATATGGCCCGTGCCATCGCCATCATCAGTCCTCCCCATGCAATAGAGGACACCCTCCACCCACTCCCCTACTGACCGTGTGTTGTCTAAGGCCACCTGTCGTCCATGGATGGGTAGTCCAAGGATTTGATAAATGTCCTCGAGAGTGATGGTCATCTCCCCAACTGGCAGCTGGAAAGATGAAGTAGTGGCATCCCACCGCTCCATAAGGGTCGTAAGCATGCACTCATGGTACCTCATCTCTAGCATAGTGAAAACGTGCCAGAGGCCAATGTGCTCCAAGAGTGTAACCTCGTCCGCCGATAAGCGATCTCTCTACTAACGAACCGGCCGAAATGCTCACCCTCCAGGATGCTCCCGAATTTCCAGGTATTCCTGCCAAAAGCAAGAAAATTTTGAATCAAAACACTAACATTGTCATCAATAAACTACAAGAAAATCATTACGACTTATGCGCGACATGCAAACGTTTGTGCATCACGGATACGTCCCCTGCCACCATGGTCACCTCAGAGACGACAACATGGAAGTAGGATGGAAGCGCTAGTCATAGATGACAGTGCGAAATATGGATGCAGGAGCACAAAAAAGACACCTGCGCACCTCGCCAATGGAAAAAATTGAAAAAATGCACCAAAATTCACTAAAAACGAGAGTTTACGACTTACCTGGTCCACCTCGTGACCCTCAGCGACGTCTCGATGCAGTTGCTCCAACCTCGGCTCCTCATACTCTCTCTTGCTAAGTATTTTGCTGACTTTTCTCTCACAAAATTCAATAATTTTCTCACACTGAATAGTGAAAATGATCCTTCTAGGGGCCCACCTAGGTATATATAGGCCCCCCCAAGGCCCAATTTCCCTAGGACTTGTGGCTCTCCGGTTTCTCCTGAATTCGCCCCACTAAGCTAAAGGAAAACTCAGGAGGGGGCATAAGGTCGTCTCTTGATCATATTTTCTTTTGAATCAACGACTTTCTTTTTCTTGATCATTCCTCTATTCGTGAGAGCTTTCTATGATTTTTTGAAGCTAACCTAAACATTGAGTTTTGCAGGTTGGAACATTCAACAAATTCACGGCCACTCTAATGTTGTTTTTCAAGCTCAAATACTGGGGGCATCTTCAATCCTGGCTAGCCTGACTATGATAGCCGCTATGGTCTCCTTTTGTTGGCACGCAAATCCGTAAAATTTGAAAATTTGGGTTAATTTTTTCTTTTCTACTTTAGTGAGGCTGATTTTTTTCAAAATCGAGCCCACTAAAGTGGGGGAAAAATGTAATATCATAGAATTGTACCTAGAGGCAATTCCATATTTTCACATTCTTGCCTAGCATTTATGACACTCCAAAACATTAGTGGCAAAACCCCCTTAGTCAAAATTTCACAATTCTAGCTTCAGGAGGACAAGTGGTAGAGCAACAGAAGCTTGAAAAAGCATTTTCTGAGAATATAGGCCTTGGATGATTGCGCAGTGCATAGACATCCATGTGGCGTGCTAGCATCCTGTCTATTTCTCGAGTCCAAAACATGGAATCTAGAAATTTAACCCCTATGACACGTGTCCTGGCAGTTACATTCTGAGAGTAACAACTCTTTGTCGCCTTTGCAAGCATAAGAACCTCTTTTTTCCTCTCATTTGGAGGTTGGAAGATTGGAAGACATTACTCTAGCTCTCATTTTGTTTTAGCCACATCTTTGAGACTTCTCCTTTGATAGTATTGCATTCACAGGCGAAGCCATGCCAGACTGAGGTCCCCCCAGCAATAGCAACAGCTCTCAAGCAAGCACTCAGCGGTGTGTTTGCATGCTCTAGAGAGGGCCTTGGCCCGTGGGTAACGCTCTCTCTCCCTTTCTCACCTTCCTTTTACCAACATTTTGTCTACTTTTTAGTGGTGTGGGTTCTACTCCTCGAGCGGGTCTTGCTTTCACCACACGCTTATCGTGGTGCAGGTTCTACTCCTCAAGCAGGTATTGCTTTCACCACACGCTTTGATTTCCTTTCAAACTAGGTTGTCCGTGGAGGTGGGAACACCAAAACAGGGTCTAACTGAGGAAAACCCCTCTATAGCCACCCAACAACTTTCTCCTTGATCTCTTGCGTGCAAGATATAAAAAGTAACTTGGAGTGAAGATTCGAGTGTTGGGGAAAAAGGGTAAGCTTTCACCAAGTATTGTGATATTTCCTTCAGTATTCAGACTTCTGGTTAATTAATACTTCTTGTTTGTATCACTCTTGAGTCTGTGATTTGGATTACTTTATGTCCCTTGAGTTCTGTTGGTGTACATTTTATCATTCACCGAACACACAGAATAAAATGTCCAGAGACACTCTATCCTCTCTTGAAAAACCACCGCATATGCTAAGATTGCGAGAAGATCATATGGCGATTCCAAGGTTTCTTTTGCCAGGTCTTGATGTGTGGATAAGCTCAATGGGTGTTGTGATTTGTTGGTAATAAACAAGGGGACTTATGTTGAAGGAATTTTCACAAGTTTGGGACTTAGGCGGATTTATCATTAAAGGCTTCTCTTCAATTAGGACTTCAATTTGGATCTCAAAAAATAGCAAAAAGATAAGGGTTTAGGGGATCTATTCTATGCCTAAGAACTTAAGAGACAGTAAAGATTCAGTGAAAGGAATAACCGCACTTTGTTTCACCTCCTGCTGGACAACATACGCAAAGTGGGTGCAATCTTCAAGGGGTGTGATAGTGATTTTCAAGCCTCGAATGAGACTAAAGTTAAGCTTCCACAATTATAAGCTCAGGCTAACTTTACGCATCGAATGAAAATCATTCATTCAAAGAAAGTATGAGCAATACTTCACCATTGAATCGATACGATCAATCTCTCATTCACTTAACCAATACTTAAATCAAATTCTACTTAGCTTAATTCTAACTTTAATCTATGGCGGAAGAAGATATGCAACCTCGCTTACTACTTGACAATAAAAGTTATTCAAAGAAAATCATGCATAAGAGCTTTTATTATCAGAAATAGTCTCAATGCAACAATCTCATATACTGTCTCCACACCAATGAAAGTGAGAGATCACCAGTTTAAATAGAGTTTCAAAAATCAAATGAAGGGTCGAGATTAAAACAATATCAACGGCCAAGATTATTACAACTCAACCCTAATTAGGGTTGCCCAAAATAACATGAGTCATCAATCAGTAAACTATCAGTAAAGAGGCAATTGAAACTATCATCAAGGAGAGGCGTCCTTATCCTTCTGAGTTGCATTGCATTCGATGATTCTAGTCACGACTGTGACAGGTGGCAGCATGCTAATCCAAAATTCAAGTCCATCCAAGTCCTCAGCACATTTGGTGAAGGTACTTTCCCAATCCGCCTCCTACTTCCCAAAATCATTCTGGATGGCCAATAGACTTTCCACTCTCACAAAATCTTGTCTCAGAAGTGGTCCAGTAGCCGAGAAGAAAACCTCCTGAACCTTTCGTTTCAACTCCTCTAGCTGCATGTCTTTTTCTCGGACAATCTCTTGATCAAACACCTCTGCAGCTGTCATATGAATTTTCTCCCGAATTTCCTTTACCTGCTCCTCAATTCTAAGCCCATTCACTTTCGCCTTCTCCAAAACTTCTCTACGTATAGTCACTGCCCAAAACTAGTGATGAAAATCATACACTGCTCCTGCAACAATCACCTTTCTATCAACCAACTCCTCCCTTGGAGTGCTTTTCAGGACCCTGAGGCATGGAATAAGCCTCTCTTGCATGTCTGGAATACCTTCCCATATCTCTGCCATATCAACAAGTCTGGAAAGAAAAGAAGAGGTTTTCCCATAGGCAAGTGCCAGTTTCTCCATGAACGAGGCTGCCTCAATGTCCTCGTTAACCATCCATTCCTGAGCCTCCTTGGCTGTTACCATCCCGTGCTCTACATCCTTGGCTCTTTCCTGTGAGGGATTGAGGAGAGGAGGAGCTACTGCATCACCCTGATCAAGTGGCTGGGCCAGATGTCGTATGTACTCCTTCAGGCGCTCAACTTCCTTTTTATACTCTTTCTTCTTAGCCACTTCTTTTTCCAATCTCGCTTTGATGGTCGAGATAGAATTATCTAGTTCCTCCACTTCCTGACCTTTTGTGGTTGGGCCAAGATCAATGGTGGTTATGGCATACTCTTGAGGAGTGATCTCATCCTGTGGCTTATCCACTGTTAGTACTGCGATGTGTATGGAACGACTGCCTACCTCGTCCCGCTGAATGGTGGAAAATTTCTTGGTCGGCTTCTTAATTGCAACCTATTCCAACCTTGCTAAGAAATCTGCAGTATCGTCTTCCTCTTGAGCTTCTACAGGTGCCTGAATCTTCATCCTCTCTATCAGCCAATCTGGAATGGTCGGCTGCTCGATTCCATATTCTACCTGAACCTCTTCCTCATTTGGAACATCCACGACCTCTTTGAGAGCGGAAATCATTCCCTCTTTGAAGTCATTATTTTGGACTTCCATCTCATTATCTGAACCTAGTATTTTCGTGCTCGTAGGTGATGAGGGCTCCTTGTCATCCAACTGAATAGGTTCATTATTCTGTTCCAGAGCTTCAGAAGGTCCAATCATTTTGACCAAGGACCCATCTATGGTAGCCACCAGCTCGTCAATGTTCTGAGATGCTGCTTAGTGAGATGACTCTCCCTTCCGCCTTTTCTGAACAGGTTCTACACTTGGAACTACTTCCTTTCTTTTCTCTCTAATCTCAACCAAATCTTGATGGGATGCACTAGCATTGGAGGAATATGACTCTGTCTCACTCAGTAGATCATACGTGAGCATTATTCTTTTATGTCTCATCTCCTGGACATGATGGTCAACCCACCACTGAGAGTATTTGACCACTGGTCTCATTAATGTTGCTAAGTTTGAGTGCTCAAGCTCTGACCACCTCATAGGAGGAAGAGGTCAACTCTCCTCGAAACATGGTTGAATGTAGTTCCCATCGTCCTGCAACTGGTCAAGCACCTGACAAAGTTCAATCGCCCTCATGAAGTCTACTGGCATTCTGGACCATAGTCTCCTTTTGACTTCATATTCATCAATGGCATTCACCCAGAAGTCTTCAAGTTCCACTCTATGCTTGTACCTTCTCCCATCCACTGTCCAGATGTGATGGTGTGGGTCAAAGTTGACCCTAGACTTGTAGGCCGTGAACGGGTACCATTGGATTTCCAACCTAGCGCTCTCAGCTGCCTGCACTGACAGACAGTACTCCAACATATTCCCGATGAAAAATGGGAATGTAACAGATGCCTTCTTGGTTGGCCTCTGGATGTTTTGATACTCCTCTAACTGTCTCAGGACCTTGAGAAAAATCATCTGATTTGTCAGATAGATGGGAAACTTATAGGGATTTCCAGTAAATCCCTGGATCCGGACATATGTAAATTTTGGGAACTCGATGAACCAAGATCCGTATTTACTGATTAAACTCTTCGCCTCATGACTCAGCCTCTGATGCACTCCCCCTTGAAGTGTTATTGTAATGTGCATTAAGAAGGCATCATGCACCCTTCTGAAATGAGACTTCTCCTTCAACTGGAGTTGTGGGTAGCAATCATAAGGTCTGAGTTCGTTTTCTCTGCTGCCAACTTTGCCCTTGCAAACTAGTCCTGAATATTTATATGATCTGGCCAATAAGTAGACAATATATGAGCTCATATGAAAAGACTTAGTCTCTTCCAGATTGACCAACTGCTCGTGAAGATTGTCACTTATCATTCGTGACCAGTTGAACATTTTTACACCAGAAGTGATCTCATCTATGAAGTAATACATCCAGCTCTCGAAAAATGCACCTTACGGGTTGCCAACTACTCTATTCAACATCAAGATGATGTCCCCAAAATCCTCTTTGAAGTCTGTCTGGCGGGGTCTCTTTGGCATCTTCTTTATTGACGGCTTAGGTTTGTCCATCCATGCCTTGTTAACAGTTGTGGCGCATAAGTCTGGTTGGCTATCATATAATTTCTTGGCTTCTTCCTTGGTCTTATAGACAGTCTGTGAATGTGTTGGGATGCCGAAGGTTTCTTGGATTTCCACCTCGCCCAAGTGTGCCAAAATTTTGCCGTCAGGTGCAATAATCTACCTCTTCTGAGCATCATAGTGAATAGCACATTCCACCATCAATTCTGCACAATCCATTGCAGGTGGGAACCCAGCTACTTGAAGGATCCCATTCCTTACTATCCGTCTGGCTATCGGCGTCGGAAGCCCATTCTTTCCATACACTCTTCTCTTAAACTCTTCGAAGTCGACATGTCCCAAATTGGTGTCTATGACATTTTTCCATTTTGAAGTGATTTTAGACTCCCGCTAGACACCTTTGTTGGCGAACTTCATTGTCACCTTCTTTGATGGTTTGCCTGTCGTGGTCATCAACCTGCAGTCCAAAAGATTAACATTAATACAAAGACTTTTTCAAATAATTTATTTCTAGACCGTGTGTTCAAATAATTTACTTTCAGCTTATTAAATAATTGAACTGCTACGAAAAAGCAAGCTGAAAGAAAATTAATGAAGTTGAAATTTTAGCCCAAATTGAATCAGCATGAAAGAGACAGAAGAAGAATGGTGAATTTATTCAACTAAACATCAAACCTCAGTAAAAGACTCCCGGTTACAAATCAGATTTAAACTCTGATAATTTACTCAAAAAGCAAGTGATGAAGTGCACCCCTCTTGCACAGAAGAATTTGACTTTCAACAATTAAATATTTTCCTTTCTCAAGAAAATTCTTCTTCAACATAAAATTCCTTCTTCCTTTGGGAAATTCGATCTTGCCTGCTGAATAATTGACTGCCTTAGAATTTCGAGAGAGATTAAATTTCTCTTCAGCTATGTGTGAGAAATGAGTTGTTGAAACTCATTATGATGCTGAAGAGCTTGATTTGTTTTAGCAACCGCCTTCTTCTTTCTCGATCTCGATTTGTTTTCTCTTGTTCAAACAGGAAAGTTTCCTTTATTTTTCGAAAAGAATCTGTGTCAAGCTTATCCAGGCAAATCTCTTTGATTTTCAAAAATTCAATTTTTGCTTGAAATGTTTATCTTTATTTTTCGAATTTTGAAAAATCATTAAATATTCAATTAAGTTCAATTTTTTCAACTTTAAATTCATGGCGAATTTAATTTTTCCCCTCGGATTTTGCCTTGGCCTGGCACAAATTATCTTCTTCCAATATACGTCTGGCAAATTTAACTTTGTCCAAAACTTTTAAATTTCTGAGTAGTTGAAAATCAATTATTAAAATATTAAAATATTTTAATTTATTCCAACCCGTTCATTTTAGACCCATGGATATTTCAATTTTCTCTTCATTTTCTTTGGCCAAAAGTTTATTTTCCGATTTTATTCCCAATTTCGTCTAGCCAAGTCAAAATTTAAGCCATTCTGTCGACAATTGTTATGCCAGATCCTTATTTTTCCCTGCCATGGCGCATTTTTTTTATTGCACTGAGCTTATTTTCTTTTGCCAAAGTCAATTTTTTCCTCGCTCAGACGAATTTCTCTAGGAAAAGTCTTTGTTTGGATGTCTTTCTTAGGCGAATTTCCTTGACGCTTGACAAATTTTATCCCTTCTGGCCAAGGGCGATCTTTCCTTTCTCTTTGCCTTGTGCATTTTTCTCTGGCCAAATTTGTCAAATTTATAACATTTTCTCCAGACATCCATACTTAAGCGATTTTTAAATTTCTCTTCCGTTTTCATGCTAGGCACACTTCATTTTTTTCTTCACCTTGGCCTAGGCGGACTTCTTTAAGTCTTTTCCACCTTCCACATGCCATGGCGGACTTCCTTTAGCACTTTCCTTTCAAACTTTAACACTTTGCTTCTTGAAAATGTTACAACACAGCCAAAATTTTGATTTTCCACCCTTTTAGGCTTCCATACTTAGGCAAATTTTTTAATTTTCTTTCTAGGCATCCAACACTTAGTGAAATTTTCAATTTTTTTCTCTCCCATATGCCTAGGTGGACTTTCCTACCTCTTGGTCAAGTGAAGGCGGACTTCAAAGGGTGTTTTCCTAACCTCTCTAAGGCTTGGGCGGAGTTTCTAGAGTCCTTGCCAAGTCTAGGCGGACTTCTCAAGCATCTTGGACAAGTGGGGCGGACTTCAAAGAGTCTTGGACACTTCCCTTTGAGGCTAGGTGGACTTTAAAGAGTCTTAGACATGCTTCCTTGTGGCTGGCGGACTTTCCTTAGTGTTTAGCCAAAGTATGGTGGACTTGCCAAGATCATGGCTCTTCTCTCTTGTGGCTGGGCGGACTTTGGATAGTCCATGACATCCTTCCTTGTGGCATGGCAGACTTCCCAAGATCATTGACACTTCTCTCTTTCCATCCCACATTTCAAGGACCAGCTTCTTTACCTTGAAAATGGTGAATTCTTCAGACTTAGCCAAAATTTTCATGAATTTCATACTCTTTTGGGTGATTTTTCTATGATTTTTGCTCAGATCTAACTAATTTTTGGACTGATTTTTCCAAATTCTGATGCTTTTTCAGTTTGATTTTCTCAGACTTTTGACTGATTTTTTTATGCTTTTTTTTATTTTTCACTTGATTTTTCGATTTTCTCTTTGATTTTTCAATTTTTAAGTTGATTTTTGGATCTAAAGATGGAAAGTTGACTCATTGACTAGGGTTGACTTTCTAAAAATAGAAAAATCAAAATCCCTAAAAAATAGGGAACCCCGTTTGGTCCAAAAATGCCAAAAATGAAAAAACAAAAAAGCAAAAAAGCAGATTCCCTAAAAAATAGGAAGTGCCAAAATTGGCCGAAAGCATAGGTGATCCTCATTTCCTGAGCCTTTTGAGCACTTATGTGACGTTTAGGCACTGATTCAAGCATGGATTATTAACTCGGCTCGGATGACTCCTGAAAAACTGACTTGAAACTTTGAACAAGGTGACCTCATGAAACCGTTGCAAGGAGACAAAACCCTAAAAACAAGCAGACTACTGGGGGTCCCCATTGGCGATGGGGCGATGTGTGAAAAGGTCACAACAAGTTCCTAAGTTATATGTTGCTCAGGACGCCAACACAACTTTCAGATGACAGTGCATCGCACTGGCGTCCTAGATCTGCGCTGACGTCCTAGATCTGCGCTGACGTCTTCTGGCTGAGAACTCTCTTTCCTGGGATAAAATACTTCTGATCCGACTCTCTCAGGATCTCTGACTACTTCTTTTGAAACATAATTGCATCCTTGGTTCTTAATCGTTTTGTTATCTTGAGGTGTATAAGGGAAGTTCGTTCCTTGGTGATCTCTCGAGAAAGGAGAGACCCGTGTGCAGCGAATCCCTCTTATATCACACAAATAAACATGAAACATGAACAAACTTACATAAAAACATGATGCTTGACTAAAATAAATGTTTTTTTAGTTCTACTAATTCTTCTCTTGACTTGCCTTGGCTAATTTTAGGATGCAAAATTTGCTCAATAAAAATGACAAGATTAAAATGGTGAAAATGATTTGTATTTATATGCAATTCTTCTCATTTCTCAAAAACAAAATATCGATAGCCTTGACAAATGATTTTAACTTTTCAAATAATAAAATACTAACACCGACATATTTAAATTTTAGCAAAAAAGGTTGGACAAGGGCATCGGGTGCCCCAATCTAGACTCATCCTTGTCAAGGCCTTAAACATCAATATGAAATATTAAATGTTTATTTTCAATCCCATCTTAATTTTTTGACAATATTTATAAAACGGGAAAATTAAATGCATAATTAGGTCCAAGCACATTGGGGGGGGGGGGGGTAAACCTAGTGTGAAATTGTCAAGGGTGACAAATTTTGACACTACAGACTATAAATTTCTCTAATCTTGGCAGCACTATCATTGGTTAGGCTTCAACCACTGCCAACTAGGCATGATTGGGAGATAGGACACCCTCCTACCTCCCGTTACCAATGGCCTAAAAAAATTAATGGAATCGGGCATATGACCACTAGCCTTTGGTCCATTAAATCCTCTACATCATATGATATCACCTGCACCAAAAAAATTTTCACCACCCAATGAAATTTATAAATACCAAATCGATGTCACATGTACCCTACTGATGTCGATGCTACATAGAGAAAATATGCCAAAGAATATTCTCTATTGATTAAGATCGAAAACTGTGATTGTATAGACCATATGGGTTTCGTACAGTCATATGAAATCCAACCTATGAAGATTCTTTTAACCCCTCAAAAGATGGCCTATTTTATTCTCTAAAAGGTTTCAATTTTTATATCAGTCTATAATTCCTTTTGGATTCAATTGTGAGGTCTATTTTTACCCAAGAGGCGATCTATAAAATCTCACCTCCAAAACCCTCATAAAAAATTCCCAAACAAAAAAATCATTTGCTAAATATCCATAAAACTCCATATCTACAACAACCCATATATGCAAACAAATCTAAAACCTTGAAAATATTTTTTTCTTATTTTTGTAAGACCATAGATTCAACCATGTACAAGATTCCACTCACACCAAGGATTAACAATCAAGGAAATGTCATCTCTTACAACTTGAAAACCAAGCTCTAATACCAAATGAAAAGAAATTTGTAGCAATAATCACCATTTTCACATCCCTTATAAGAGAAAAATTTTCACATCCCTGCAAACGACCTCCATGTTGGATGATGTAGTAGGAGAAAAAATAAAAATAAAATAATAAAGACTTGAAAGGACATAGACAACTGGGGAGACAACTATTAAAGAAGAGGAATGTCGGTGTGGGGCAAGAAAGGGATGGCCTCACCATTAATACGATATGACATCCTAGTTCTTTGGTCATTGAAATTTTCAGGTGCATGGTAGTCATTAAAAACCCTCCACAACCCCTTATTTTCTCATTCATTTTGGTTGGAAGGCAAAGAATGTAGGAAACGACATAGAAAAGAGAGGACAAAGGGATGTGAAGGAAGGTAGAGAGTGCAAGCAGAGGGACAAAACAAAGAAAGGATGTAGTAAGCAGAGGCAATATACAAATTGGGCATGGTGTTGAAGAGACATGCAAGTATATCATGTTATCACTTAGGGATTGGTTGGCATAAAAGACAGACTCCATAACCCATGATAAAATCATTTTCTTACGTTGGAGCTTAAGTTTCAGAGGAGGAATAGTGCATTAAGGGAATGTAGTGAACGTAAGGTGAAGAGAAAATCAAGCAAATGGGAAGGAGGTGTGGGAAGTTGATGGTGACCACATCAACGAATACAGGTATGCCCTTAACTAAATGGTTAGGCATAGGAGGTGTCAATTCATATTTGTTTACAATTTTCTGCCCTACTTCTAGGTGTCAGATAACCTTATTAGATATTTTTCCTCTATGAACTCCATATCAAAATATTACAGTTTGGGTTGTGTTGGGGCTTATGGAGCTATAAATTCCTTCTCTACACCTCTGTATTGTAAGCATTTATTTATATATAAATTTTACTTGTATGTAAGGAGTGAAGGGAGAGTGAATAACATCATTTTCTAGTTTGACGTCTTAAGATTTTGTGACAATCATTTTTTGATTTTCATGTTTATAATATCTAAATTCAATGATAGCATATTCCCTATTTTACTTTTTCCTCGCCCGTCCTCTGGCCACGTTTGAACTTCCTGCACGCGTGGTGGATTCTTCCCTCGGGGTACCCCATAGTCCCCCTCTTCCCATCCCTGACCTGAGCCTTGCCGTGTCTCATGTGGACTCGTGTCCCTCGGGAGACACTCCTGGTAGGACAAGTCTTTTGACTACGGATCTTTTGGTTCCTCTCGTGTCTTCAGTTGAAGTGCCAACGATTGAGATTCCTTCTAAATCCCTTGGGTGGAAAGATATTCTAACCAATAGTAAACTGGGCCCTCTCCCTCCTCCTCCTCTTGGGGATGAGTTTATTGTGTCTGGAACAAACTTTGCTATTTCTCATTCAGTCACCAATAGGATTCTCTCATCTATGGAGAATGCAGTTGTGGGTAGGTTTCTCTCTTTCCGCCGAACTGTGGATATGGTCAAGAAATGGGTTGTTGTTAAGTGGCGACTCAAGGGAAGTGTGGAAATTTGTGCTATGTTTGGTGGGCTTTTCCTCTTCAAGTTCACAATGCTAGAAGATCTGTTATTTGTTCTATCTTCAGGACCCTGGATTTATGGTAAACATAATTTGGCTTTATGCCGCTGGAAGCCATGTTTTAACCCTGATGTGGATCTTAATAAGTCAACTTTGGTCTGGATTCACCTTCCTGGGTTGTCGTTGGAATACTGGGATGAATCAATATTTAAGAGCATTGGTGATTCCTTGGGAAACTTCATCATTGCTGACTCCATTACCAGATCGAAATCCAAGTTAGTGTTTTCCAGCTTCTGCATGAATATTTGTGTGAACAAATCTTTGCCTAACTCTGTTAAGCTCTGCTCTAAATTCAGGTCCTAGGTTCAACCGGTATGCTATGAAAATGTTGTGGTTTTTTGTCAGAAGTGTGCCAAACCTTAGCACCTTATTTTTTACTGCAAGTCAACCTTTATTAAGGATCCTAACAAGGGAGACTCTGCTGCTCCTTCTGGTTCTCCTCCTGGTATTGAAGACCCATCCAAAGATGATTCGACACCTTTGACAGTTTTCTCTGACATTCCTAGCTCTGAGACTCCTCTACCCGAGTTAGTGGTCAGCGAAGAATTTCCTAATCCTGGTGTTCCTATTCCTATTTTTTTGACTAGGATTGATCCGGTTGAGGGCCTTGCTAACTTGTCCTTAGCTGAGAATGTGGCTAGTGTTAATGTACTGGGAAGTAGATAATCTTTCTCCTAGCATGGCTTCTAGGGGATGAGGTCCCTACTGGTGGTGTGTTGTCAAAGGTGACCTCAGTTAGAACAAGTGAGACTTTTGGTGAAGAGGGTGAAATATGGGAGGATATGGGCATGTGCAAGGCGTCTGCTTTCGTCTCAAAATATTTGAAACTCGAGTCTATTGTTGATGAGGAGAATTGGATAACTTTGAAGAAAAAAGGGAGGAAAAAAAAAGTAGATGTGGGAGGTGACTCCAAGCTAGGTAGACCAAGCCAAAGATCCACGAGATTAAGAGAAACCACAAATGAGATTGTCTTGGGAAAACAAAGGACATTGGAAGTGTCCTATAAGAAAGGTAAAAAATGAAGGTTATGTCTTGGAATATGTGTGGGATGAATAGCTCCCATAAGTAACTTGCCTTAAAGAATTATGTTCTAAAACATAAGATAGATGTCTTACTCCTACAAGAAACTAAAATGAAGAAAGCTAGTTTTGATAATATTGCTAAGTACTTGTGGCCTGGGGCCTCCTACTTTTACAGTGATGTTGAAAGGGCCTTTGGAGGTCTAGCGGTGCTCTAGAACCCTTCTAGACTAAATGGAACTGAACTATTATGCTGTCAGAATAGTGTTGGGGTCTCTTTCACCTTCCCTGGCGGCTCTTGGTCGCTTATCAATGTTTATGCGCCCAACCAAAGGAATACTAGACTAGCCCCATGGATGTCTCTTGCTGACTAGATAAAAAACAACAGTGATTCTCGCTGGCTGGTGGCTGGGGACTTCAACTCCCCCCTATTTCCCTCGGAGAAAAGTGGTGGTCTTATTGACTACTTTGACAACATGGCTGATTTGGCTAATTTTTTTAGTGCTACAAGACTAATTGACATAGATTTGTTGGGCCAAGCTTTTACCTGGTCCAACAGACATATGGGTGAAGACTTAATTCAAGTTAGATTGGATCGCTTACTTTGTTCTTGCAATTGGTTTGGCCTGCTTAGTGCCACTCTGCATGCCTTACCTAGGACTATTTCTAATCACAATCCTTTGTTGTTAGCTTCTTGTGATCAGTCTGTTGTTGGACCTTATCCCTTCCACTTTGAAATCATGTGAAATTCCCACCCTGATTTTAAAATGAAAATTGCAGAATGGTGGAATATCCTTGTGTGTGGTTCCCTCATGTTCAGAATCTTTTTTAAGCTTAAACACATTAAATTTATGGTGAAAGGTTGGAACAAAAGGGTCTTTGGGGATGTTTTCTAATAGAAAAAAAATCATTGGGGAAAAGTTGAAAATGGTTCAAAAGAGAATGGAGGAGGGTGATATCATTCTTCCCACTTGCAACCAAGAGGAGAACCAGTGGGAGTGGGAACAAATTCTCAAGAAAGAGATCTTCTGGAAATAGACATCCAGGGTGCAATGGTTGAAAGAAGGAGATAGGAACACCTCCTTTCATATTTTTGTTGTCAAACACAAGAGGAGGAACCAGATAAAAAAGTTACACAATGCTCAGGGAGAGGTTGTTTGTTTGCCCTCCCTCATTGGTTTAGTGGTTGCGGACTACTTCCATAAGGCTTATACGGCTCCTATTGATGCTCCTAACCCGACTCTTGACAGTTTGTTGGTGACTCGCTTCTTAACTTAATATCCCAGAATGACAATATGGGGATTCTCAGTGTTGTTACACCTAAGGAGTTTAAGCTGGCCACATTCAATATGGGGTTCTTTAAAGCCCCTGGCCCTAATGGTTTCCCTCTGACTTTCTTTCAGTCCTTTTGGGAGATCATTTGTGAGGACCTTATTCTAGCTGCTTGAGATTTCTTCAAATCTAGTAAGATTCTTAAACAACTAAATCGCACATTCATTTCTCTTATACCCAAGGTGGTTGATCCTCAAAATATGGTAGACTTTCTCCCTATCATCCTTTGCAATACTTTTTATAAAATCCTCTCAAAAAATTTGGTCAACCGCATCAAACAACTCCTTGATAAAATTATCAGCCCTACTCAAAAAGGGTTTGTGTCTGGTAGGCATATCCTTGATGCTACCATTACTACACATGAACTAATTCATTCTATGGATAGGTGCAACTATGTTGGAATGGCCCTTAAACTGGACATACCTAAGGCCTATGGCAAGGTGATCTGGGATTTTGTCCCTAAAGTTCTTGCTAAGTTTGGGTTCAACCAATTAGTGATCAATCTTATTATGGAATGTGTTACTACTATTAAGTACTCTGTATTGGTTAATGGCTCTCCTTTTGGGTTTTTTCATGTTGGGAGAGGTATCAAAGAAGGAGACCCCATGTCTCCCTATTTGTTTATAATGGTGGTGGATGTGCTAAGCAGGAACTTCTCTAAGATGTTGACTGAGGGTTCCATAAAAGGAATTAAGACTGCTTCCACCCTTGGGCCGACTATGATCCAACAATTTGTGGATGATACTTTTCTATTTGGGAAAGCCTCGGTGTTGGAAGCCAGGAAATGGAAAAATTGTCTCAACAATTGTGTTGCTTGCTCTGGACAATGCATTAACTATAATAAAAGCATGATTTACTTCTTTAACAACACTCCCAACCTACAAAATTGGGTGATTGCTATTCTGGGATGTTAGAGTGGTTCTCTCCCCTCAATTTATCTTGGGTTACCCCTAACCATCAAAGATGTTACTCCTGAGTTTTTGAATTTTATCCTTGAAAGGATTCAAAGGAAGCTTGTTGGGTGGAAAGGCTCTTTACTTAGCCATGCTAGTAAGCTTTAGCTTCTTTATGCTATTCGTCAAGGTATCCCTATCTATTTCCTTCCATTTGTAAGATACCTAGATATATTGTAGAAAATTTTGAGAAAATCCAAAGGTCTTTCCTTTGGTCGGACACTGAGGAAAAAAAGAAACTCGCTTTGGTTAAGTGGGATAAGGTTTTTCAACCGAAACGTTGTGGTGGTCTTGGGATAAGAACCATTTCTAATTCTGATAAATCTCTTATGGCCAAAGTGGGTTGGGATCATCTCAGGGATAGGAAGGACTAGTGTGAGATAATGAATGCCAAATACCTTTTGAACCGACCGTTGATTGGCTTCCTTTTGGAGGCCCACCCTACGGGGTCCTTGGTTTGGAAGGGTATATGCAGTCTTTAGGACCTTATGAGGAAGGGGATCAAATGGAAGATAGGTAATGGTAATAAAAGTAGATTCTGGGAGGATTCTTGGTTACTTGACTCTCCGCTAGAATTTTCTAAATTAAGGTTTCTTAAGGGTCGGGCTCAACAAGTGTTTGGTATATATATATTAGTGATTATCTTATTGGACCCGTGAGAGCTAGGAAATGGAATGACATTAGCCTTTGTTTTCCTTTATCCCCTAATCTATGTATTTTAGCCAAGATGTTGTAGGAGTTACTCTCTCTCACCAGGATACCCCCTTCTCATTGTGGGGATGAATTCTTTTGGATCCATGATAATCGGGGTGATCTTATTGTTAAATCTGCTTACAGTCAGCTAGCTGACTAGGGTGTGGTCAACAATCTATGGAAAAAGGTTTGGAATAGATACATGATACTGAAAGTTAACTTCTTCTGGTGGATTGTTCATCATAACAGAATTCTTACTAAGGATAATCTAAGGAAAAGGGGATTCCAGATCCCCAGCAAATTCCTTTTGTGTAAATGCAACGAAGAATTGGTGGATCATCTACTGTTACACTACCCCTTTTATGTTGAGGTGTGGGAGCTGGCTTTTGGAAGGCTGGGGATTCAGTGGATTATGAGTAAGGACATCACATCCTTTATTTTGAGTTGGTCTGTACCCTTTACCCATCCGTTAACTGGTGAAATTTAGAACCAAGTTGCTCCCATTATATGTTGGTGTTTATAGAAAGAGAGGAATAATAGGATCTTCAGGAACACTAAGATGAATCCAAAAGAGGTATTTGGTATAGGAGCTCATATAATTGGGGAAAATATCTCTCTTTTCAAAGGTAAAACCCCCAATAAAGGTCCTACTAAGATGGCAATAAGCATAGCTAAAGCTTGGCATTAGAACCTGGATGCCAATTCGTATGACAACTCCAAAATTCTAGCTAGGAGGGCCACTATTTGGAAACCCCCTGACAGGGGCTGGTTCAAACTAAACTTTGATGGGGCTGCTAAGGGAAACCCGGACAGAGCAAGTATAGGAGGTGCAATTAGAGATCATAGAGGAAAGTTACTGGCTGGTTATGTTGGGGGGATTGGTCTTCATTCTTTTATGATAGCGGAAGCTAGAGCGTTGTTAAAGGGCTTACAGATAGTTGTCTCCTTGGGGAAAGAGAACCTGCACATTGAAGGTGACTCTAAGTCCATTATTCATGCTATTAATTTTGATAGACTACTGGGGTGGAACATTAAGGATATTCTTCTTGACATTGGATTCCTTGTGTCTAAATTAAAATTAAAGGTGGCCAGTCATATTTAAAGAGAGGGGAACCAAGTGGCTGATGCCTTAGCCAATTTTGGCTCTCACTGGAAATTATCCAAATGCTAGTGTGATTTAAGTTTACTTCCACCTAATATTCAGAGTATTATAGTAAAGGAAAAAAACCCTTACTTAACCCATGATCAAAACACATGTGCTTAGCTGTATTTCTAGGGGGTCCACATGCTTGTTCGTTGGGCTATGTGGTCTTATTGTTTTGATGAAATGGATGATTAGTTGTATCGATGGGATGGATAACAAGTGGATTTTTTCAAATTATAGGATGGAGCCTGTTTGGAAAAAGGAAATCATGTTTTGCTACGACAAGTACCGGATGATTCATTCTAAGTTGATCTGTACTTGTTGTAATCTCCTTATGGGGATTTACTCAAGAATGCAGATTTTCAAATTCCTTGTTTTCGATTTTGATGTGACTTGTAATTATGAGATAAAGCTCCTTTTTGGCCTTTCTTTATCCTCTATTTTGGTTTTGCACCTTATAGCTTCTATATGTGTTATAACTAAAGTTGACCAACCCTTAAATGCTATCAATTTAGAGATTGCTAACTATGGCCCTGTGGCTATCCTTCCTAGATTTCAGTATTTTTGCTAGGTGGAAGGAAATCCTTCCTTGTCGAGCATGTCCTTTCTGCTTAGCCGTTTATGCGAGGAAATCCTCATTAATGCCTTTGCTAAGATTGTTTCAAGGAAATTATTTACTCATGCATGTGACCTATCCTTAGGCTTGATTCCCAAAGATTGTCGTTTATGGCTTAAATGCCTTATTGTGCAAGTGATTTTTCACATTGCAATTATCTCTAACATTCTATTTTTTCAGGGTTCCTGGTTATACTATGCGCAGTGCGGAATCATGGGGCATGATAGGGTGCAGACGAAGCCAGATAATTGCAATGAATTTTACAAGGATCCGCTAGTCTGGCACATTTGTGTCGAAGGTGGCATTGCTCCTCTGATAGAGAAACTTATGGGCCATGACCCTAATATTTCAACCTAGTTCGTCAACTCTTGGAAGAATCAACATTTGTCTTTGGGAGGCATCTCCTTTACGGTGGATGAGGAAGTGATTGTGTAGGCGACGGGTCTCCAGTGCTCTGGCATGAAGCATCTTAAACATTCAAAGACCCAAGACAATGTTAGTATGGAAAAATTCTTTGTGGGAGATGAGAAGTCGATGCGCAACTAGTCTAGGTTTAAACAAGAGGATCTCCCTTAGCCATGGAACTAGGTGTGTCTTACGTTGATGAAATATGTCACGATGGAAGGAAGGTACAAGACCTATTACTTCTACCATTTTCCCTTGTTAAATTACCTTAGGCATAAAGTTTTACTGAGCTTTCCCTTTTTGCTGCTAATGGACCTTGAAAACTCGGTCAAAAAATGTGTGGAGTCTGTTGCTTTAAATCCCATTGAACCTACTCCCCTGCTGCTCCACCAAGGTCTTATCCTAAGACTCTACCACTTTCATCTAGCCTTATTCCCTCTGAAACCAATTTCGGTTGTCTAAATTGAGGAAATTGAGCCCCCCACTGAGACCAACTTATCTCAACCCGAATCTAAAGGCACGGTCAAGAAGAGTCACTCGGTCCCTACTGATTCTCAGAAACCCAAACCTGCTACCAAAAAACTTAAGGGTATCAAGGGACCTTCCCAAACCTATGCGACAACTAGCCTATGTGACCTCAAGTCTACCCCTGCTAAGACTCCCAGTAAGCCTGCCCCAAAAAAGAAAGGTAAGGAGGAGAAGGAGCCTCTGAATAAAGGGAAAAATGTTGTGAGCAAGGACTTGTTGGGTGATACGGTGGTTGTGGAGATTGTGGTTATTAGATGTGATGTCATCATTCGGCAATCTGGCAGGTTGGAAAAGAACAGGAAAAAAGTGCATATTAGGGATTTGGACACTGAAGAGGAGTTGTCAGACAACAAAGATAGAAGAGTTGAAGAGGTATCAGAAGGCAAGGAAGGTGAGAAAGACAAAGGTCCCTCAACCATTTTTGACAAGGTTAAAGCTCAGAAGGAGGTTTCGGCCTCTCACTCATCGGAACCACTGGATATTGAGCAGAATGATCCTAACTATACTACAGGCAGCAAGGAGGAGCTCAGTGTTCTGAAAGAAAGAATGGATAAAATGGACAAAAAATTTAATGGTTTGACCCGTTTCATGGTCAAATTATTTCACTGTGTCACTAGTACCCTGTCAACTGTCATGAAGGATGAGATGGAGATGAAGAAGACTAAAGACCGCTAGTAGTGGATCAGTGATGATTTGGTTCAGCTTCTGTCAAAGAACTAGGAGAATGCTAGCTAGTTGGCAGTTGGTTTGTTGTTGGTCCGAGTATTGTTAGTTCGCGTCTGTTTTTGGTTTTGTGTTTTGTTTTGTTTCTTTTTCAATCTTGGACTCTATTGGCCCTTGTGGCTCTCTGTGAAGGGTACAACACCCTGAAAATGTTGCTTACTATATCAAAAACATATTCCCTATTTTATTGGATCTGTGCTTATAAAGTTTTATATAAAAGGACTAAATATAATTGATTACCTTGCAAGATTTAGGTGTTGTATGGTGTTTTTATACTAATATTCTGATAAGAACAACACCATTAGCATGGACCCCATGAAGTGCTACAAATGATATTTTTCTCCTCAAATTAAGTAGATTTTGCAATAAGGTTTCTCAATGTGCTAGGCAACTAATTGCATTGATCAAGTCAATGGAAATATGAGTACAAGTTTTTATTGGTATGATATATTGCTTCTCTATCAGATCACCTGTTGTAAACCTTTAAGATACTATTTAACTAGTTATAAGTGTCAAGTGCAAATACTATCTAGTCCCAAAACCAGACTATTACAAGAATAATGGGTTACATCATAAGGTAAATGAAACTAGAAGTTAAGAATATAATTACTAATATTATGGAGTGTCTATATTTATGTGAATATATGAAAAATATAGTGATACCACATTCACACTTTACAAAAGATATATTTAATGTTACAACTTGATAATTTTAGTAATTTGCTAATATGGTGTTAAAGGCTTTATATGAAATGTCTGTTGGCATCTTAAATATGAGAACCTTGTTATGACAATTATCATGAGAACATAGGAATAATATTATAGTTGTAGCAACAAATGCTTGGATTAATTTCAGAGAATGGGACAATTCATTATAGAAAAAAAACTCAAAAAACTAATAATAAATTACAACACATATGAGAATTTTGATGACCAACATAAAGAATAATGAGTTTCTATGGGAAAATTTATCCTTAACCTCCTGAAGATTTGTCATTGATGTTTTGTGTAAAATCAATACTAATATATTTTAAGATAGGGATGCATATATGTAGCCAAGTAAATAGTGTGCCAATTGAAGTGTATAATAGCCCTAAAAGCTTAGCTTGCATAAATTTATGTTTGTGCAAGATATGAGATAGAGTTGTAAATGTATACATTTGAATAATATTCTCTTCATTTGCAGTTCATTAAATGGTGCTTAACCAATAATGATGTCATCCAATATGTACCATTATGAAAGGTGAAATTGTGTTATTATGATGTTAGTAAAGGGAAAGGTTTAATTTGTTATTATTTCTTTGTGAGATACACATCTAGAATACTAATGTTATATAGCAGTAAATTTTATACTTTACCCCATGCTAAACAATGGAACATTTTATTCCTAGTAAAAATACTAGTACACATGGTACTAAAACCTCATTTCTCATGGAAGTAAAGAAAGCAGTTGATGGGTAGCATTTTCTCCCTATTTGGCTCTACCATATCCATTGATGTAGATATATCTACCTATGACTTATTTGAAAGGCTCTATAATGACATCAAGGGCCTAAATATTGTATTTATTCCTTGTTGGTTTACAAGTTTTATTTGTATTAGAACTAATATTTTTGTTGGCTTTTGTGTCAAGAAAACCCTTGTAAACATTTGACGGTCAAAGTTGAAAATTCAAAAGAGTGCAACGATGGTTGTTATTGTGGTAAATATTTATAATAATTAAAAAATGCTAGTGAAATTGAGTTATACCAACCATTTCATTATGAAATTGGGTTTGTGTGAACCAAGGTAATTTTGTATTGAATAATAAGCCCAACCTTGGGATGTTCAAGTTGGATTAAAAATAATAATGGTGGTGAGGTGCAATCTCGACATACTTGGATGGAAGTGTCTTGGTGCAAGTTTGCTAAATTGGGAACTAGTGTGTAGGTATCCTTGAGAGACCTTGTAAGGAGAACTTCATGCGACTTTGATCCATTTCGAAGCAAGTACATAGGCGGTCCTCAAGCGAAGGATGTCCTTGTGACCTCAAGTCTGTAGGGGGGTCTAAGGGGGGGGATAACTCCTATATTTTGTGGTTGTTCCCAATTGGTTTGACCTTCTCTCTTCAGTAGTCTTCAGATGAGGTCGAATTGGGTATCAAATGGATATGAACAGTTCAGGAATTCTAATAATATATTTAATACATTTATGCTTCTATATAATAGTTAGAATGAAGTGATAGATTGACTACCTTATAGTCGGTATTTGATTAAATGTACATGTTGAGTGCAAGCCATCTTGTGTTGGTTCTATGTGATTGTTTTGTGTTTGTGTAATCAACTCCAAACCTAGAGGTCTCTATGTACAGGCTCTTGGATATGTTGATTGATATTTACTTTTATAGGTCCCCTGACTAGCATTGTGAATCATGTTATGTATGACACACCCAAGTGTGAACCTCAAGAGTATTTGAGTAGTAATAGGTTGTCAATGGACTATGCCAATGATCGATGTTTGGGCTACTACTAAGGATTATCCAACATTCTCTTGGTTCATAGAGGTGGATTTTTATGGGGTACCTTAGTTATGATACGATAATAGTTAGCAGTTTGTCATTGGACTATGCCAATGGCAGATTCCTAGAGCTATTGTTATATCTTTTGGATTAGTCGGCATTCACCTAATTCATGGAGGTGGATTTCTAGGAGCTATCCAGGATTTGATATGATAACGGTTTCATTAGCAGTTACCCTACCATGTGGGTAACAATAACTAGAGCTAACGATTGTATCAGTAGGGTTCATTGGCAATCACTTATAGCATGAGGGTGATGGGTGCCAAGTGTTACCTGGGATTGTGAAGAAGATAGTTGACAATATCACTAAGATCACAAGGTGGTGTGAACACCAAACCTGCAATAAACTAACACAAGAACATCAAACAATAGTTAATCATGTTAGAAACACAAATCAAGCATTCCCTATGAAATTCTGAGGTAAATAAAAAAGAAAACATGAAAATGAGAACATGCAATCAACTTAAAATAGATAAATCTTCATCCCATAGGGGAATTGGTGCTCCTTTGATGTGGAAAGAAGCCCTTTCCCAATCCCTTTGATAACCTTGAATGATTTTGATGATCCAAAGTGTCAGATTTGATGCAAAATGATAACATAAACTAGCTAAAGTGATGAAAATGGTGAAATGTTGAGTAGAAATTCCTATAGTAAGAATGCTTCAAGTTGTGGATCCATATTGTGTAGAGAAAGCCTATATTTATAGGAACCAAGGGTTGAAGAATGAGAGAATTTTTTGAATGTGAGATTAAGATGAGAGCCAATAGGAATGTGACACTTGTCACAAGGCTAATGGATGGAGATGGAGCACATTTTGGGGAATGTGTTGAGTAAAGGAGAATGTAAGAGGAATAAATGAGAATGGTTGAGGATTTGAAAGGTTGTAAGAATAAGTAAATGAATGTGGTTAAAGATTTGAAAGGATGTAAGAGAAGTAAATGAAGATGTAAGAGGAGTTAATGAATGTGTAAGAGGTTATTTAAAACCTTTGGAGGGAAATTGAATGAGGAGGTGGTTGAGAGGAATATTCCTTAGAATATGTCATTGTGAGGATAAATAGAGGAATTAGATAATTAAAAGAAATCATTTTCATGTGCAACTTGGTTAGTTGACCATGGGTTGATTTAACTCTTGAAGAGTTAAAAGCTAGAGGATTTATTAATGATGATTAGAAAGTGATTTAGGATTAATTAATTCTGAATTAATTAATTTGAATGGGTTAGGGGATTGTGACATTTGATTTGATTTAATTTGATCAAATGAGAGGAGTTGGGGGGATTTAATTAAATGATTTGATTTAATTAAATATGATGAACATTAGTCAGAAGAAAGGTGAATTAATCTAATAAATTAATTATTTGATTAATAGTAGAAATTGTTGATTTTAACTAAACAATGTTGATTATTTAATTAATTGGTTAGTTCAAAGTGATTTAGGAAGAAATGGTGTTAATTAATCAGAATCAGATACATAATATCAATCAGGTTTATTTAAGTGTCTATATTTTTCCCCTCTTTGAAGCAATGTACCAGTTGTGTTGGTTTAAAGAATAATAGTGTCGAGATCAAAATTCAAAAAAAATCTAATTTTTTCATATGCCCCACTGTTGCCCCAACGGAAAGAAGTACGTTGGTACACTACCCCCTCAAGAGATCGGGCGAAAATTCCAATTTTAGGTCGATTTCATGACAAAGAGGTTCAAGATGGTGAAATGAGAAGGTTAGACTAACAGATCTTATTATGATGATGATGCAAATGAGATGGTTTTAAGATGCTTAGAATAAAAAATCTATAT
Source organism: Sequoia sempervirens (assembly GCA_007258455.2). Classification (NCBI taxonomy): domain Eukaryota; kingdom Viridiplantae; phylum Streptophyta; class Pinopsida; order Cupressales; family Cupressaceae; genus Sequoia; species Sequoia sempervirens. Next base: position 254,869,965 of record VDFB02353493.1, read on the forward strand.
TATCCTAAACTACTTAAATGATGATGTAATACATGTGAGATGGATGATGTTTCCTATTATGATGATATGCCATGATTATGTAGGATGCAGACAGTTTGTGGATGCAGGATGGATGTGTTGCTATTTTGGTGAATGACATGATACCATGTTAGCGTGAAAGAGAATAGAAAAATGAGAGGGATCAACCCTTCATTCTGAGAAGATGCAGAAGTTCAACAAGTCTATGAGTCGTCGAGACTTTATTAGATATGATGATGAGTGATGATGATGTGTTTCTTATCTAGGGATTGGGTATGTAAAGAGCATAACTTTCCTTATGTTTGATAACACACATATATACGATGCATCAAGGTATAAACAACCAAGATGGTGTGGTATCTAGTGTGATGGACTTTGACTCAACAAACAGATAGGAGTATCCTTGTTCACACTCGACATATGAAACCTTATTAGGATGTACTTCAGAAATTTCAAACACTTCAGACCAAAACAAAAAAGGGAAAACCTCCCAATGTAATAGTCAACGAGACATCCAAAACATCCTCCCTACAAACCAAACAAAATTAGCATGACCAAGGTTATATTACAAGAATATCGAACAAGCACAACAAATGAAAGATATTTGATCAATGCCCCATTCCTTTCTCTCTAAATCGTTTTGATTAAACATCATTGAGAGGTCATCGGAATGAGCACAATAAGATAAATCAAAAGAAAAGATCAAGTAAACAAACAAGCCAATGTTCTTCATACCTCTAGCCAAAGGGATGTGTTTTGCTTAAGATAAGTATCCAAAGTGATTGCCAAAGATAATGCCCATTGCAGGAAGGATGCATCCTAGGACATTTTAGTGGATGGTGGAAAGTTGATAGGTTGTTTAAAAAGGCCGCTAATATAAGGTTTGATTGACATGTGTGAGAATGATCAAGAGTTTGATTTTGCATTTAAAAGTTTGTTGTTTGATTTTGATTTTGTGTTTGAAGTTTGTTTTTGTTGATTGTTTTGGTTGTTTCTATTTGTTTTTCCAAAGGATGAAGGTGACGATTGATTTATTATGGATGATTGATTATCGTGGGTGAAGCGAAATGAGATGGATGGATTTTTTTCAAATATTTGAATGTTTTTTATGTTTTTGAAATGTTATGAGGCTATTTTTTGGATTTTTGAGTTATTTAATTTTTTTTGTGTCTCGAGGGCTCATCAATGATGGCCTTGCCTATGTCTAAGCTTAGAGACGACGTAGTTCGACAACCATGTTTTTGACTTTTTGACCTGTTTTGGGATTTTGATATGTTTTGAATTTTTTTTTGGATTTTTGCATGATTTGAATGTTTTTAATTTTTCACATGATTTTGATGATTTGGATATGGATATATGCTTAATGATATCAATGATCTATTTTAGGATTTTTTTTTAAAACCAAGCTAGGGTTGATTGATCTTATTGATGTATTGATGATGATAACATTGTTGAGGATACAAAACAATGCAAGGATAGTGTTAAGAAACACAAGGAATGGGAAGGATATCCCAAGATGATGATGGATTGATTGGATTTGATTGATCAATATTGTGAAGCTCAGTTTGGAAAAAAAATTGTTTGAATGATTTGATGTGACGATGAAGTGCAAATTAGATACAACTGATATTGATTGTTTGGATTTATGTTCAATGAAAGATAAAGCTTGATAAGGAACATCTTGTCAAAATATGTCATGGGTTTGTGATTTGGATTTTAGCTCACAAATGCTTTGACCAATTTGATTCTACATTGTGCCAATGTTTGAATCACCACATAAGTTGGAAGATATAGATCAAGATTTATTCCCAAAGCAAGATGTAAATATCTACCCCCAATGTCTAGCAATGTATGGAATTCCATGGGTGGATGCTTGGATAGATGTATGGATGGATGGATATGGATTATCTTGTGAGAAGATAAGGTGTTCAAACAGAAGATGCTCATTTGGATAGTGCTTCATGGCTTAGATAATGTTGGGTAGGATAGGATCAATGAAAATGACTCATGTCAAGATGTTTACAATAAGCAAGTGTAAAGTGTACACCAAACTTTGTCAAGATCAAGATAATTTGGAAGATGGATGTAAATGGATGAAAATGGATTGGATAAATGGTTCATGGATGAATGGTTTGATTATGGATAAGACGGATGGAATGTTGGATTTTATTATGGATGGGATAAAATGCTTCCACCTGAATGGGCACATGTAGATGCTTGATTCTGCATATGATACCTATTTTCCAGGTTTTCATCATGGTACCTATCCAAAGTGCCACCATAGTGGTTTTCACTGGAGGATGATTTTTTTCTTTACTATTTTCATAATTTTTTGATTTTTTTAATTTTTGTTTTTGTTTTTTTTTGTGAAATATGTTAAGTTCATGCTGAACCACCTGGTGGTGTTGATGTAGATGCTTTTGTCATAATGTTCCATCGATATCTTGCTTGAAGAATTTGCTTTGCTAAGATACATGTACTTGAATACAACTTTTGAGATTCCTGATCTGCTTTGTTGATACCGAAGTTAACTTTTTCTTTGTGCACACATCACAATAGAATGCCTTCTAAATCCTTATAATGATGAAGGGTGGATGCCAATACATGGTCAATGTGAGAATTGGATATCATGCATGGAGGAGTGGATGGTGGAGTATGCTTAGGAATAAAAGATGGATTGGTTGATATAGTTTGGAACCTTTGACTCTCCAAACTTGTGAAGATGAGCAATGATGGATGGATACGGAAGTGTGCATGGAATTATGACCAGCAGCTTGATATAATTTGTATGTTGCTTGAGAAGCCTGCTTTTGCATTTGTGGACATCTTTGATGGATACATTTCCCTTTTTGATTTTTCCCATAGTTTCTTTGACAAGTGAAGTTTGATAGGGATAATCTTTCTTTGTATTCTTTTGTATCCACTTGTATTTGATTTGTCCTTTATGCTTTACAACTTCTTTTACTTTCATAATGTTCTTTGTGCTTTGATTCAAATATTTATTTTGATGTTGGTCCCAATTCGTGGATGGGGTGATGGGTGGATGAAGATTTGTGAAGTGACTAGTTGTAGTATTGGCATCGGTTTCATCATAAGGATTCTTCGTGCTCCCTATGTTGACATTTGCTTGAGACATAGTTGCCCACAGTATTGTGGAAGTAGTACCTTCATGCTTTGATTCTGCATGTTTTGATATGTCCTGTTTAGCAAGCATTTTATGATAAATAACCATTGCAGATGATGTTATTTTGAACAATTTGTTGCTTTGTTATCTCAGGAATATCCTGTTTGGTCTGACTTGTTTCCTTGAGGGGATAATGTTGGATATCTTATACATGATGTTCTCAATCTAAATCTGGGATATATCCCATCCTGATGTTGACAACTCTGCCTGACTATAGGAATCAATAACCTCTTGTTCTTGTGCAATAATGTCAAGAGTAAAGGAATCTTGTTTTGAATGAAGATCATCTGCATGTCCATCCAAAGAAAGCATCTCATGGGTAGATGGAGGAGTATGTTCTATATGGATATGATCATCATTTGCAACATCTTGTATAGATTGGGGAATACTTGTTAGATCATTGTAGCCTCTTGGAGATATGGATTCTTGATCTTGATTAGTTTTGGAATTGCTTTCAACATGCTTTGGATTAAGTTCTTGACATGGGTCAATTTCAAAGGATGGATTGCTTAGGAAGGGTTCTTGGATATCTTCATTAGGCATGGGAAGTGGATCAATATCCTCTTGATCTTTAAGTGGATGTGGATCAAGTATTGAGTTGAATATTCCTTCAATATATGCAACCATGAGGTCAAAGGATGTCAATATGTCTTGGAAAGGACCATTGCTAGACTTTGGTGAAAGATGTTGATCATGCTTTGGAATAAATTATTGAGATATGTCCTCTAACTCATTGGGTGATGTAGAGGCCTTATCAACATGATCATTGGTGGATGAATCTTGATCATTGTCCTCAAAAATTGTGGTGGAGATATTGTCAATGTTTTCAACCATAGGATCAAATGGTGTTAACATTTCTTGACTTGGATCATTGTTGGATATTGTTGGTGGATTTTGATCATGATTGAAAACTGACTCTTGATGTATGTTGATTTTATTTTTGGATGAGGTAGAAACATATTCAAGGTCCTCATTGATGGATAGGTCCTGATCATTGTTTTCAACAACTGTGATGGAGAGATTGTCACTGCTATCACTAGTGGTTGAATCTTGATCATTGTCCTCAACAGTTATTCTTCATTGATCAATAAGGTCTTCAATGAGATTTTTGAGTTGAATACAATTTGATGTTTTATGAATATTTTCTCTATGATACTCACAATAAGTTCTACCCTTATTCCAAGGGAATTTTATGATAGAGTTGAAGGCACTTACTTTTGGAAGAGTGATGATCTTTGCATTAACTAGCTTGTGTAATGCGGATTCAATTGGCTCTCACAAAGGAGTGAATTCGTGTGTGTTATCTTGTGAGGTTTTTGCTTGTTGAGATTGACCTTGTGGTGATTGATCTTGGAGATGTGGTGATTGAGCTCGTTGTTGATTTTGATATCTAACCTCTTGATATTGGAGGTGTTGTTCTTGGTTTGGTTGGGGACACAACTCAATGTTTTGATGACATGGTTTAACCAATGGGGGAGTGTGTAGATTTTGGGGTGGGGATGTCTCTTGGCGCAATGAATCAACTATTTTGGTAAGTGAAGCAATTTGATGTCGCAAGATTTGATCTTGATTTTGATTTTGACACACTTGATATAGTTGATTTGGTTGTTGGTCAAGCATATTTGGAATATATACTTGTGGTATTTGTATGGGATCATGCACAAATTGATTTTTGACAATGTTCTAATTTGGGATGATGTTTATATTTTGCATTGTAGGTTGGCATTGAACATTGTTGTGGTTGGGAAACACATTGCTTTGATTTAGGTAACCTTGATTTGGATCAATACATTGAGTTGTCAATATATTGCTTGGATTTTGAACAACATTGGTGTGATTCGCAAATGTATCTATCCCATAGTTCACCAGGTATGGATTTGATATGTTCATGTTTGGTAAGCTTTTATTTGGTATATTCAAATTTGGCATGTATTGATTTGGTGGGATAATGTTGTTTTGTTAAAGACTCATGCATTGATTGTTTGGTTGATAGATTTGTAGGTTTTGACTTTGATTTAAGTCTACCATAGGGAAAGGTGATCCAAAATTTAGATTGGGCCAACTCACATTTTTTGTATCATTGAGGTTGGTAGGATATAATGGTCCCATGTGTGAATCGTATAAATGTGAGTTCTGATAATTGATTGGTTTTGTAAGGCTTTGATTGTTTGGTTGATTTAGATCACTCATGATGTATGAATCAAGTTTATATTCCATGTTTTTCTTGTGTTTTGACCTTGTTTTCCTCTAAGTAATTTAGGACCAATGATGAGATGAAGGATGAAAGGGGTGAATGATATGGGTGTTGAACTTTTAGGAACTTCGGATCAATGCTAAACTTTAGGATTTGATTTTGATTGGTTTGATTTGGATAATGAACTTGTAGATCCTGAGATGTTGGATGTGACCTTAGGATGAACTTGTCTAGAAGGGGTGCTAATATAACTAGAGGTATGAGAAAGGATGCATTCTCACACTCCTAACTAAACAAGTTGATTTTTATGTATTTTAAGGATTAACCCAAGTCTATAATTTTTATTTTTTCCAAAGCTCTAAAAGTTGTTTGTGGGATGGAGATGATAAATGTTTGGGATGGATGAAGTGTTTGATTTGATCGTAAATGAACCTAAGAGGGACCTTGTTTTCAAGACCAAGATAGTGAAGAACATGCTTTACCCTATGAGTAGTTCAAACGAAAAGACCAATGTTTGCATGGAAAACCATATGACCAAAAGATACCAAGCACATGTGTGGGGTTCAATTTGTCTTTTATCTTGATTAATGAGTTCTTTTTACCACATCAACTTGTCTTGCTTAAATTCCAAACTAAATGTCTATATCTTAACTCCTTTTCATTCCACATGGTACATTATGTGAAAATCAAAGAGTCAAGGCCATAGTTTCCTTAAGTTGCCTTTGGAGAGAGCGAATTGAGATATGGGCCCAAATATTTAAAAGCCTCTAAGGATAAAATCCCTAGGGACAAGCAGTAATAATTGGACTCTTCAAGGATATTTGCTCTTTCCAAAGGGTTTGAAATTTTGATGACTTGTTAAATGTTTGTTTCCAATGTTTGAGATCCAAGCAATGTGTTTGACTGACTCACAAATTGCACAATCCTATGTTAGAAATGGCCATACTTGTTGAGTCCCCACTCGGATTTCTCTAAACACTAATAGTTAGAGATTTGGAAACACTAGCCCCCCTCCACGGCACACACTTCTCAAGACCACTAAATCTCAAAATCCTAAAGATCTGTAAACCTTAAGGATTTTTCTATTTCTACTTTGAATAGTACAAATGTGGGGCATCTTCAGAACGACCGTTCTTGCACCAACAAGCATTAAGGATTTTGGTCACTAAACAAAAGGGTTATAATAAGACTTTCGTTCAAGGTGGCCATACACGTGGCAAGATCAGCTCAAGATCATGGAGAATCAAGAGGCCTCCTAGTCCTTTCCCTAAGGAAGGATTTTGACATATCACACATATACTATGGGTGACACTTGTCAGTATGACACATCTGCACCTGTTGTTAATGACTTTCGTCACAACACATTTTTATATAGCAATTGGAAGAGCTTGGATTTATCCCGTTACCGTTTGGGTCGTTCCCTCTTTTCGAAGTGGGGAGGCAGGCCCTCTAAAGATAAGCAAAAGCGAAGAAGTACATTTGTAGTTCGACCACCCAGATCGCGTAAAGCACAAGGAGGGAACACACACAATGCCTTTCTTCACACTAGCATGGGGGTTCAATTTTAGATCCAAATCGAAATGTGTTGGTGATTTTAGACAACCAATGCCAATAAAATGCTTTTGATTCTCAAGATCGTCAAGTGGCGCGAGAGAAGTGCATACACATTCAAGTGACAAGGATTACAAAAAATCACAAAACAAGGAAAACACAAGTTCTTTTTAATCCCCAAAGTAAAGATGACTTCGTTTTAAGCACCAAAAGATAAGTGTGAATTTGTCTTGTTCAATTCTAACCCACAAAGCAATGTCTAGTAAGTAATTCTAATTGGTCCTAAAACAAAAAAATGAAAAGCGGAATTGGAAAGCCTAAACTATTACAATGAGCATTAAAAAATGATTTTAGGTCTTCAAGTCAATTTTCCTCCTCTTCCTACAAAGGCGATGTTGGGCAACAAAGGCGACGCTCTGCAACTGACAAAGGCGGCGCTGAAAATGAAGGCGACGCTATGGTGAAATGCAAAGGTGGCGCTTTGCAGCAGAAAGAGAGCACAAATGCAGCGCAAGATCAGATGTGATGCTTTGTTAGAAAATAGAATTAGACAAAAAGTAGAGCAAACAGAAGCAGCGCTATAGCAAAGGCGACGCGACAGTAATGTGCAAAGGCGACGCAATGTGGCAAAAGCAAAACTGGAGACAAAGGTGGTGCTCTACGTGTAAGCAAAGGCGGCGATGTATGCAAAACCAGGCGTTGCCCTCCTATAGCTGCAAAAAATGGTATTTTCAAGCAAAATTATCAAGATAAAATGGGTTAGCCCCCCCACCTCTAGCGCCAAAATGTGAACACCAAACTTGCAATAAGCTAACACAAGAACATCAAAAAATAGTTAATCATGTTAGAAACACAAATCAAACATTCCCTATGAAATTCTTAGCTAAATCAAGAAGAAAACATGAAAATGAGAACATAACTAACCAAAGACAACATGCAATCAACTTAAAATAGCTAAACCTTCATCCCATAGGAGGATTGGTGCTCCTTTGATGTGGAAAGAAGCCCTTTCCCAATTCCTTTGATAAGCTTTGATGATGTTGATGATCCAAAGTGTGAGATTCGATGCAAAATGATAACATAAACTAGCTAAAGTGATGAAAATGGTGAAATGTTATGAGTGGAAATGCCTATAATAAGAATGCTTCAAGTTGTGGATCCATATTGTGTAGAGGAAGTCTCTATTTATAGGAATCAAGGGTTGAAGAATGAGAGAATTTGGTGAATGTGGGATTAAGATGAGAGCCAATAGGAATGTGACACTTGTCACAAGGCTAATGGATGGAGGTGGAGCACATTTTGGGGAATGTGTTGAGTAAAGGAGGATGTAAGAAGAATAAATGAGAATGGTTGAGGATTTGAAAGGTTGTAAGAAGTAAATGAATGTGGTTGAAGATTTGAAAGGATGTAAGAGAAGTAAATGAAGATGTAAGAGGAGTTAATGAATGTGTAAGAGGTTATTTAAAACCTTTGGAGGGAAATTGAATAATGAGGTGGTTGAGAGAATATTCCTTGGAGTATGCCATTGTGAGGATAAATAGAGGAATTAGATAATTAAAAGAAATTATTTTCATGTGTAATCTGGTTAGTTGACCATGGGTTGATTTAACTCTTGAGGAGTTAAAAGCTGGAGGATTTATTAATGATGATTAGAAATTGATTTAGGATTAATTAATTTGAATGGGTTAGGGGATTGTGACATTTGATTTGATTTAATTTGATCAAATGAGAGGAGTTGGGGGGATTTAGTTAAATGATTTGATTTAATTAAATATGATGAACATTAGTCAGAAGAAAGGTGAATTAATCTAATAAATTTAATTATTTGATTAATAGTAGAAATTGCTAATTTTAACTAAATAATGTTGATTATTTAATTAATTGGTTAGTTCAAAATGATTTAGGAAGAAATGGTGTTAATTAATCAGAATCAAATACATAATATCAATCAGGTTTATTTAAGAGTCAACAGGTGGTATGTGGACTAGAAGCTACTTCTTTCTAGGTGGACAAACTTGTCATTAGTGGCCTATAAGCGATTAAAGTTGGAATCCACCAAGATGGATAGGTTCACTGCTTGTGGAAAGCCTTGGGATGAAGGATGGACCCAGGATGTATTATGGGATGCATTGAATCTCCTTCTTGGTTGTCAGATGGTATACTTGGCCTAATTGGGTTGAGGATGGACCCTCGGTGTAGTATGGAATACATTGAACCCTCTTCCTAGTTGTCTAATGGTCCAGAAGACCAAAGGAAATGATGGATGCATGGTGTAGTGCACAATGCACCAATATTCTTTTCGATTTGGGATGCATTATGGACACGTGTTAGTTAGCCATTGTGGATGTGTCAGCCAGTCATTATGTGTATGTGATTTGTGTTGGAGCTAGACACTATGTATATGTGATGTGTGTGGAGCTAGTCACTATGTATATGTGATGTATGTTGGAGCTAGTCATTGTGTATATGTGATGTATGTTAGAGCTAATTACTATTGTACTTGTGATGTACATATGAGCTAGTCACCATTGTACCTATGATGTGTGTATGAGCCATTCCTTATTGTACTTGTGATATGTGCATGAGCCAATCATAGTTATACTTGTGATGTGTATGAGTTAGTCACCTTGTATATATGTGATGTATGTTCGAGGCAATCACTATGTGTGTGATCTTGGGATTATGGTATGATACTACCCCTATGTATTTGTGTATGTTTGTACACTATTGATCGATATGTTTGGTATGGATCCAACACTTGATAGCAAAGTTATTATCATTATATTGTATTTGGACTAAGTTTATAACTTATGTTTAATGAATAGTCCTAGTTTAAATGTGAGATCAGAGATCTCATGCAAGAAGAGAGAATGAACTCCCTCTAACATAGGTAGGCAAACTAAAAAGCCTCTAATTCCCATGAGGGGATATGTAGGGAGAGTCATCATGAACCCTCAAGGTTAAAGTCAGGGTCTAGGGATGACCCTAACTATAAGAGCTTAACACTTTAGAGTGTAAGCATATAAGTGGTGAGGTTGAGTTGTTGTCACCATGGTGAATGTAGGAGCTTTGAAATCAACACTTCTAGAATCTAGATGGAAGATGCTTGGTTGGTTAAGTTGGTAGTTGTTGTGAACAAAACAAAAATTGTAGCGCCCAAGGGGCAGATTTTACAAAAATATGCAAAACAAGTACTCAAAATTCACAAAGAAAAATAACATACTATCAAGAACTCCAAATGTACTCTAAAAAAACCTTCACAGGGGATAAACCTATCCTTCATTAATACCCACATAACTCAATGTATTCTTTCAAAAAACAATATTGCAATACACTTACAAAGTCTCCATGCAAAGCTTCTAAAGTATTAAACATCCTAGTTGCATTCCTCCATTTGAACAAGCAAATGAGAACGTTGTAGCCACACATCCCAAACCATGTTTCCACTACTTACATGTGCAACCTACAAGAGATGCTCAATTTAACCTTAACGAACAAGTCAAAAGTTACACAAGCCAATCTCAACAATTACCCATGTGCTTTCTTTTATTAAAATAAGCTTGCAAAAAACCACCGAGTGGTATTAGATAAACCATGTGTCTCAAAACCATGACCCCCAAATTAAATATTTGGTACTAAGTTTTTCTAATAATATTTTTTTGTTAGTGTTACACTCACATTAAGTATTTGTCCCAATATCACATACAATATTAAAGTGACCCAAGAATGCCTAACCCATGTGGTATCTATATTTCTAAAATGCACTATAATTATATTTTTATTTTTACATTATTAGCCTTATAGAAGATTTACAACATACCTTTCCCAATAATTAAAAGACTCCTCCATAGATAGTGTCATTGCTCACTCCAATTCCTACCATTTTAACATTAACATTTGAAAGGGAAAACGTGGACATCATATTAAAAAAACTCACCACCCTAAATCAAAAATACCCTAAACTTCCGCAATAATAACATAAAAATCAAAACAAACAAAATTAAAATATGCTAAATCAAAAAAATAGATATGAAATCAAACCAACCTCTATCCACTAAATCTGATTCTCTTAATACCTTCGCTGTTTTTCTCTACAACTATAAAAGGCACAAACATGGGCGTGCAAATTTCACCATTAGAAGAATATGAAGAAATCTGTAGAACATAGATATAGAGCGAGATTGATTTGTTTGTGGCTTCAAAGGCTTGTAAAGACACATGTAGAACAAGAGAGAACCCCAAAAATAAAAGAAACGTCACTCTTACATAATGCAGACAAACTACTACTAAAAAAATCCTTCCCAAAATAGTATGTTCCCAGACAAACTACTACTAAAAATCCTTCCCAAAATAGTATGTTCCCTGAGCTACTGAAAGATATTTAAATTGGTAAGAAGGCAAAAATAAACATTCCATGCACCATCGCCTTATGCATGATATTTTTCCTTGTGAGTGCCGAACACAGATACTAACAGAGCCAAACTGGCCCCTATAAAAATAGAAGTGGATGTAAATTCATCATGCTATTCATTCCATGGATATAAAAAAGTGAAGACTGCGATTTTGATTTGGGATCATCGTGGAGTTTTTCCTTTTGTGGGTTTGGTTTGGATGCACTATTAATCCAGGTGGAGTTTCTCATCACCGCTGAAGACTTTCATACAATGAAAATGTCATTAATTTGAGTATTACTTCTCCTTTGAACAAATGTTTTTGTTCATTTGTTTTAACCTTGCATGTTTTGATTGAATCAAGTACCATCAATTTCTATCTTCTTTTGAGATTATACCAATCAAATGTTTTGCTCATCTGTTTTAACCTTTCAAGGAATCCTATTTTGTTTGAATAAGAATTGATGGTGGGTCTTAAAAATGTTATGGCAGTAGGGATACAACAGTTGTTAAAGGATACAAGAAGAGATTTCAATGGCCGCAATGTTCAGGTACCTCAAGCATTTTTTTCATCTGAAGTGTGATAAATCTGCATAAGTGCATATGGCCAATATCGAGACTTCAAGGTACCAAGATTCTTCATTATTTATTTATATGGATCCAGTATAATACCTCTAGGACCATTAGGGGTTCTGAAACAAGGTAGCCATTTTCAACTTCCATTGCTATACATTTAAGGACGTACCATACCCTCTGTATCTCCGGGTGTTCACCATATCTTCAGGGTGCCCCAAAAGATAATTTATGGAAATGGAACTTATAGTTCTGTATTTGTGAATGGTGTTCTTACTCAAAAGCCCACACCAGAAAAAGCTGCGAGCTTTCCCTATTATCTACTCATTAGAGAAATATCAACTCCACAACTATTCTCGGATAAGAGATTGGGAAAATGTTGTTTACAAAGTATAATTGTCATTCTGCATAATGATTATAGTAAACTTGAGGCCTGACAATTCAAGCAGAGATGGTATCATTGTGGGATTGGACGCAGAGAGAGACACCAAGTGCAAATACAAGAAAGCTGGCATTAGGGCATTCTTTCTATATACTTACCAATGTACCCTTTGTTTATCTGGATTGAATTTTGATGAGGATTATTGAGGTAATCCGAGTTTAGCAGGTGTGGATTTTGCTCTAAGAGTTACTGAGAACTTTTTTTTTCCTAAGGGTTTAGACAGAATAATGAAGCATAATGGATGGTGGTAGTGGAAAGGATTTTTCGGTGCAAGAGGTGGTTTTAGAAGGGGATTCATTTAATATCATTTGACGTTTATTAAGTCAATTTTGTCTTAATTGGAAGTGTATTATCTTGAATGAGGAATTGGAAGTGCATTATCTTCAATGAGGAAGCACAATTATTCCATAGAAAATTTGAGGATGTTTTCATGTTTATAGGGAGATAAGTAAGGTAGATTGTTTGTCGAATTTGGGGAAGTTCTATTTTCAGTCTTTGTAAATGATAGAGTGGAGTATTAGGACAGTATGGCTTCTCTTATTGATTAAGATTTGATTTGAGTTGTTGAAGGAAGTCCCTCTAATTAGATAGGTTTGATACGTGTAGCTAATCTATTCTTTAGGGAGGTTGTGAGATTGCATGGATTGTCAATAAGTATAATTTATGATAGAGACAATGTTGGTTACTTTTGGAGTACATTGTGAAAAAAAGATGAAAACAAAGTTGAAATTCAATTTCACATATCATCCACAAATAATTGTACAAATAAAAAGTGGTGAACATAATTATAAGTAACTTGTTGATATGTTTTGCAAGAGGAAGAAAAGGTAATTGAGATATGGCTTTAGCACAAGTAGAGCTTGCTTACAATAATTCAATAAATAAGAGTACACGAAGAATACCATTTGAGATAGTATATTGAGCAAATCAAAGGAATGTATCAAAGTTAAAGAGACATTTGGATAAAGAGAAAAGAAACACATAAGAGAGGAATTTATAGACCAGATGAAAAATATTTCATGAGGAGATGAGAAACAAGTTGGAAAAGGTGAATCCTAAGTATAAGTAGAACGTTGACATAAGGAGACATGAGGAATATGAAGTGGGAGATTAGGTGATGGTATATTCAAAGAAGGAAAAAAAATCCACAAGGCATACAAATAAGCTAAAGATGAAAAGGTTTGATCCTTGCAAGATCATTAAGAAATTTGATTATATAAATATACATATAGAAAGTTGAATTACCTAAATGTATGAGTATAACACCAGTATTTAACATTGCACATTTGTATAAGTATCATGAAGGAGAGTTAGGGGAAGACAAAATAGAGTTAAATTGGAGAAAGTAAATACCAAAATAGCCAACTAAAAATATTCAAGAGATACTAGAAAACATGGTTGGTAAGAGTACAAGGTATAAGAAATATGAGGAATATTTGGTGAAATGAAAGGGAAGGTCAATTTTAGACTCAACATGGATATTTACAACAAAGATGAACCTTTTTGGTTTTCCTCTAGTATTTACCCAAGGTGTCTAATGTAGGGTTATCAAAGTTGTAAGAGCAATCTTGCACAAAACATATATGTTTTGCTTTGCAAATTTCCTAATAGAGTTTCAATTATTGTATTCTTACCACAAAAATCAATACACACTGCAAAGGCATATTTTAGGCCTAGTCCCCATTTTAGTACATTAGAATTCTAGATCGCATTTCTACTATGTGGCCACACATATTGATTCTCAAGCCTCCAAATTGATATCAAAGCTTCGAAATGTCATATTCTAGCATGTGACATAATTTCCAATTGTTTTCTTTCTCAATCAATTATATGACTTGTCAAATTTCTTTAAAAGGACTTAATTGAATCATGCACCAGACAGTTGAATACATGTATTGAGTTTAATTATTACAATTCATTACATTCTTGTAAGGTGGATCCTTCTACATGTTTCCAAGTGCATTGAGCATTGTGCCACCTTGTTGGTCAACTCAAAAAATCCTACTTGCTTGCACTTGCTATATAATTAGCATTGATCCTATAACAGAGAGTAGTTAACCTTATGAGGGTAGCTCATGAGAGTTTGATAGTAGATTGTGAGTTTTTTTTATATTGTTAATCATTTACAAATGTTTTGCTCATACGAACATCAACATAAGACCAATACAAGATCTTGCGATCACAACCATGAGACTAAGAACAACTCCTTTCATGAGACTAACAACAACTCCTTTCGAGCAACCAAACTAGCAACCACCTATGGGAGACTAAAAGTCACAGATTAGAAATCCACTTATTTAAACATCATCTGCATATTAGAATCCAACTATGGAAGACCAAGATTCACAACTTAGAATTCCACATTAGATGTCCCATTTGGATTTGAACTTGGGTCTGCACGTTGAGAACTTGGCGCTTTAACCAATTAAGCCCATCCCCTTGGATAATAGATTGTGAGTTGAAAATATAAGTGCATTATATTGTGCTTCAACTTGAAAGATAGTAATTGAAGTTTGCATACTAATTATGTATGTGGTTCATTATAATTGAATGTTGAGGCCCTTTCTTTTGTAAGCCATTGCTAGAAGATTGTTATAACATATTGTAATTCAACAATGTCATAGCCTAGACCATAAATCAACAATGTCATTGCTTCATTCATATTGTGTTATTATTCCACTCGACAAATCTATTAAATATTTGTCATATTGGCTACATGGTTGGATAGTTCTTAATTGAACCCTACATCTATGGCTACATCACATTTACATTAAACATTCCATGTAGTGTACTCAATTCTATCATGTGCAAATAATAATTTAGTTTCAAGAGTTATTCCCAAAGGAAAATAACAATGGTTAACTTTTGGTCTAAGAATTAGGTCTAAACTTATAATAGACCAAAATGTAATGTTGCGCATGGTTCTCATCATTAGTGGCCTCATAAATGTAGTTTTTGTAGGGGCAAAAATACTAAAACAACATCAAAAGTTGAATGTGTTTGCATATTTAGACTCCCCTTCAAAATTTGTGCACTTTAAAAAAGCAACACCTCATTTTGATTTTGAATGCAAAATTTATAACTTCTAGAAGGTTGGAGAGCAAAACAATTAACAGGGGGCAATTTTGCTATCATAGAGGCAATTTTGAAACCGTCATGGTGGTTCCACAACTACCTCTTTGCTAACATTGATGGTGTCACCCAAGCTATTTTAGTTCATATTGTCTTCAAAATCTTTGATCCTCTAGGGTCTCCTAAGGTGTTGATACTTTTTATGTGCTTGTTGTAAGCATGTTTTGAAATGGGGACTCTCATTGTATGGTGATGGTAGTCCATCTTTGACCATTGCAAGGGTCTTGTAATAAGCCTTTTCATGGACGAAGTAGTGACAAGTGTAATAAGAGCTATGTAACTACTATGTGAGCTCTAAGATCTTATGTTGGCATTGTAAACACTTGTAACTAGCCGATATGATAGGTTATTCTTAGTTTATGGAGGTTTTGGGAGTTCCATCATTCATTGGAATTGGTCATTGTAAATCCATCTCTCATTTTAAGTTGGTAGTTCATCTCTATTCTAAGGTGGTTGTAGTCCATCTTCATACCTATAGATCTTAAACAATGTCAAGGCAATGTGCAAATGTGTGAGAGCTCAAAGTGTAGTAATATGGGTTTGTAAAAGCCCACGAAGAAGCGAAGTATAACACTTGTACTAACTATGAGATAGTGGCCCAAAGGGCAGGGGCTAACTCTTACTAGAGCTTTTCACCCTAGTTGGATTTTCTCTCTACTCTTTGCTCTTTAAGGGTTTCATTCCTCTTTCTTGGTTATTTGTACCTATTTCTTGACTACTTGTTTTGGCGGCCCCCTATTGTTTTGTATTTTCTACTTTTGTTCTTCCCCTTGGTGGGGCTTTCTAGGTTTCTCTTCTTGAAGCTCTCTATTGTATACTATTTTTAACATGAGTCCCATTGACCTACTTTTGGTCATCCATGGACATAAGTATAATTTCTTTCTTTCTAGCTATAATCTTGTGTTACAATTGGTTGTGTATTTCCAATTATTAGTTGCACATATGTTGATAAGATCTTTGTGTTTTCATTGTTTGCACATTTCATATTGGGTGTGGCAACCATTGTAAGTGGTTACAAATGCATCTCAAGGATTTATTGGAGTTATTTTCATTTAACATTTGTTTGTTAATAGCAATGTAAAGTTTGGCCTCCTTGTTTATAGGTCCAACATTACATGTTGAAAATAATACTTTAATTATATTTTATTCATTATGGTTTGTTAAGATATAAGACTTAAATTAGGGTTGAACTTCTTATTTAATTGCACCAAATTTTTACATTCATATGACAAATTCTCTTTTATTCTTTCTGATTTGTTAAGATACAAGGCTTATGTTAGGCCTGACATTTTTATTTAATTGTACCAGATTTTTACGTGCATGTGACAAATTCTCTCAACGAATCCAATATAACAAAACCCAAAAAAAAGCAAACGCCTAATAGGTTCCATCACCAATCTATATTTTTCTCAATATTTGTAAGGGGTTCAATCATTTCCAAACTTATAAATCGCTTTCAATGGTTGGAGTTTTACAAAGAGCTTGAATAAGCATTCCGAGCAGTTTGGACACATTTGAAAACAATGATTTTGAGGAATTTTTTTGGGAAAAATCAAGATCAGCATCATGCTTTCCTTTGCAATGCCTGTCTTTACCCAATCAATATAAATTTTCCAAATAAACATCATTGGCATTTTTTTGGATAAATAATACTCTAAAATTGAAGCCAACTTACTCATAAAAGGATGGGAAGGTTGCCAAGAGCTGGGGAGTATGCTTTGACTCATTGGAGCAATATCATAAACTTAAATAGCTACCTTATAGCTAATTTATTTTTCCCGTCCCTCTCATTAATACCAAACATACGTTACCTAAATTACTAAATACATGCCAAAATTGAAGGAGTTGCAACCTTCATTTAGTCTGGACCACCATCATTAAATTTTGATTTTTGCCATTAGTATGGTCTAGAACATAAATGTAATATAACTGAAGTTAATGACTCATATTTATGTGATACTCTCTTGGAAGGTTTGCAATCCTGCACATCGGAACAAAAGGATCTAAGGCCCACTATGATTACAGTTTCACAACTTCCATTGAAAAGATGGAAGAATCTCTATCCGTTTTTGTCCATTAACATTTCATCTTAGACTAGTAAAAACACCATAAACAATCACACTCAAGAAAGGGGCTGTCACTTGATCTAAATCAAGATGATTCCTTCAAAAGCTTATCATGAAGTTAATTGCCTAATAGTAAAATTACTCGAACTGAGTAGTAAGAAATATAGTTAGTAAGTGTAAATATATAAATAAATGTTTCATGAAGAACAAATATTTTCTATCTTTATTTTGAAATTGCAAGGGGGAAAATTCAATTAATTGAGTGGAATTGATATGATTCAGAAATCTGTATGCAGCAGAAAAAATCACGATGAATAAGGTGCAAGCATGTATACAGAACATATAATATTATTTTGAAGGGCGTGATTCTCTGAAGTCAATAAATTATAGCATATCCACCATCTTCAAAATGTGTGACACAGGATATTTGAGGAAAGTGTATGCACATGTGTCATCTGGTAATTCTACTATTTTGATGGGTTGATTCCAAACATCCATGTCATCATTTGCACAAGATTTACGAGCTCTTTATGGTTCCTTCACTGCTTGATAAACAGCTGAAAAGTCATGATCACCAAGCCCCATGCTTCTGGCCTTCTTGAAAACCTTAAGAATTTAAAAAACCAGACAATCGAGATTAGATTGGAGGCTAGAACTCCTTACAGAATATAGTTTTTTTATTTTGTAAAAACGCAACAAGCCAATTGCTAGCATAGCTTTTAAATTCATTCCAGTAGATGAAGAGAGGAAGAAAAACTTCAGATACCTCATTAGCTGCAGCAGCTACAGGCATAGATACTCCAACATCATCTCCAAGGGCAAGTGCTAAACGCATATCCTTCTGTTGATGTTTCAATGGAAATGCTGGGGGGAACTTCTGTTGAATCATAGCTGGCCCTTTCAACTTAAACATAGGATTGCTGATTGCACCTAATTCCTGTCATAAATCATTGGATTAGCAAAGATAGCACTGATTTGCTGTCATAAAATATTTCCCTCTTTGCAATGTCCTTTTGCTAGCATTGCATTTCATGACCTACTATTTGTGATGGAATTTAACATAGAAGTATGCTAAAAAGTTCAAAATAAAAGATAGGGATGCCCACAAAATTATACACAAGGAAGCCTACCAAGACATCTAACAGTGTTTGCTGACTTAATCCACTCTTATCAGTTAGAACAAGGCCTTCAGATAATGCATTTGCCATGCTGCAATTACAACCAAGGCATGTCAAATATATAAAAAGTTTAATAAAAAAAATGCAGGTGATGAACAATTAGTTTTACACAATAGTCTCACATGAATAATATGGAGTTTATATGAATCTGTACATAAAATATAACATTTGCTCTTATAACCTGCAGTCTTCCTCAGGCCTAAGAGTCGAAATTGTGTAAAAACTTCCTCAACCTATATTGCGGCTTGCCATGCAGAAAATAAAAATACATATCATTGACCAAGCATGCTCCTTGTATGTCACTGAATTTTGCTGCTTGATTTGTCATTGATGATTACCATTACTAGAATTTCATCCCAATTCTAGTTACAATTATTACAAGCAAAATCTTTTGACTCCAGATTCTTATTTTAATAAGAATTTACGTCAATTTTTTTGTCTGATGAGTCTCGGACCATAAATCTGCTCAGTATTTACATGAAATATCAATTGATTTGACTGTGGCTAAAGGAGTTCACTTTTAAAAATATGGCTTTTACTATGAACATACCCTTCACATCTACAATTTAGAACACTACGTCATTTTGCAAGCTGTGATGCAATTGGAGCCTATTTATCATGACAAATTATGTCAATTTCTGTGGACACAAAAGGTTTCAACTTTCGACAGTTTCTATGCACAAAATGGTTAGGCAATAAAATCACATGGTAGTGACACCTCATCATCAGATAGGTCACAGACAGGTGACTACAACTGATGAATCCTTGGGGATGGTAAGACTGACGATTTCCTCAAAGATAAGTATCAATATCAGCAAATGCCCCTGTTAATAATAAATGGCTCCTATAGACTGTACAGCGTTGGATTTCTCTTTAATGATTCCTGGGTTGGATTTCTCTTTAATGGTGGCAGTGGTCTTACGAATCTTTCTTGTTCCAAAAAAAGAAGTTTAGGGCAGTTGGATCCTTGTACTAGGGTAAAGCAAAAATCGTTGGAACAATTTGGCTTCAAACCACCCTGAGTTTGGGTTGGTAGGTTATAAGAATATGTAGTGTCCTGGGTTCTTGTGCATCATTGTTTCTCTTGGTTTCTTCGCTGTCCTGGAGTGCTTAATGCCTATCTTTTCTCACTTTTTGTACAAGGGTCTAAGCCCTTTCAAAATCCCTACATACCTTAATCAAAAACAAAATGCAAAATACCAATGTTGCACACCAATGGCAATACATATCCAGGGCAAAATGCTGAAAATGAAATAGAGACGTAAATATCTTGTGTAATAGTGAATTGAACACCCAAAATTTAACTTCTGAATTGAGGGATTGGAGAACTTCCTACATGCCTTCATTAACACAAAACCCCCTTTATAATAAATAAATAAGAGTTCCCTGTATAAAAAAGTCAAGACATCACAAAAAATCTCAGAACCTGAAATGCTGAATTAAATAGCCAACAAAATAGATGAGACAAAAGCCACAGGAAGAAAGGGGCTTTTATGATCAAGTATCCTTTGCAGTAAGCATCAAAAACATGTATAATACCTTGTAGAGGTGGCAGGCAGTGAATATGAAATGCAAGAACCCGCTTTAAGGGGTAACTGTCTGAAAGACCCTTTATTCTACGGCATTATGATTCTTGTACTGCTAAGGATACTTGCTGTTTTGTAAGGGATGCTTATCTCAGGCTTACTTGAAGCAGTAGCTAACATCTTAGAGGACAATCCGAATGAAAATTAGGCTTGTGCTAACATTTTACCCACAGTTGAACTTATTTACACACATGAGAAAGTAGTAAAAGAATAATAATTAATAGAGTATTAAAGTTTATAGGGGAATCCAATGTGTTTATGTATGCCTTTTTCCAAAGCAATTATCAAAATTGGCCTTTCAATGTATAAAAAACTATTCATGACATGGACAATTTTCTATGATAGAATCTTATAAAGTATGTAGGAGTTCTGTAAGGCATACAAATGGGAACTTTACTTAACAATCACAATTTTCAACATTTATCTTCTTAAATTTGTAAACTAAAACCATTTTCCATTTGTTGGCTTTAGTGGAGTCCAAAAGTCTCACAATTAAGTAGACTGACACAGATGACTCTAAAGAAGATAGCAAGTTTTTAATTGAACCAAAAGGACAACCAAGGCATCTATGCAAACAAAATTAGTGAGAAAAATTCCCCAATTAAGGGTTTTGTTGTTGTGGTGTTGTCAACAACACACTCAAATTTCCTACAAAATTTGGAGCCATTGTTTTTAAATTTTTAAAACTTGAATTAATTGCTAAGGTGCGTTTTAATGAATTTTAATCTTTGTAGTTAATGGTGCTTGGTTTTCTTTGATGGCTTATTGTATTCACGCTTAGAATGCAATCTTTATGTATTGTTTCATGGCTTCATGATGTACACTTCCATGTATTTCTTCTCCTGTTCAGAGTATATTTTCCTGCATTTTTATTCATATTTCAAAGTTAATGTGATGACTACATGTGTCATCATCTTGATGCACAAATCGCAGGACTCTTTTGTCTAAGCTTTAAAGCTTTGCTTTTTTCCCTTTTCTTCTCAGATTGGTCAAGAATGAACCAAGTGGCACATCCTTACTTCCATTTCTTTGGGCAGTGTTTGATTTCTTTGATTGTCAATGTCTCTTGAGGATCACAAGATTATGACAATTGTCATGACTTTGTCGCGTCTCCCAAGCTCCCCAAAATCTTTTGTAAAATACTTTGAAATCTTTGTCCTTTATAGTATTTTGCAGATGAGATCCTAACAAGTGGTATCAGAGCTCTTTCTAGGGCTGCATTCTACAACAGCAACATCAATTTAGTGGCTTACTACAACCATCCATTGTATGCTCTCACCTCGCCCTTATGGTGATCGAAAAAAGGTGAAAGCAATGGGATACCAACCACTTTTTGCAAACAAAATTTTCCTTGCAATATTGGTTGACTCACCAATACCCAGGCTCAAACGTCTATATATGGCTGTGAACTTTCATGTACCTTTGTTTATATTGAAAGACCCTCTAGGCTTAGGAGAAATCTTGCCATATTAAGTGTGAGAACTCCAACAAGTTCTGCTCCGGAAACTCAAATTCGGCCTTCTAACATTCCGTCAAGTAGTTGGCATGCAAGGTTTGAGTTCTGATTTTCTGAGTGTATATGTGTTTGTTTTGTTTGCTTTTGAATGATTTCCAATTTCAGAACATATAACAATACATAGAAATGATAACCAATATCGTGCGTAAACAAATAATGAACATTCAACCCTTCAAAATGATTTTATTGCCACTACATCAGGTCTGATAACAACTTTCCATTGTAGCTATACAACAAATGCACATTTCAACAAACATATAGCATGCAATCTCCTTCCACTTATTTTATTGACTGTGAATGCAGCTTATTACCATGTCAATTGAATCATATTGAACATAAAAGCACTGAGATTAAATGCAATGATTAAGAAGACTTTTCATGACTCACGAAAGACTATAGCAGCACCGTTTACTCTCAGAACTTCAAAAGACAGTAATCCGATCTGAACATTCAGTTCTAACAGAACATTTCAACATATTGCCTCTCTAATCGATACAAATACTGATATTCTCATTTCATGGCAGACTTAGGAATGTTCAGAAATACAAAAGGAATATATCAGATCAGAACCTTACCACTTAAAATGAATGACTGAAGGACTGATCGTTTCATGAACAAGACTCACAGATTACAACAGTAGTTGCTGTTCAGATTTGTAGCAGATTATGCAGCTGAAGTCATCCACTATGCATAAGGAAATTTGTATTTAACTTTCTGATCTGGAAATGAACACTCGCCAATATGATTAGAGGCTCGAACTGCTGTAGAAGAGGTTCCAGAACATGTGCATCCTCATACCAAACCTGTCTTTCTTCAGTCACCACTCTATAGGCTGAATTAAGCCTTAACGTAGTCTCAATCTGATAACCCACAGCTGCATGTCACTGTAGCGATCACTGTACGAGGATACTGTTCACGTGGCACTGTAGCATGACACTGTTCACGTGGCACTGTAGCGTTTACTGTAGCAGCCAACAATAAATATATTCCACAATGAATCTTCAATGCCTTTATAATCTGCAAACAAATTTGGCCCTTGGCCACAAATTGTGAGCACAAGTGAAAGGACTGAATTATCCTCTCCTCAAAAAGCAACCCTTCAAAAGATATTTCACTCCCTCAGTTATGCTTATCAATAAGAATTTTCCGTTTCCTATGATCAAAGAAGAAA
Source organism: Sequoia sempervirens (assembly GCA_007258455.2). Classification (NCBI taxonomy): domain Eukaryota; kingdom Viridiplantae; phylum Streptophyta; class Pinopsida; order Cupressales; family Cupressaceae; genus Sequoia; species Sequoia sempervirens. The sequence continues at coordinate 254,892,967 of VDFB02353493.1, forward strand.
TCTGCAATAACCCTAGGCTCCACAAATAAAATCAACCAAAACAATATTCATCAACTGGATACCGAGAATGAGCTCTTAAGTCTCTTTTTATTCTTTCCTTAGGAGAGCTCAAACACCTTCCTGGCCAATGTGGGATAAACAATATATTCCCACATTAAATTATTCACTTAACGCACTTTATAATATTAAAGTGACTTTATTATTATAAAGTTACTTTATAACTTTATAATAATATTAAAATATTAAAGTTTAAATCACTTAAGTCATTTAAACTTTAATATCTCATGATATACTTGTCTGATTGCCATGCCGTCTGAGCCAAAAGTCGACTCTCCCTATTCTCCATGTGATCGGATGCCCGCCTAAAAACAGAAACCCTGAACAGTGACTTACTATAAATAGTAAGTGTGTGAAACTGAGTCAAATAACTTGTGCAAAGGCCAAAACCCGAATCCAGCTGAGGAGTAATGTCTCTAATCACCGGTAACTGCCACAAAGGGGCCCTCTAACCAGACATATTAGCCTACAAGGGTCAAGAATAGGCTAAATCCACCGAACTTTAATGCTCGCAAAATTAGGGACATTACATGAAGCCATTAGTGGTCTACAATCTGTAGCGCACGAGTTAGTAGTTAGCATTGAGAAGTTACTCTCTTTGTACCTTAAAGACAAGATAATGTACCTATGGGAAGGTGGAATCCTCCATAGAGCTCTGAAATATCAGGCAGGTGCACTATTTAAAAACAGGAAAAGTATATTAGAGAGACTATAGACCAGACACACCCTAGCCTATAAATTTATGTCTTAAACCCTAGCTCTGAACAGATTTGGGCAAAATTTTGGTTAGTAGAGGTATGGTTGTAGACGATAAGATATTTTTCTTTGGTCAGTCTACAAATAGTAATGTATGGGTAGCTATTGTTGATAATTCTGGAAGGAATTTTGATGTTTAAGTAAAACAAGACTCAGAACCCTTATGATTTCTTGCATTAGTATCTTATCAATTTTGTCTTCCCTTATTTTTTCTTTCAGCAAAAGGCCTTCATTGTGGACACCTATCCCTCAAGTGTTCCATTAAAGTATCCACATTATGTTTGATTGCGCAGAGTCTGCAGTGCTCACCTCAAGTATTTGGCTTGATGGGAGTGCAGTGGCTCCCAGATCTACAGCTGTTTTTAGGTGATCTTTATTGGGCTCATAAAGTGAATGAGTGGAGCATTGAGGGATTTCTCTTTTTCTTTCCAAAGATTGCTCCCGTTGGCTCTTATATCAATATATTTGTGGGAGTTGAGTCCTCTTGATATTGTCATTTTGCCTTTGCTTATCCCCCCTTTGTCCCTATTTTATAAGGACCTATTACAGAGGTGACTCTAATAGCTTGTATTTTCTCTTTTTATGTTTCTTTTGTTGCAGGTTGCTTGTGAGGTGTTATTTTTATTTGGTTGCTCTCATTAGGTGTGCTCTCCACATATTCATATTTACTGTTTTTGGATTCGCTAAGATGTCAAATGAGTTAGGGATGTGATTTGTCTAAACTGTTGGATTTGACCTTTACCCTTTCATACAATAAGCTCTCAAAAACTTATTCTCTACTGACCAAATCTCTTTAGTATCATTGGTCTCATGGTTTGAGGATACCCCTCACCTAGTTGCAGGTGTGCACCCGTCAGCTTTAAGTTGAGATAGACTACCATATTTTACAAAGTGAAAGTGTTTGCCGCCTTTGTTCTCACCTTAAGATAGAGACTGACAAGTATTTTATTTTCCAACGTACAATCTACCATGAAATCAATGGGAGGTGCCATTGTCTATATAGAGATTTTGGTGATTCACTATCCACCTTTTTCCACTACCTTGATCTGTGCTGCTTGGCTCTTTTTCTTTGTGAGGTCACCATGTTATGGTATAGATTTCTCTGTGAAGGCACAAGATCTAGCAGATGATTACTTCCTTCTTTCAGCCAATCACAAATATTGGAGGCATTAAGTGCCATCTGAATAATATTGATTCACATACAGGTGAGGCGTTACTCATCCTTGTGGTCTACTACAGCTAAGACTCCCCAACACCACAATTCTTATTTTATTGGTCATAGCTATATCTCTTCTTCATGTTAAGACCCTCTAACAACCCTCTTTCACAACACAGATCTCAGGGGCAAGCTCAAATCACCAGTTTTTTCTCTATCACAAACATTTCTTCAGCCTTCAGTGTTAGAGAAGGTTCTATGCAGAATTCCCTGCCTTTAGGATTTTCGAGCTTGCTGGATGAACATTCTCAAACTCTACATTGGTGCTACTACAGTCTGCCTTCTAGGATTGTCTAGCTCACTGGATGAGCATTCTCAAACTCTACATCGGTACTACTACAGTGATTAATGATAATATCGTTGGCTACTTCAATGCATCCCAGGATACAAACAACTGATATTTTTTGTTACCTTCCTAGTTGTCTTTATCTGCTCCCACAGCATTGTGGAGCCTTCCCTTCACACATTTATTTGTACTTATACTTGTTTTGGGGTTACCTTTTTTAGGTTACCATCATGTGTCTATTTCTTTGTTTCCTCGAATTTTCTTACTTTATTGTATTTGTTTTGAACTTTTGAGTCTAAGGCCTAGTTTTGCACTGGTTCTTTGTTATTGTAACTGGGGTATGTTCTAGCCCCTTTAACCCAGCCTTGGTCACTCATGGACATTAATAGAATGAATGAATTTCTTTCTTTCTTTCTTTCTAAACTTTTCCTTTGTTTTCTTGTTGCTTTCTAGTGTTTGTTGCATTCCCTTTGCTTTGTTGGCTGCTTTTCCTTGATATTTGCAGAAGAGGGATTTTGTTCAGCCTACTCCTATTATACATTGGAAGGATGTGAAGTACAAACACATGCAAGGTTTCCATGTTCACCGCGGATTCTACATCTGAATGGGATATTTTTGTAGTCCACTAGCTGCTCTCATCGGTGCCACCCATTTCTAGCAATATTTTGTCTAGCAATGGCTTATCCAGATCTATATTTACACAGATCCCTGCATAGGTTAGAACTCTATGATTTTGGGTGAACTCAGATGGTATAATATAAACACCAATAGCATTTCATATTTCTTTAAGGTTTTTCCTTGCCAATGTTTGCCAGGTAGAAGGAGGAACCTAATCCTGACTGGGATAATGGGATATACTCCATTGGATTGAACACTGGGGGCCAGTGCTTCTTGAATAATCCAGATTTCTTCATGAAGCAAGGTCCTCATGGAAAGCCTAGTGGTTTTCTTGTATGTTGTAAATATGGCCATGAAATGTCCATGGGCATAATGAGGATATCCACTTCATCCATCTGGCTTACACTTTTCTTGGATCCATATCCTTAATGCTTTATGTACTGGATAAGCCCCCATTAAACTGCAGAACAAGGCTTTTTCCTTGAGTAACCAGAGCCTTTTTCCATTTCATCCATGGAGAATGAAATCTTAAGTGGCTTAGCCATTCGTATATAACATCCATTTTCCTTTTTAGTGTTCTTTGTGCATAATACCTGATGAAAGGATTGATTTCTTCCAAGCTTGGGAGGGTTGGCTATTGGATATAGCAGATACAAAGTTATGAGTTGGACATTGTGGGAAAGGGGTTTGGGAGGAGTGCATTGTCTCCCCAAAAACAGTCATCCCAAGCTGCAATCAGCTTATGTATGTTTGGGAGGACTGTATATTGTTTGAGAAAAAGTGGTAGATCTCATGTTTAGGTTGGAAGAACATAAGCAAATAAGCAACCTAGATGTACATTAGATCCCCATACCATGCCAGTCCAATGTCATAAGTGTTCAAATAATCGATGTTATCTATAAAACAGGAACGAAAGTTCCTTATATAGATTTACAAAGACGTCGTTTCTAAAAGAAACGAACGTTAATAGAAGACGAAATTAGAAACTAACTAAATACGACTAGATGACCATTAACTAAACAAATAGAAAGATATTATACTAATAACCTCCCTTAATGGTCATCGTTCTAACTACCCAAAGAAATAACAGAGAAGGTTGCCCCCTTCTTCTCAGAACACTTCTGCAACAAAAAACAAGAGTCTGCCACTTGAGATGTGTCTGCCACCAACCCTCCCAAAAACTGCAAAACTTCTGGAAATGACCAAAACTGATCACAAAACATCCAACCTAATGTTGGGAAACAAAACTGTCCCTCCCTATAACTAGAGACACATCAAGAACAGTTGCCACGATTTTGAGGAAAAATCAACAAACCCTCCAAACTTTTGCAGATGAGCACGACACTCCAGAACAGACTGCAAGAAGTTAGTTGTGCAAATGTTCGCCCCAGCAACTCTAGGTGTGACCTAAACAAACTGCAACTAAAACTGAACCACAAAACATAGATCAAGTAGTAGCACTAACAAATCAAATGCAAAACTTGCAACAATTTCAAGATATGCAAAAAGGAACCACAAAAAGGTACTCATTACAGGACATTTGTCCTTATCCTTTTCATCCAAGTGTGGACATGATACCATTTCCTAGACATTATGAATTCTCAAAATACGACAAGTACAATGGTAAAACAAACCCAATTGATCATGTGAAGGAATTTAGAACCATGAGTATAGAATTTGCACAAAAAGACACTTATCTAATGAGGTTATTTCCAAGAAGCTTAGGAGGTCAATGTATGGAATGGTTTTTTAAACTACAATCAGGAATTCGATCTTTTGAAGAACTAGTCAACAGATTTATCTCACAATTTTCCTTTAATATTCAACATGAGGTAACAATAAAAGACTTTTACAACATGAAACAAAAGAAAAGTGAAACATTCCTCTCATTTTTAAAACGATGGTGACGGTTGTTTGCTAGATATCCTCGTTCTATACCTGAAGACGAAAAGATGGAACTATTCATTGACAACCTAACTGATGACATGAGCTATAGGCTTGAACTACAATGTCCACCTACATTTGAGAAAGTGATTGAAAATGGACTCAAGATCGAAGAAGCCTTGGTCAAAAGAGGGGTGATAAAACATTACAATGAAGGATCAAAAAATACAAATTCCTCAAATCACTATGGTAACAATGATAAATCTAAGTTTTGGCAAAAGAATAGAAATATTGGAAACAACGATGCTACAAATGACACACAAAATGCGAAACTAGTATTTAATTTGATGGCAACTACTGAAAAGACCAATCAAAATAATGACCAAAACATCAATCAAAGTGTCAATCAAAATAACAATCCGAACAATGGAGAATCTAAACCACAATCATATCAAAGACCATCAAATTGAAGAAGATTCACACCATTAGGATAAACACTAGAATCAGCAATGAGAGAACTTATTGCAAATGAACTTATCACCTTACCTGAAGCAAGAAATTGGGAACCAAAAGTAAAACCATCTTGGTGGAATGATGCTAACTATTGTAACTTTCATAAAAACAAAGGACATAAAACAAATGATTGTATGTAGTTGAAACATCTAATACAAGATTTGATTGACAACAAGAAAGTATTCGTAGAAGGACATCAGACGAACAATGATCATGGTGCATTTAAAAATCCTTTTCCAAATTATGAAAAGGGAGAATCTTCTTCTACAAACAATAAAGGTAAAAATGTAAACTCCATTTATGACAGAACTATTCATTGTATCTTTGCGGTTGAGAATAATGATGATGTTGACAATCAAACTGATAACGTCAAAATCAATGACATCATACCCATAGATCTAACCCCAAACATCGATACATCCAACAATCAGATCAATGTCATAAAAATCAGGGAAAACCAAGATTATCAACTGGTCAACATGACAACAAGGGGGCAATCCAAGGTAATATTGAAAGGAGTTTCATCTAAAACCATTGCTACCCCTTCAAATCAATACAACATAGTCGATCAACTACAGAAAATACCGGCACAAATATCAATTTTGGAACTCCTTAAAATCTCACCATCTCATAAGGAGGTTTTGGAACAAGCTCTTGTGGCCACAACAGTACCCAATAATTTGGATGTTTGTCAATTCCAGGCTATGGTGGGACACTTAACCACACCTCACTGCCTATCATTTTCAGAACAAGATGATGTGTCACTTACTCATCCACACAATGCCGCCCTTCATATTGAAGTCTTAATCCAAAAACACCAAGTAAAACGTGTCTTAATGCTATCGATATTACTCTCCTCCATATTACTCTCCTCCAATATTACTCTCCTCCAAGTCATCTATCTCACTCGATATTTGTCCATCCATATTGAAGTCACGACTTGCAGTCACGAAAAAGAAACCCTTGGTCGCGCAGTTTTCTCAGAGCCAAAATCCGTAGAGAAGCTTTGCAATTTTCTGTAGAAACAGAGCATGAAAATAGAAATCGCATATTATAGGAGGTTGTCCACCAAAATGCAGGTACAACCATATTTCGACATAGAAATGAGGCGAATCTCAAAAAGAAAAAAAAACCACAAAAACCCTTCAAATCGCGATTTTTTTGAGATTATTTCATCAAAAAACACCACAATTTTACTTGCATAAAGCCTGCAAATCTGCTCTTTTTTTTTCTTCCACCCAGAATCTTTCAGAAAACGGCCCACGAAATTCTGGAAGTAAGAACACAAACTTCTGAAAAACAGAACCACGAACCCTAGCTTGCGATTTTCAGAAACCCTACTTCAACAGGCCCTCCCAAAATCCTGAGCCCTCCCGTGAGGGAGACAAGCTCAGACCAGCTTTGATACCATGTTCAAATAATCGATGTTATCTATAAAACAGAGGAACGAAAGTTCCTTATATAGATTTACAAAGACGTTTCTAAAAGAAACGAACGTTAACAAAAGACGAAATTAGAAACTAACTAAATACGACTAGATGACCATTAACTAAACAAGTAGAAAGATATTATACTAATACTAAGCACAATCGGTGACATGCATCATCAGAAAAATACTGCACAAGGAGTTGATCCTTGGCATGTCCAACCATGTCAATTTGTTCCTTTTCAAAGCTAGTGAAAGCTCCTGACCTCTCTTCTCTATATCCACCCATAATGATAAGGCATCCAATACTATGGATTCTAATATTAATGCTAGCACAAAGGAATAGTTATACAATGATACTAAAGCCATGCATCCATGAGAAAGACACTTTGCTTTGTAGAACACATAAAACCCACTTTCAGTGTTTACTGTTTTGCTTTTGCACTTCTACTCAGTTTTATGATTTTATCAAACTATAAAGTAAAATTGAAGTTGAAGTTGAATTTATATTAATGTCCATAGATGACAAAAATAGGTCAACAGAACTTAAAATAAACTAACAAGAAATAACAGCAGAAGGAGCATCCTAAAAAGGTCACAACTGGAAATGTACTTTTGTATGACCTTTGCTTATTTTTTGCATGCAAGAGTTAACAACCTCAAATGAGGAAAAATAATCATGTCATATACAAGAAACGTAGATTAAACAATGTAAACAGAAACTAGTGTTCTATAGGACACAATAATTGCAATTATTCATTGGAGGAAAACTGGGATATTCACCTGCCCATGATCATGTTGACAACAAGCTTCATCTTGGCTCCATTTCCAACATCCCCTAGAAAGAATGTTTTCTTTCCCATCACGTCAAAGGCAGGCATCACCTCATCATGCAAGGGCTTTAATCACCAAAAATATGTTAAGGGTTTCTGTTAGAAATTGGATGAGAGAGGAGAGGTATAATATTAATATCCATAAGTCATGACAACCCAAAAGATCAACAGGACAGATAAAATCCTGCAAAAGGTATAATGCCAAACTCTAAGAGAATTTCAAATAAGTTAACATTCAATACAAGAAATATCAAGGAAATTTTGGACATTGAGAGAGAGAATGAAAATAAAAACTGCATTTTTTGATCATGTTGTTTATATGATGTGCCCAGACTTTAAAAAAGAAGCTGCATATTTAATTTGATGCTGTGAACAAGGTAGGTATTATTTGAGAGTCTGGTGGCACTTAGCAAAACTTCAAATTAGATAAGTAAATGACCTTAGGAGTTAGGAGGATGCTTCTTTCCATGTATAGCCAAGATAAGGATCCTAATTCAATCTGAACGCCAGTATTGGTTAGTGAGGGTTTGCTGACATTTTTGTGCATGACACAGAGAGCATGCATACCACCTGAGGGGAGATTTTCCAAAAGTTGAGTTGATCGTAAATCCCTGATCCCTCATATGTGTTGAAATTTGAAAAAGGAATAAAACAGGTGAATTGCTGAGGCAGACAGATATCAACAAGAGTTCCACTGCTAACAATTTACATAGCCCTATAGTTTACTTTAACAACTGACATGCTCCATGATAAGACATTAAAATGCCAATTGCATGGCATTTTCTTGTTAAGTGGATTGGTGTAGGTTGTCTTTACTACATGCAGAATTTCTTCAATGTATTCTTGTCTATCTATCTTTTTTCATCCATAATTCTACACTCTTCTCTATCATATTAATTAACAACTAAAGATATTTATTCTCTTACTGCTTGTGTCCTGTTCTAGACTTGTCCTCCTTTTCATAATCCATATAAAATTTGCTGCAATGTGTTGATTATATTATAAGTGTCCCATATTTATCCAAGGACTCAATCTTGCTTTCAATTTATCTTGTGTCATATGATTAGTTGTGACTGAATCTGAGTTACTAGTTTAGTGGCATTCATCTCTCATTTATGCCCCATAAACTGGAAACCATTTACCACTTCCCCCTATTCGTCAAACAATAAAATTTAAATGTAATGTGTGGTTTTGTTATGCAATTTTCTACTATTAACATAGCAACAATTAATGGATGATTTACTGAAGCAAAAAAAAAATCATGTCAGAATCCTATAACACATCCTCGTAATTAAAAGCAAGTTTCCTTGCCTGAATATTGCTTATGCCTTTTCTAGAAATTCTCAGTTCTAACAAATGTTGTAAATGTTATCAAATCTTATCAGAGCTGGATCCTAAAAGACCTATGGAAATTCTAAGTCTGAAATTCTGTGTAAGAATTCTAAGTCAGATTTACACTTCTGTATTCGAATGTGCTGATTGCAGAACATTAATTAATTTCAATATCTGCATATAAAGGAAAGAAGTCTCATTTATATGTGGGAGACACGCCTCAAGGAGAGACGCGTCTCATGAGAGGACGTGTCTCCACTTATGGGACGTGTCCCTTGAGCGCGCGGGCTCCCTTAACAACCGAACCCATTTGGTGTTATCCATAGACTAATATGAGAGTATTTAACAAACAGCAATCATATAATATGAATTCCGATTTATCCATTTGCAAATTTCGATCATCATCATCTGAAATTCGAATGACTTATTTGATGGTTTTATATCTAAAGAACAGTTTGGTTAAATATAAATGATGATGATGCATGAATGCAATCATCATTTATATCTAACCGAAGTTATCTTAAATCAACACTCCCTCTTAGCTAAGAAAGATATTCCAAATCAAATAAGTGGAGATATCACCTTCACACGTGATATCGAAGATATGATATGTTTTCTCAAGATTGTCAAGTCACATGACATTCTTCATAATCACATCTTCATTATGGTATGTGCACTGACATCAAGTCACATGATGTCTACCATAATAATTCATGGCATATCCACAGATATATATAGTTATCCACCATGATTATCTCTTAAGGATCACAATGATCTTCAAATGACATCAAGTCCCATGATATCCATCAAAGTGTCCAAGAGATGACATGTCCACAGATATCAAGTCACATGATATCTATCATGATAGTTCAACTCATCATTGTAGAGTCGTCACTTTACAATGTCACATACAAGTGTTCACTATTAGAAAGATCGTCACCTTTCAATAATGTACACAGGGGGAGCGAGCCCATAAGGTCATGGAGTCACACACATGACAAAAGAGTTTACACATTAAACATCTTTAAATATATTAGTACAACTTTTAAACAATTTTAAATTTCAAACATAATATCAAATTACATTTCAATCATACCAAGCTTCTTCCTGAAGTGTTCAACCTTGATTCGGGAGAGAGGTTTGGTGAGAATGTCTGCTGTTTGATCACTTGTACTAATATACTCCAACTGGATCACATTTCTTTCTACCATGTCTCTTACATAATGGTAGTGGATCTCAATGTGCTTAGATCTATCATGGAATACTGGGTTTACAAAGAGTTTGATGCAACTCTGATTATCACAATGAATGATGGTAGGATTCAAGGGCTCACCAAAGAGTCCCACAAGCAATTTCCGGAGCCATACTGCTTCTCTTGCCCCCATAGAGGCTGCAATGTATTCAGCTTCTGTCGAGCTTTGAGCTACTGAAGACTGTTTTCTGCAGATCCAAGAGATCATAGCCGATCCCAAACTGAAGCAACATCCTGATGTGCTTTTCCGATCGGTTACACTTCCAGCCCAATCTGAATCAGTGTATCCATGTAGATCTAGTTGATTATTTTTGTAAAGAAGACCATATCCAATAGTGCCTTGAAGATATCTCAATATATGTTTCATAGCCATAAGGTGAATTTCCTTTGGCTCACACATGAACTGGCTTAGAGCATTCACTGCATAGCAAATATCAGGTCCGGTGTTAACCAAGTACATCAATGATCCAATCATTTGTCTATATAGGGTTGAATCTGCACACTTGGATTCTGCTGCTGCTTCTTTCAGTTTGTGAAGGTTGGTTTCCATAGGTGTAGACATGGGTCTACAATCCAACATTCCAAATCTCTTCAGAATATCAATAGTATACTTTCCTTGGTTTAGTATGATGCCATCTGGTTTCTGCCAGACTTCCAAACCTAGAAAGTAGTGTAAAATGCCCAAGTCTTTCATGTCAAACTCTGAAGTTAGATCCTTCTTTCCTTGAGCAATGAGGTGATCTTCTCCTGTTATCAACAGGTCATCAACATATAAAATAATTATTAACATATCACCTTTAATTACCTTAAAGTAAAGATTTGGGTCTGCATCATTCTTGGAGAATCCTAGTCCCAAGAGGTAGCTGTCAATTCTTTCATACCAGACCCTGGGAGCCTGTTTAAGTCCATACAGTGCTTTCTTTAGTCTGCATACATGTGAGTCAGGTTTATGTATCACAAAACCTTCGGGCTGTTCTAGATAGACTTCCTCTTCAATGGTTCCATTTAGGAAGGCAGTTTTTACATCCATTTGGTGGATCTTCCAGCCTTTAGCTACTGCAATGGCTATCACTGCTCTCACAGATGCATAACGGGCAACAGGTGCAAATGTTTCTTCATAATCAATGCCTTCTTTCTGTGAAAAACCTCTTGCCACAAAACGTGCCTTATGTTTTTCTATATTGCCATCAGCAGCATGTTTGATTTTGAAGAGCCATTTAGAAGAGACAACAGATTTCTCTTTTGGTCTAGGCACTATATCCCATACATCATTTTTTAGAATGGACTGATACTCTTCTGTCATTGCATCCTTCCATACTTGATGTCTGAAGGCTTTTGAAACACTGGTGGGTTCTGAATTTATGATGTCATTCATTAGAGCAACATAGCTTGAGAACCGTTTGGGTCTTTTACTCTCCCTAAACGTTCCTTTGGGTGCTGCATGATTCTCAGCTTCTTTGATCATCTTTCTAGCCCAAAGTGGCCTCTTCTTGCCGTTGTCATTGGTATTTCCTCAGGATACTCCCTCTGAATCTCAGGGGTAGGATCCTCGTCTAAGACTCTAGGTGAATAAGTTTCTATCTCACTTGAACTTCTTGCCCTTTTGAATGCAATGTCTTCTTCAAAGATGACATCTCTGCTCAATTCAATTTGTTCCTGCCCGGGTATGAAAATCCTGTAAGCTTTGGAGGTTTCACTATATCCCACAAATACCCCTTTCTTTCCGGAAGGTTCTAATTTGAATCTCTTTTCTTTGGGTACATGAATATAGACTGGGCAACCAAAGATCCTAAAGTGACTAATATCAGGTTTTATGCCAATAAATGCTTCTTCAGGAGTTTTGTTATCTAGATGAGAAAGAGGACATCTATTTTGGATGTAGACAGCAGTTCTAGAGGCTTCTGCCCAGAATGAGGTTTCAATGTTCTAGTCAAGCAACATTGCTTTTGCAGCTTCTACAATGGTTCTATTTTTTCTTTCAGCAACCCCATTTTGTTGAGGGTTGTAGGCTACTGTAAACTCCCTCTTAATCCCAGCATTCATGCAGAATTCCTTAAAGATTTCAGAGGTATTCTTTCCCATTGTCTATCCTTAAGATTTTTATTTTCTTCCCAGAGAAGTTTTCAGTAAGAGCTTTGAACTCCTTGAACCGTTTAAGGATTTCTATTGACTCTTTACACTTAAGAAAGTAAATCCAGGTCTTCCTAGAAAGTAAATCTAGGTCTTCCTAGAGAAGTCATCTATAAATATGACATAGTATAGGAAGCCTGCCTTGGAGGGTACAGACATGGGTCCACATAAATCAAAGTGAACCAATTCTAATATATTTTGGGTTTTGCTCAAGCTATTGTGAAAGGATCCCTTTGTATTCTTTCCTAGGGCACAACCTTTACAAGTTCCTTCATGAGTTGGTTTTAACTTAGGTAATCCTGTTACAAGTTTTTCTACAGAAGGTAGGGCACGGAAATGAAGGTGTCCTAATCTTCTATGCCAAATTTCATTTGAATCAGAAGTATCAAGGGTAAGGGCTTGCTTGACTTCAGTGCATAGTTTATAAAGATAACCTTGTCTTACACCTATTGGTAGAGCTTTCTTTATAGTTGAGTTCTTAGGCCATGCCAGAACTTTCCCATCCATAAATGTAACCCTATATCCATTGTCTTCAAGAGCAGAGATGGATATTAGATTCCTCTTTATTCTAGGTACGAATAAAACTCCAGTGAGTTGAAGGGAGAGACCAGATTTCAATGTGATGGAGCAAGTTCCAACCCCTTTTACTTGATGTGCAGAATCATCCCCAATTGTTATTTCTTCATCAGTCTCTTCAGTCATAGTGTCTAAGTGTTCTCTAAACCCTGTGATGTGCCTTGAAGAACCACTATCAATCACCCAGTTGTTGATATTGTTAGATACTTGACTTGATAAGGCTGAATAGAATACAAATTTCTCAGAATCATGGTTTGAATTTGACTTTCCTACTTTAGCAAATGATGCTTGTTGATTTGATCTGTCAGGGCACTTCATTGCATAGTGCCCATATTGATCACATCTAAAACATTGTACTTGAGAGATGTCTTTCCTCTTATTGAATGATCCTTTTCCATGGGAATTTCTCTTTCTCTTAAATGATCCTTTCCCGTAAGAGTTTTTCTTACCCCTTTTATTAGATGATGTGTTGAGCACTTGAATGTCCTCATCTATGGGTTTTTGTTTGTTTTCTTTTGTTGAGAGTCTTGTTTCCTCTTGAAGGCAGTCTGTTCTTAGCCTATCAAACTTGGGGAGTTCAGATCTTGCACTTATTCCTTGAACAAATGGCTCCCATGAGTTTGGTAGGCCTCCTAGTGCAATTAGTGTTAACTCATTGCTATCAATTTGATATCCAATTGTAGATAATTGATCCCTTAGATCAATGATCCTCATGAAGTATGCATTAATGGTTTCTCCTTTGTTTATTTGGACATTGTTGATTTGCCTCTTTAATGCAAGAGTCCTACAGGTGTTGTTTATCTCATAGGTGCTCTCAAGGGATTTGAACATTAGATATGCAGTTTCATGTTTTGCTAGAATAGGTACAATGTGGTCCCTAACTGCATCTACTAAGATTTTCATGGCTTTTTCATTATTCTCAATCCATTGAGTTTTCTCAGGATCATCCTCTGGTTCCCCCTTGTTTTCTTTCACAAATGAGTCTAACTTATTTTCTTTGAGAATCATCATGATTCTGAATTTCCATGAGGTGAAGTTGTTTGCTCCCTCAAGACGATCTTCAAATCTGATCATACTTGACATTATGAAGAATGTGATGTGAATTCGATTTTTCAAAAATATGAATTTTTCTAAGTAATCTGATATCTAGATTTGATTTGGATTCACTCAACTTGGCTCTGATACCATGTAAATGTTATCAAATCTTATCAGAGCTGGATCCTAAAAGACCTATGGAAATTCTAAGTCTGAAATTCTGTGTAAGAATTCTAAGTCAGATTTATACTTCTGTATTCGAATGTGCTGATTGCAGAACATTAATTAATTTCAATATCTGCAAATAAAGGAAAGAAGTCTCATTTATATGTGGGAGACACGCCTCAAGGAGAGACGCGTCTCATGAGAGGACCGTGTCTCCACAAAGTGGACACACGTCCGCTCATGGGGCGTGTCCCTTGAGCGCGCGGGCTCCCTTAACAACCAAACCCATTCAGTGTTATCCATAGACTAATATGAGAGTATTTAACAAACAGCAATCATATAATATGAATTCTGATTTATCCATTTGCAAATTTCGATCATCATCATCTGAAATTCGAATGACTTATTTGATGGTTTTATATCTTAAGAACAGTTTGGTTAAATATAAATGATGATGATGCATGAATGCAATCATCATTTATATCTGACCGAAGCTATCTTAAATCAACAAATGTCTTTCCGGTTCCACCTTACCATTCAATTGCCACAATATGTATCAGTTGTATAGACAGGGTCCACAGTTAAATCTTTGAAATCACAAAGTGTAACAGAGCTTTTAGCTATCCTTTAGTTTTCAATTTTTCAGCTATTGCCATAGCAAAAGTAAAACCTCAAGGCACTAAACTATGAAGGAAGCCAAAGTTGTCAATGATATGAGCCAGCTATAATTTTATAGTGAGTTTATATGCACCCAAGAATATTTAAAGATGACCATAAATCTGAGAAAGGTTGACTTAAAAGAAGCCTTACATTCCAAGTGCAAAAATTTCACTCATGCCTCAATAGCAAATTTCCAGAGAACTGATTATAGTACAAATAGAACAAAATAAGATAATGTTCAGAGGATCTCTTCGAGTAGTTCCACTAGAATGAAGTGCGTGTGAAGAAAGAATATGATAGATATACTATTACTTGGATCTACAAGGAATATAATAGTGGGTAAGATGGAAAGTACAGCTAGCATGGAATGAATCTGATAAAAGATGCCGTTAGAAGTTTCAAGTTCTGACACATAATATAATTGAGAATGATGATGGAGATGACATTTCAATTACCTGCAAATAATTTGAAATGCTGACTGCAAATAATTTGAAGAAAATCGTTGATTGGTCATTCTTGAAAATAGCTAAAACCCCTTACCATCCAAAAACCAAGAAGTCCTCGTCATACCTTATCACCAGCAGCCAGTATAATTAGTTGGCCATCTTCTGCAGGCTTCTTGCTGCCTGAGACTGGAGCCTCAACAAATCTTCCACCTTTGGCAATTATTCCCTGCAGGGATTGGGTGAAGCCAGCTGTGACTAACAAAAAAATAATGAGCCAACAGTTGAGAAAAGTAAGCAAACATATGTCCCATTTTCCTCTTATTTTAATTTCTAAAACTACCCCTTTCCAACCTACATACACAACACTCAAATAACAACCCAAGCAAAGAAAATGCATTCCTTGAACTCTTACCAAAACAAAATTAATCCAGGCCAATTTATTTCTTCTTGAAGAATTGGCAGGGAAAGGAATGGTTTATAAGCTACCAGTATTATATGTTGCTGAACCACCTTTCTCAAAATATATTATTAACTCAAAATGAAGGCTAAATAGTGCAAAAAACTGCCCTTAGGAGAATGAATTTCTCGAACTCTCACATGCTTAAGTACTGGCATTCAGAATTAAATGGATGTGGTTATACCTACATGTATAAATCACTTACAACAGAGGTGTAGCTTGTATTTGAATTTTACCAGCAACTTACTCATGAAATGAAGTTGCACACCATACCAAGAATACATAGGCAACAAAATGGCTTGCAAAAAGCACTCAAAAAAATTCATTAGATTTTCAATATTCATTACATTTAGGGTCACTCAAATGTTTTATCATATCATTGATATCATGACAACAGACCTCGTAGATTTTTGCAGATGTGGCAGCATCAACTGTTGACATGTCAATGTATCCTTTTCCAGAACACATTTCCTCCAAAACACCACCTTTGTCAAAAACAACCTGTAAAATAGCTGAGAAGAATATAAATATAGGAAAAGCTACACTGAGAAATCAAAAACTCAACCTAATTGCAAGACAATCAGGTAAGACTAACTGCCAATATTGTACAAGACAATTCAAACAATGTTCCAAAGTTTTCTCACTGAAAGTGCAGCAGGAGGATCGGCCAGCATGGCTATAGTATACTTGCACTTCTTCACAACTTCTGCAGGTGTGTTGCCTACAGAAGCACCATAGGCCACAAGTTCTTCACACTGCAATCCATGAAAATAAGAAAACAAATATCATTTAATAGCATATTCAATTGAAGAACTAATTTGGGAAAACTGCCAAGGTACCTAAAAAAAATAATAAATAGTGAAAAAACTATATATTCAATGTCAGATGTCTTATAAATTTCATTATTTTTCTACGTGGTTGCAATATTGATTTCTAAATCTTTTATGTTTCATGTGGGAAACAGCCAATGAAATTGATAAAACCCAACAAATTCTTCAATGTATTTGAGTATATTTCAGCATTGCTAGTTCAGCCCCTGGAGGCCCTGGATTCGGGTACAATTTGAACCAGTTGCGAGTTCTGAATTGCTTTGTCCAGGGATCCATGCAGGGCTTTGTCTTCCACCTGCAGGTGTGTCAGACAAATGCAGGCAAACCCAGGACAAACCCTGCAGCAAACTGGCAAGTTTTTTTTTTCATTCTTTTCTAAATCTTTTTTGGGCTTTGACTTTCACTAAAATGGGATCCCTATCCAGAAAAGTGATTTGTAAAGCATTTACCTCATTGTGATTGCAAAATACAAAAGCCATTCATTCTTGCTGAACTTTCATTCTTACTTTGCTATTACACAAATAGACCCCCCATATGATGCTTATTGTTGACATTATTATTTATTATTGAACAATGAATATTTATCATGATATTTGAGTTTGAGTAATTGACACTGAAGTGGTATTTTTTATTTTTATGGTGGTTTTGTTTATTAATTATTATATGATGATATGTGGTATTCTAAACTAAATTCCTGCTTTTAGGCTGCAAATATGCATATATTTATGATTTTTATATGTTTATCTATGGATGAACCCAACCCCCAAAAAAATTTGCCAAATCTGTGTAAAACTCCCATACCTGTACCAGCAACATTGGTATTTTCTAATATTAATAGTGATGGTGTTTTCAACATCCATTGGACCAAAAGAAACCACATGATGTTGTAAAATAAAATGATTCTTCGAATGAGTTCTTTGAAGCAGAATATGCAAATTTCAGACTAGGTTCTGTTTACTAAAAATAAAGCAAAACAGGCAGCAAAGAAATGCAATTATTGTGATAAAGGAAACAAAGACTTTGGTCATGATATGTTTGACAAAATGAATTGAAGGGATATGCATCTACAAACAATGCACATGAACCACTCAACATAATGTTGTGATAATCAAACAGCCATCAAAAAATCATGCAAAGACTTAATATTTTCTTATAAAGTCAGCCTTATTAAAGTTTGTAATGTACTTATTTTAATGAGCTATGAAATGTACACTTGTTTTGGGGCTTTTCTATTTTATTCATAAATTTTGTAAAGTCCAAATGGCAAAGTACGGGAAACGTTAACAGCCTTCACCTATTTATTGTAAAGCCTTATGCTTGTAAAAGGACTTTTTGTCCCTACACACAGCTGTTGTACAGGAAACCCAATAGGGACTTTGTGCTTTTACTTTCAAACGAATAAGACAAATATTTCTCAACTTTGTGTCATTTTCTTCTTCATGGATTGCAAGTTTTTTCTACATTTAATGCATAATCTGTTCTTCATGTTTTCCTTGCATGTTGTGGATGCGAACTGTCAAATATGCATTCTTTGTTGATGTCATATGCACGAATTGATCAAACTTTAATATTTATTTCTTCATTCAGCACTGCACACCCTTTTCTTCTTTTCATTGTTTATCTCATAAGGTATCCATAGATGGTTTTCTTTGTATTTCTCATATAGGATTTCCCCTTTTCCTTTCATTTGTTATTTACCATTTTTGTGCCCTTTTGTACTTTTTGGTGGAAAGTACATGAAAACCTATAAAGACACCTATCATTTGAAAGAGCTGTCCCTCTCAACACAGAGGAAAATCAATCATTCAGTGACAATTTCTCCAACTGTTGCAAGCAACTGCCACTACCCATTGGACAAATCACATTGATCTTTATAATAACTGCAGTTACAAGTTTACTTGCTAACAGGGCACAAGTCCTTGGGTTGATGTGTTATCATCAATCCTTTCTTGAGTACTAACATCACTTAGAGGTGTGGCTTAATGTTACCGATTCGTCGCTCCCAGCCTTTGGATACGATACGATTCGTACTGGATTAGAAATTCGGATTCAGTACGATTCAAATTTGCATAGGGTACGAAAATTGGACTGTGGATTCGCCGCAGATTTGAAACGCCACTGTGGATTCGTCTAGGATACGCCCAGACGAATCTGACGCAAATCCGACTCGAATCCAAACATCAAAACACCCAGGCTGCGGAAAAAGTGCCTTTTTTTGCATTTTTTAATTTTTTTTGACCAAAAGTTGACTCCTAAACAATAAAATATTCATTCCAACCCTAATCTTTGCCTCTCAAGGCCCTGAAAGCTTGACATTTTTCCCCATCTGTGCAAAAATTGGCAACATGGTATATTTTTTCATCATGCAATGAGCTGTTTATATTGGTCTGAAAATGACAGATCCCTCAACCTCAATCTAGAAAGAACAAACATATTAAATCCTTAACATGGAGGTTCCTTTCAAGCAAATTTTCATACTACTGTCTGTCCATTACTGCCGATAGGCAATATACATCAATGAGAATCAAAAGTTTATTCCAGAATGTTGAAAGCAACACAGGAGTATATAAATAATATTCTACAGAATAGAAAAGGAGTTTGTATGGAGGTTGAAACCCTAAGTGAGACTAGGCAGCAAATCACCAACATTAAATATATATGGATACAGTTTCTGCATGGGACGATATGGATAAACAAGAGCTGCTTCTCAAGTGAAGATAGGTTAATATGATATAGCATCTAATTATGCTGATGATGCTCTTTTTGATGACCCATATGATTCAGATTGATCAATGATCAATAATGGCTGATTGTAAACACTTGACATTTTTATGTTTGAACTTTAATATCATGACATTCAAGTATCACTAATATTTTAATATTTGACTATGAAAGTGGTGACGTATTTTTGCTATGTTATTTGACTATTAATATGGTGGTGTATTCTGAACTTAATTACTGCTGCAAATATGTATATATTTCTGATTTTTATATGTTTTTTGTATTAATGTACCCAAACAGTACCAAACCCCAATTTTTTTTTTGACCGAATCCTGTACCAGATTTGCTTACCGGTACCCGAATCCAAAAACAAATCGGTAACTTAGCTTATTTGTATGTTACCAATGCACAAGAGTGAAACATTGAAATGTCATAGAAGAAATGAATAATCCTGATATACTCAACAAAGTGATGACTTGAGTACTAAAGTATCACTCACAGTGAAAAGATGCCACAAAAGTAAAAATATTTTTTAAAAAGAATATGTTGGAAAATAGGGAGAGGGAAAGGATTTTGAACAGAAGCAACTGGCATGAGGAAAGGTTAAAATTCCTATTAGAGATCTTTAGCAGTCAAACAGAGGTTTGTAAAGCTGGTATGTTAGGTTAGATGTGTGTTCTACACCTTGCAATCCTTATAAACATTGTAACTCACACTTAAGACACCTAAAGTTGAGTGCACTTCTCTATATAATTATTGGAATTATCCAATACATTAATCCTTTGTTTTGTGGCAACTGAGATTGCTTGCATTGCAAGTTTGCTTTAACTCCAACTCAAGTTTGCTTTTAAAGCATGTTATTCTTGAGAGGTGGCTTTTGCTTTATCCTACTTTTGCATGAATTGGGATGCGCAAGTTGCAACAGTGATTATTGGATTTTGGCTATAAAATAAATGTTGGGTTTGGAAAATGTATGACAGATTTTGCAGAAGGGAACTGCTGATCAGTTGTTCAAGGAAGTTGGTGGTTGTGTTGCTACCTGAAGCTTTTGCATGTTGAAGATCTCTTGAATAGCACAAGCTCCAGGAAGTTAGTGGATGTATTGCTACCTGAAGTTTCTGCATGTTGAATATCTCCTGAATAGCACAGGCTTGGTTCTAATGTATTGTAATATTCTTACTATGAATACAATCTAAATAATGTTATTATTCGTTAGGTTTTTTTTCCATAAGAGTTTCCCAGGTTAAATTATGTGTTATTCGTTATTTCTTTGTTGAATGGTTTTAGATTTTGTAACTTCGTAGTGTCTCTTTTGTGAAGATTAAGTAGCATTGTGTTCATCATTCCCTTCATTTGGTATCAAAGCCTAATCAACTCTTGATCCTAATTTGGAAAGATAAAAATCCCTTGTAACTTCAATGGGAGTTTTTTGCATAGGTGAATCTTTTTCAAGAACAAAGAAATGGCTAGCATTTCTGGAAGAATGAAAATTGAAAAACTCAACAGAATGAATTTTGGGATATGGAAACTTAAAATGGAAGGCCTGATAGTTGATTGTGAATGGTGACTTATTGTGGCAGGTAAATAACCCTCAACAATTGTTGTTGAAGACTGAGAAAAAGTGTATAGCAAGGCTAGGTTGACCATTAGGTTGTGCCTTTCAGATTCAATACTTGTGAACGTCTCTAGAGAGAATACTGCTGAAAATTCATGGAAAAAATTTGTTGTTTTTTATCAAGCAAAGTCGTTGATTAACAAGTCTTTTCTGAAAAAAGGATTGTATTCTTTGACAATGTCAAATGGTGATTGAGTTACAATGCATTTGAATGCTTTCAACATCCTGATAAGTAAGCTGGTATCCCTAAATGTCAAAATTGAGGAAGCTCAGTACATAACCTTATTATATTCTTTGTCAAATTCACGGGAAAATCTTGTTATGGCAATCAATAGCACCACTTCTAAGTTGAAGCTTGAGAAAGTAGTTGGAGCTTTGTTGTTTGAGGAAACAAGGTGAAAATTCATGCATTTTGTAAAGAGTGCTCTGTTTGTTAGAGGTTGCATAAAGGAGAAAAGCAAGAACAGGAAGTAGTTCAAAGTTTCCCAGAAAATCCAAGGTGAAATTTTGGAACTATGGAAAGATTGGTTACATTGGGAAGGGCTGTAAGGAAAAGAAAAAGAAAACTACGTTTGAAGATGACTCTAAACAATGTTTTCAGAAAGTTTTGAAGATGTATTTCTTGCATGTTATGTTATGCATGCATGTGAAGATGCATGGTTGATAGATTATGGTGCCTCTTTTCATATGCCTCCTCACAAGGAATGGTTTTCTAAATATGAACATTATTATGGAGGTGAAGTTTTTTTAGGAGATAATACATCTCATAAAAAAAATGGTTGTGGAAAGGTCAAGCTCACATTTAGAGATAGAAGATTCATGACTCTCTCTGTTGTTTTCAATATCACAAGTTTGGCAAGAAACATGTTATCTATCAAGAAGATGAATAAATTTAAAGTGTGTGTTGTCATTTGTAAAGAAGGTTGTAGAATGGTCAAAGGAAATTTGGTTTTAGAAAAGAGGGTTCGAATTGGAACTTTGTTTAAACTTGATGTCAGTACTATGTGGAACTCCTCCATTCTTTTATTGGACAAAGCAATAACTCTAAGGACTTGGAAGAAGCCATAACCAAAGCAATACCTCTTTGGATGGCAAAGAAAGAATAAGCTATTGCCCAAGCAACACCTCAAAAGAGGTCCAAGGCATGTCAAGCTATCACCTTGACAAGACCTTAGAGGAGAAGAAAAGGCAACAAGTCTCTTGGAAAATACCTTGTTAAGGGAAAATTCAAGGTATCACTATGGTGATTCTTGAAGGAGAAGAATTGACTTCAGAATTCGACTCATCTCAAAAAATTATGCAATGAAAAAAAACAATGCCTCATTTCAAGCCTAAATGAAGAAGTTATGGCTTCTAGAAGTTGTGGTCAAAGGATCCCTAGACATTGACCAAGCAACAATTTTTGGAATTGGAAGAGCCCAAGGTATTACTCATACAATGCTTCCATGCTATCACCCAGGTGACACCTCAAGGTTTTTGGTAGAGGAGACATCGAGGTATCAACCAAGTGACACCTAAAGTTGCTAACAAAGGGAAATTTCAAGGTATTGCCTAAGCAATACCTCAAGGTGCTATCAAGGAGAAATTTCAAGGTATAGCCAGTTTACAAGGAAATTTTTTAAGGTATATGTTAAAATTTTAATGGACCAGCTAGGAATCGAATCTAGGACCTCCCATTTGCTGTTGGGGTGCTCTACCAATAAGCTATTAGCCCTCTTGGTGACAAGTCCATCTTTGGTTTAGGTGTGGCTCATTTTCCAACACCCTCCTTGAGCCACACTGCAAGTGCTCGAGGGATCCTGACCTGTGTTCTAATACCAAGTTAAACTTTTCATTGACCAGCTAGGAGTTGAACCTAAAATGATGTTCTACCACAAAGCTACCAACCCCCTTGGTGACCAATCCATCTTCAGTTCAAGTGTGGCTCATTTTCCAATAGTATCGCCCACACAAAACCTCAAAATTCTAGATATAAAAATTTTCAAGAGTTCATTGGAAAAATTTCAAGCTATTGCCACCACAATAGCTTCAAAATTGTGGCATGAAAGATTGGGTCACATCGGTGAAAAGGGTCTTAGGGCCTTGAAGTCAACGGATTTGGTTGAGGGTTTTGAAGACTATTCTTCGGAGTTTGATTTTTGTGAAAATTGCATATATGGGAAACAAAATTCTACTAAACTTGATTTGAGCTATAAAAGATTGTATAAGATTTTGCATATATGGGAAGCAAAATTCTACTAAACTTGATTTGAACCATAAAAGATTGGATAAGATTTTGGACTTGGTTCATAGTGATCTTTTTGGACCTATTAATGTGCCTTGATTAGCAAAATCCCTCTATTATGTATCATTCATTAATGATTTCTCTAGGAAAACATGGGTTTCTTTCTGAGACAAAAGTCCAAGGTCTTTAGTAGGCTAAGGGAATAAGGTTTTTATAGAGAATCAAATTGAGAAGAAGATCAAGATTCTAAGAACAAACAACAATGGAGAATTCTGCTCTATAGAGTTTGAGATGTTTGTGAAAAGGTTGGTATTACTAGACAAAAGAAAACTCCATACACCCCTCAATAGAATGGATCTATGAAGACGATGAACGAGAAGGAGTTTAGTTCTCATAAAAAGGTTGAAATACAAGGAACAATTGATTGCTAGGGGTTATTCCCAAGTCGAGGAAATAGATTTTGGTGATACTTTCTCTCCAATTGCTATCTTAACTTCCATTTTATTGTTATGTTTGTGAATTATGACCTAGGGATCAAGCAAATGGATGTTAAGATGACATTTTTGGATGGGGATATGGAGGAAGAAATCTACATGAAAAAGCCTAAGCACTTTGTGGCAAAAGGAAAGAAAAATTTGGTTTGCAAGTTGAAGACATCTCTCTATAACTTAAAGCAGTCACCCCATACGCGGTAACAAAGATTTGATACTTATGTTTTGAAATCTAGATTTGATAGAGCTAAAATTGATTATCATGTATGCTTTAAGTAGGTTAGTGATCATTTTTTTGCTATTGTCTTATATGTTGACCACATGTTGATTGGCAACAAGAAGGACCTAATCAAGCTATGTAAGTCTCAACTTTCACTTCAGTTTGACATGAAAGATCTAGGGGCTGCTAAGTTCATTCTTGGATGGAGCTAAGTTCATTCTTGGAATGGAGATAAGGAGAGATGGAACTAATAGATGACTCTGATTGAGTCAAAAGCAATATGTTAAATCGGTACTACAATAGTTTAAAATGCAAGATAGTAAACTAGTGAATGTTCTTATTCCCATGAAAACTATACTGTTAATGGAATAGTGTTCTAAGACAAAAAGATGAGATTAAGGACATGAGTCATGTTCCATATGCTAGTGTTGTTGAAAGCTTAATGTATGAGATGGTCTGAATGCTTAATATATGATATATGCTGCCAAAGAGGACTTGGTTTAGGTAACGTGTTTAATATATAGGGTTTCATGGATTCAGACTAAGTTGGTGACAATAATAGCAAGAGATCCACTAGTGGTTATGTTTTTAACCTATTTGGTGACATGATGACAAGTTGGAGTTACTTTTTCAAGTACAGAAGCTGAGTACATGGCAAAAACTCATGCTTGTGAGGAGGTAGTGTGGTTTCAAAGGTTGTGTACTTCAACTTGTGTTTAGATGTGGCCCTAAGACATGATATAGTCTGGATTGACTGTGATAGTCAGAGTGCTATCTGGTGGCCAAGAACCCTATGTTTCACACACAAACGAAGCATTTGATGTGCAGTATCATTTTGTTCATAACATGATCGAGGATAGGAGGGAAAACATCAAGAAAATAGACACCTCAGAGAATAAAGTCAGCAACAACTAAGAAATACCACTGGTGCAGATTAGTTATGAGCATTACTGCCCCTAATTATTAGTCTATGTTGTTGTAATCCCTTTTGCAACATATACAACAAGTAGGAGAACATTACATTAGATGTGTTGTACACCTTGCAATCCTTGTAAACATTGTAACTCGCACTCAAGATAGCTAAAGTTGAGCACAATTCTTTAGATAATTATTGGAAATTTGAAATTATCTAATTAAGTTAATTCCTTGTCTTTAAAAGTTTAGATTGCTTGTATTGCAAGTTTGCTTTAGCTTGCAACTCAAGTTTGATTTTAAAACATGTTATCCTTGGGAGGTGACTTTTGCTCTATCATATTTTTACAAGGATTGGGGCAGTCAAGTTACAGAGAGATTTTTGGATTTTGGCTATATATCCAATGTTGAGTTTGGAGAATGCATGACAGATTTTGAAGTAGGTAACTGCTCCAAAAACTTGATGGTTGTGTTGCTACCTAGAACTTCTGCATGCTGATGAAAATCTACTAAATAGCACCAACTTGATTCTTATTGTATTGTAGCATTCTTAAAGTGAATACAATCTAAATAGGGCTATTATTTGTTGGGTTTTTTTCCATAAAGGTTTCCAAGGTTAAATTATGTGATATTTTGTTATTATTTTTTGAATGGTTTTAGACTTTGTAACTTTGTAGTAAATCTTTTATAAAGATTAAATGGGATTGTCTTCATCATTCCCTTCACGGTAAACATTGGTTTGCATGAGTCTTGAGCCTGACCAGTTCAAAATCAAAGAAAACAAAACCATGGATTTTTCAAGTTACAGATATCATTGATATGAAAATACTCAAATCCTTGACATTAAACTCCTTGCCAAACATATTCTGCAAAGAATCAGAGATATAGCACGTAATTAATAGATCTGTAAGGTATTGCCAAGGTTTCCGTAATGCTTTTGATGACTTTGCCAATATAGCAAATTTAGTTCAAGTGAAAAATGTCCTCAACTAGCAGAAACTAGAAAAAAAAAAATTATTTAAAGGTTGTCTATTATATACATTCGTGACAAACTAAAATCACATGAACTTAACCTATAACTGATAAACTAGATATTAAATGTATTTTACTTAATTAAGAAAACAATAAAAAAGAGATATTCTAACCTGCTACTTGATCAATTGGATTTCTCTCATGGTTCTTCACATTTGTCTTTGCCTAGGCTTCAGCAATTGGGTATGTCCGCATTCGGTTGCACTCTCATTATTTAATATTGGTTTAACTTTAGAATTAGAGTTTCAGTTAGCGTACTCCTATCGCTAGCTCTGGCTATCTTACTATTCTCGAATCCGATTGACCAATAATTTATTTCTTCTTTCTTTATATTCTAGTATAACAGTCTGTGAAAAGCTGCAGTTGGCAGGAAATGTTTTCATTTCATATACAAATCAACTTGAGTCCAAAAATGTTGAATATCTTGCAAAAACTAGTATTCCAAATGATACCTAGTAAAAATGTTGAATATCTTGCAAAAACTAGTATTCCAAATGATACCTAGTTTACTAGGTATCTCTACCGTGTAACATGTCTTAATTGTTTTTAAAGATAATCTAATCTAGACTTGCTTTCATTTAATACAAAAACAGACTTGAATTCAAAAACAACTAAGTAGCCAGCTTAAATTCATGATCCAACAGATACCCATTGGACGATTCCTAACCATATAAAGTCCACAAAGTATAAAGAAAGTTGAAGATTTGTTTGGCTAACATCAGCCTAATGATGCAAAAATAAAATGAGTTCGTTCCAAACCAAAACTGAATCACCTGCTCAAATTTATAATTTAAGCGAAACCCATGTCACCAATCCTAGTTAAATAACTACTCATACCATGTACGTAGAGAGTTGAAGAGTCTGATATTAAAGAGACCTTAGCTAATGTACATCAAACTGAGTTTAATCCAAACCAAAAATAAAAAAGCAATTGACTACTTAAATTTAAAATCTAAATGATACCCATGTGATCAATCCAAGCTATATAACCAAATTTGTAATACCCACCAAGTACAGAGAATAATTGGAGAATTAGATGTCAAGGATTACCTTAGATAATGTCCTGTTCCACACTGTCACTTTGAATCCATTCTTGAGCAGGTTGACTGCCATTGCCTTGCCCATTATACCTAAGCCCAAGAAGCCCAACTCCATGCCTATTCTTCGAGAACTAAAAATTCCCCTTTGTTTTATTTGAACGAAGATTAGCAGAGCAGGAATGAAGGCCCCGTAATAGTAGTGTTTTCCTGTTATAGGTGATCGGAATAATATGTGGATTCAAAAAGGAGAAAATTAGAAATAATTAGATAGAACCGAAAAAAAATCTTCGAAATTTTTTTCAAGTCAACCTACGAAAGAATGTGAGGCGTGCGAAACCTCCAAAATTCTAGGTTTCAAAAGCAACATAGAAAGTATGATTGAAAAGTAAGGTTTTGTAATAATTTTATTATATGGACATTTTTAAAATTTTGAATGTAGTATCATAGCTGGTCTCAATATGGATGTAATTTTGAGGGTATGTTGGGACTGAAATATATTTTTTGATAGAGTTTGAAAGTTTCCATAAGTTAATAGTGGAAAATCTCACTAGACATAAGTAGGTTATAAGTTTGGGTGTCAAACCTAACAATGTTCTTCTTAATGTACCTATAATTTCTTGTAGATACAATTCCTATCATAAAATAGAAAAAAAATAATTAAAATTAAAATTTGTATAAAAAATACTTAAAATTGGTATAATTTTATTCACCTTTGATATGTTCTAGCCAAGAGTGATCAATAATGCACATAAGTTTAATAAGTTTATCTTCAAAATTTTCAACAACATCAAATATGTTATTATAATTTCCCCTTGGTAGGTCTTTTTTGTCAATTCAAAGGCCTTCCTATATGATAAGATCTCATTGTTACAAAGTTTTTTGGGTCAATACCATCAAAATGGGTTGAGGATTTTCCTTTTGCATGAGCTTTGGCTACATAATTGTAAGAAGTGATTAAGAGGTCCCCAAAACCCTTAGCGGTTATTTTCTCTATAAGTGTCCATAAGCATGAAAAATATAGCATTGAAAAGGAAGAGCTTTATAATATCTTTGTTAGATCCATTGTATGTTCCCCAATCTAATCTCTAAAGAGTCAGGGAGAGATTTATTGAGATCAATTAAGACACAAATATGAGCATAAGTAGTTACCTATCTTTCAATTATGAGATGGAGGAACCCATGGGCTTCTAAAGACTACAATAATGGATTGAAGATATCATGTCTCTATAACTCCATGGTAAGCCAAAGGGATGGATCCATATTAGAATTTTAGAAGGGGGTTCTTCCACAAGATTGAGACCCACATGCCAAGGTTTGAATAATATCCCTACTTGATTACAAAAATAAGGGCCTCCATTGAAGGCCGTATTTCCATCAACTATTCTTGAGAAAATGATAAAAAAATATCCATTCACAACAACAATCTCTCCATATTCCAAGTTTGATGAGCCTAAAAGTCTAAGAGGGGATAATATTTTTTTATGTCCATAAAATTGAAAATTAGAGCATGTTCAAAAAAATAATACATGTCACCCACAATCAAATTGGGATTGATAACTAGAATAGGCCAATCCACACTTTTTTGAATAGTTGTGAACTCACTTGTTCCATTCAATAGGAAGCAAACAACATTATCATGCCTTGGAGACAAGGATTCATCAACTTGAACCACACTTTTTAAGGATAAAAGAGGGGGGATCTTAAGGCCCCCTAGGTGCAATCATGCACACCAAAAAACCCTCATGATGACTACAAAATTAGAAAAAATACCTCTAAAATCAACATCGTTTTTACTCCCATGTTAACACAACAAATGCATGATATGTAACAAAGAAAAACTATTTGTCATGATTATAATATAGTAGAGAAAGGGTTAACACATTAATTATCATGAGATATTGAATTAATTTTTAATAATAATTAATTAGTTATTTTTTTTTAAATGATAATTTACTTAATTTTTTAAATATTAAAATTTAATAAAATTTAAAATATATATATTTTTTATTTTAATGTATATTTGATAATATATAGGAAATTAAAAAATCAATAGATTTTTTATATCATTTTTAAAACTTATGAATATGACTTTTATGACAAGATGTACAATTAAAGATGATTAATTTTATAACTAAATGTTTTATAAGAAAGATACTTAAATATTTATAATAAATTTTCAATTTCTATAATTACTTTGAAAAATAAAATTTGACTGTTTTATTAATAATTTATTTTTATTACTAATATGTTTTTTTCTAATTAAAAATATATAATTGTTACAAAAGATTGTAAACTAATGAAAGGGGTTAGTGAGAAAATAAAAAAGTAACACCTCATTCTAACATTGGGAGAGAGGGCCCAATAATTAAGTATGAGTACACTTGTGATAGTACTTGTATATTTAAAGCTTAATATTTTGAATTGTATAGTATTATTAATTGTGAGAAAGGAGGATTCGCTAGTTGAATACCAAATAGTAATAACTAAATAAAATGTGTGTAGTGGATGCAAAAAGCAACCCATGTGACACACCAAAAAAATATGATTTAATGCACAACTATTGGTTCAACCTTTTTGGGGGGTCCATTATGATACCTCAATAAAAAACATGATGATGACATAAGTTTAATGGGTCATAATGATGGTGAAACAAAAGATTTAAATTGTCCACATCATGTTACCATATGAATCGACAAAGTTAAGGTGCACTAAGATTTAAATTGTCCACATCATGTTACCATATGAATTGACAAAGTTAAGGTGCACTATTTCT
Source organism: Sequoia sempervirens (assembly GCA_007258455.2). Taxonomy (NCBI): domain Eukaryota; kingdom Viridiplantae; phylum Streptophyta; class Pinopsida; order Cupressales; family Cupressaceae; genus Sequoia; species Sequoia sempervirens. Next base: position 254,922,467 of record VDFB02353493.1, read on the forward strand.
CAACCCTCTCCCCTGCCTATGATTATAAACAACTTAATTGACATGTGCTCTTAATTTTCTTGCACTATTTAAATTGTATTTTGTGTTGATGGCATTCTCCTAAGATATGTATTCTTAAGATTAAAGATAGAATTATCTAAAATGACACAAGTTTCATCTCAAATATATTGTAGGGATAATGTACATGCACTACAATTATAGAATCTAGGTACAAGTGACATTTGTAGAAGCATTAAAAAATATTTTCTAAAAAATAATATTATAATTCTACTTTATTTTGATGATGAATGGCCAGATAAAAATAAAATTTAAAATTTAAAATTTTAGATAAATTTGAGATACAAATTTTAATAAATGAAGCCAATAGTGGCATGGTGTGATGGTGTGATGGTTGAGTTGTTGTGTTGTTATTCTTGCCATCAAGGTTCAAACCTCATTGGGGTGGAAATTGTTGAGAATTTATTTTAGGGATGAGGTCCCCCATTTGTGACCTCACAAGTTCATAGCTCTAGGTCAAAAGCATTTACCCCTCTTAAAAAAATAAAAATAAAAATAAAAATAATTATTAGTTTGTGTCGATAGGAATACTAATACTAATACTAATGCATCAGTTGCATTCAATGTCTTTTATTAGTTTAGCTAATGAGCATTTAGAATTAAAAAAATTAAGCAACAATCCTATAGTCTACTATTGATTTTCTATTTTAAATAAGTGTAAAAATGTCATTTATCTTCCTTTTGTTGGTTACAATCAATAAAAAAATCAAAATTGTATGAATCAAATTTGAACTCTATTAATGACTTGAATGACATGAGCACTATTATATGTGTCATAATATTCATTTTTAACTAATAGCTATATTTTGTAACAACTTTCCCCTGAAAACTTGTCTCATATTGGGATTGTATTGCCCCTTCTAATACCCATAACTATATATGCTCATTTACATTTTGTTCAATGTTCCAAAAATAAAAATCTATTACAATAACAATATCCTAAAAATATAGCTAATTACTATTTATGTAACAAATTAACACTATCTAACCATATACGTCTCTTGTAAATATTGTAGCGACAATTCTACATAAATTAAAAGTAAGAAACAAATTATGTGCTCTTTTCAAATCATGAAAATTTCAATCTTTTATGTATTATAGTAAGTATAAAGCAAAAATATATTAAGAATATATGTAGATTTGAGCTGGAAAATAATTTTAAATAAATTAATAATTTATATTAAAATATAATTTATACTTTTTATTTATAGATCCCATAATTAAATAGAGTATATATCTTCTATATAATTAAAATAATTAAAAACATTTTATTTTAAAATACTAAACTTACAATAACATTTAAATTAATTATATAAATATTTTATTAAAAATTTAAAAAATTAAAAAACGTCAAATTAAATAAAACATTAACAATTCAAAAAATATAATAATAAAATCTCACAAACTATCTTTGTAAAGAATAAACATTAACACTCTTGTATTCTACTCTACTAAAATCTATAAACTAGCATATATATATTAAATATGCCGAGAGATATCCTTCTCAGGCGCCTATTTTTAATCAAATTTTTATTATAAAAATTGAATAGGCACCTCGAGAAGGATATCTTTTAGCGTATTTTATATATATTATTAAAATAATATATATATATGCTAGTAGTAGTCGTGACACAACATATAATATCTTAAATAAATTATTTTTATATTTATTATATATTTTATTATAAAATTATTATAATAATTAATATATTATAATATGATAGTATAACATTTGTAATATTATAAATTATTAATATATTATAATATGATAGTTAATATGATTAGGGTTACGATTATGGTTTGGGTTAGTGTAAAACCCCATCACGCAACCTAGAGAACGATGCAACACTATGGAAGCGCAACTAATTTTTTCTTAAAAGAGTAACAATAATAAGTAAAGTAATCTATTCTAACCACATACATCCTCTAGGCCACGCAACGCATCTACATGTGAATTCCAAAACTTACAAAATTAATCTAATCATAGCATATGAAATTAACTCATGATAAACAACATCCATCCAAACATTAATCCGTTGCATAATAAATCTAACACATAAAAATGTAATGAGCATATTTCCACAGATACAACACCATATAAACAATATATACCATTTAGTCTCGTAACGAATAGATCATACATAATGTTACAATTACAATACAAGGATTCTCCTCGATTACAAATGAGGAATACACATACATAGTGTCCCACTATTACAATGAATATAAGAGAAGTACAAATCCATAGAAACACACGAGCTCCTAAAACTAGAAGATCCTGCCACGTGAACAGGAAGAGAAAGCCCAACAATGTAAGGTGCATGCCACCCAGCCATGTGGTACTCGTAGGCCCAACCCCCGTGCTAGGAGATAGTAAAAGGTAACCAAGACAAACCTACTACCTCTAGACACAGGCAACATACAAGACAACACTGTACTAGTAAACACATAACAACACTATACCAGTAAACACATAACAACATTCTACCAGTAAACACAAAACATAAGGTTACATTGCTTCCAGAACCATTGAATCAAATACATCCACTGTACAATACAAACCGACTGTTGTCATAGGAGGAGTGTCATCACAAAGGTTGCATTGGTTATCCATAGGAGATCTTCCTAGGTCTCGACCCCCTTATTGGGTTATCCTAGTAACCTCTCATGAACTCGGCCCCACATGGACACCAGTGCGGAATCGATTATCTTTCGAGAAGACAAAATAACAATCTTGCCATTCCAGGCCTTCTCGATTCATCTCAAGTCTCACACAAGCCCTTGAGCCAATGAGTGAGGCTAAATTATCTTATTAAATGTATTAAGATACTCTATCCCTAATATAGGTTATTTAATTTCCACTGATTAAACTCACTCTCCCACGAGATGTCCTGGGACCATTTTGTGTCCCGACCCCCATTGAAAGTCACTCCCTATCAACAACACAATAACATATTCCACAACCTAAGGGTAGACAGTGCACAAAATATGATAACAAATATCAACCATTCTACAAAGAACAACACATCTCATTCATAGCAACCGGTGCTCAAATTAAATCACACAACCCGTTCATAGTAACTGGGTGTTTAAACTAATTCACACATCCCTACGGATGTCAAATACTGAATCCCAAATACATTGCACTACCCAAAGAAATATCAAAGGGTGAACAAAAGATACAACAACCCTTTCCCAATTTTATAATCTCTGAAAGACTTACATTTTCTCGACAACAAATATCCCCAATTCCCAATACACAATTATAGAAAAATACACAATTACAATAAGCCACTCAAGTAATTAAATAAACAACCATTAGGATTTCCTAAATCCAATAATCAACAACAAATTAAACCAATTGTTTAACTTTCAATTTGAAAATTACTCATAATATTCAACTCAATTGCCCACAAACGTGAACAGAAAAGAACACAGCTTAAAACAATTTAGACACTTAACTAATCTAATATTTGGATTTCCTAAATCCAAATTGAATCAATATCTCATCATATGCAATTATTCAAAGTAAATATAATTCCATTTGCAATAATAAGGAAATAAAATAAAACTATTTATTTAACTTCAATTCCACAGTTCATATAATAATAAAATCAATTTCTCTATTACAATCATTGCATTATAAAGTCCTCTACTTGTACATTAAATGTTTTAATAATACAATATCTATTTAAATATAAATCAACTTTCTCTTCTGAGTCATTTTATTTTAAGATTTACTAGCCCATGCATTTGCATGCTTATTTTAAAAATATACTTCCATTTACAAACCATAAGAAATCAAAACTAGTTGTTTAACTCAAATTTCACAATCACACATAAATAGAAATCTCATTCTTTCTAATAGAATCAATTTATTATAAAACACCTACTTGTGCATTGCATGCACTAATTAACAGCATAATATTCATTTAAATAATATTTCTTATAAATATATATATATATCTAATTACATAATCCAATTATTCTTTTCCAAAAATCATTTTAAAATAATTACCTAATGAATTAAACATTTTAAATAAATATATTTATTTATTATTTAAAAATATATACATATATATAATATATATACATATTTTAAATAATATATATATTATATAATATATATATCATGTATTATATAAATATTTATATATAAAAAAAAAGATATAATAAAATTCTGAATCACAATAATTCATCGGCGGACGAATTCAAAGAAAGCCATTTACATGGGTCGCTCCCTATGGGGCGTTGTGGGGTAAGCCCCCAGCCTCCCATAATATTATATATATTTTTTATTTTTTAAAAACACTACGAATTTATAAAAGATTCGTCGTACGAAAATTTCAATAGATTTCCTATAAAAATTCTCTAGGATAATCTCTACATATCATTAATAAATATATACATATATATATATATATATATATTAAACAACTCAAATTCTTTAATCGGGCAGGTTTACACTCTTTCAATAGGAAGATTATCATATTTACCAGAGGTTTCAATTTCAATAGAGATTTAAAAAAAAACATTTTCTACAGGAGAATATTTCCAATTTTCACGAAAAAGTTTTCTACAGAGGAATATTTCCAATTTTCACAGAAGAAAATTTCTACATAAACTATGTAGAAAGATTTTTACAAAGGTTTCTTAAATCATCAAATACTTTCCTTTGGATTTTCTATTGTGTTAAAAATCATTCCCTACAAGGATCTAAATCTTTCACAATGATTTATCATTTTCTACAGAGAACATTAAATTCAATTTTCCAGAAAGAGGTTTTCTAAGTTTTAGATTTAAATTCAACAGAAATTCTATAATTCCACTATAATTTCGTTTTGTATAAATCTAATTCAAATACTCAATTTAAACAGAGGATCTAAATTATTTTCTATAGAGGTTGTAACAATCACAACAATTTCTTTTAAAAAAAACAAAAGCTTCTTAGAATAAAAGAAATCATCTTCTAAACTTTTCCAATTTGCAATACAATAATAATTAAATATCTCTTTCGAATTAAAATTTACAAAACCAGAAAGAACCTATTCTAGAAGATCTGTCGCTTCGAAGTTTTGCTACCAAGCTTCCCTGCAATCTTCAATTGCCAAAGTTTCCTCCAGAAGAATTGCCACTTCCCAGAGAACATAATATAATCCACAGCCAAGAATACAACAAACTAGATTCCTAAAATTATCAAAGAACTTCTAAGATTCACAATTTCCTCAAACCTCGAAACAATTCTACCATTTCCAAAAACCTCTCTCTTTCTTTCCCGTGAAAACAACTTCCTCTTTTTCTCACAATTTCAATCAATCTCTCCAGAAATCAATTTTAAGACAATTGGAAAACAAAACCTTCTAACTTCCAGCTAACACAACAAATATCTTTTCTTTAACAACCAAGATATTTCTAAGATATTTTCCCAATACATGCATTTGAATTTAAAATAATTTATTTCTTTCAATTCACATTTAATAACTTATTTATTTTAATTCACATTTAATCTAATAATTAAAATTACTTTATAACATAAATTTAATTAATTAATTTATCTATTACAAAGTCCCCACACCAATAATACAAATTAATTAAATACTTAATCATAACATATAATTTAATCTTCACAATTAAACTTTGCACAATAAATAAAATACCAAGACCAACATGGATAAAAAATACGGCCAATACACGGACTGACAACACACTGTACTAAGGTAAAGGTTTGACTAGGTTAACCCATTACTATCTTCCAATCAACATTACTATTGGTTAGTGGACATGCTCAGACCTGTGAAACCAGGTGAAGCTATTGTCCTGTACCAACAAACCTACAAACAAAGCAAATGTTGTACATGTATCCATATAATAATTCATACGCACCATGAAGAGAGAATTGTGGAAATCGCAGGGCACTCGCAAGTGAGTGATGCAATACCGTTATCTTCACCAATACAATGTCGCATCAACTGACGAGATAAAATATCAATTAAACTACAATGAGCATATATAGCAATGTCATCTCAACTAAGCATCTATGAAAACATAAAGCATACCAAACATAATCACCATGCATATAATGTATCATCACATCCATATAGTCTATCATCGCTCCCCTGTCAGCGATAGAATAACAATAACATAAAATATGGTCTAACAAAGTATCAGAACTGTCAGAGAAAACATAACAAATTGGAGGGGTGTTACATTTAGGATTAGGGTTAGGGTTAGGATTAGGGTTATGGTTAGGGTTAGGATTAGAGATAGAATTAGGAAACTAACAGTAGGGTTATGGGTATGGTTAGGGTTAGGTTTATTGATTTTGTTTAGGGTTAGGGTTAGGGTTAGATTTATTAATTTTGTTTAGGGTTAGGGTTAGGATTAGAGTTATGATTAGGATTAGGGTTAGGGTTAGGATTAGGATTAGGGTTAGGGTTTAATTAGGTTAGGGTTATGATTAGGATTAGGGTTACGGTTAGGATTAGGTTTAGGGTTACGGTTAGGGTTAGGATTAAGGTTAGGGTTAGGGTTAGGATTAGGGTTAGGGTTAGGGTTAGGGTTAGGTTTATTAAAAAAATTTAGGGTAAGGTTTAGGATTAGGGTTAGGATTAGGATTAGGGTTAGGAATAGGAATAGGGTCAGGGTTAGGATTAGGGTTAAGATTAGGGTTAGGGTTAGGTTTAGGGTTAGGATTAGGGTTAGGGTTGGCGTTAGAGTTAGGATTAGGATTAGGTTTAGGGTTAGGGTTAGGTTTATTAATTTGTTTAGGGTTAGGATTAGGATTAGGGTTAGGGTTTAATTAGGTTAGGATTAGGATTAAGTTTAGGGTTAGGGTTTCATTAGGGTTAGGGTTAAGATTAGGGTTAGGTTTAGGGCTCGGATTAGGATTAGGGTTTGGATTTGGGTTAGGATTATGGTTAGGATTAGGGTTACAGTTATAGTTAGGGTTAGGGTTAGGATTAGGATTAGGGTTAGGATTAGGGTTAGGTTTATTAATTTTGTTTAGGGTTAGGGTTAGGGTTAGGGTTATGATTAGGGTTAGGAATAGGATTAGGATTAGGGTTAGGGTTATGATTAGGATTAGGATTAGGGTTAGGGTTAGGGTTTAATTCTAGGTTAGGATTAGGATTATGGTTAGGGTTAGGGTTTAATTAGGGTTAAGATTAGGGTTAGGGTTTAATTAGGGTTAGGGTTAGGGTTAGGGTTAGGGATAGGGTTAGGTTTATTAATTTTGTTTGGGGTTAGGGTTCGGGTTAGGTTTTGGGTTAGAGATATAGTTAGGTTTAATGTCAATATGTTGTTACGTTTAGGGTTAGACAATGACTTAGGAATAGGATTAGGGTTAAGATTAAGAGATATAGTTAGGTTTAGGGTTAACATTAGGGTTATGGCTAGAGATATAGTTAGGGTTAGGATTATGGTTAGGGTTAGGGATAGGGTTAGGGTAAAGATATATAGTTAGAATTAGGGTTAGGTTAAGATTGATTTGCAAACATTTAATAAATAATTTATTAAAAATAAAAATTCAATATTAAATTTTTATTTATATAGAGTGCGTGGAGATTTAACAAGGCATAAATTTTTTTTCAATTATGAAGATCAAAATCAAATTTCATATATATATAATTGCTATTATCATTTGTACAACACAAAAAAAAATTAAATCATTTAAAATTTGAAATTAACATTGAATAAAATGTGATAAAACATGTAAACATTTGCATAAAAATTTATAACTTATATTTGAGGCACACTTAATATTTCATATAGATTTGGCACACATCCACATAAAAAAAATATTTAATACCACACATTTTTTTAAAAATGGCGTGCATTACAAATAATAAGTAGCACAAAATATGTTGTCAAAAGAAAAAATATTAGAAATGGAAGCCTTATATGTTGCCACAAAAAGTCTTCAATTTTTTTTTTTAAAGTATTTTTTTTATATTATAATATAATTTAAACAAATTTAATAAGCCTTTGCTACAATGTCTTCAAAGTTTGTAAATATAAGAAGTATTGAAGGTCAAATAAGAAGTGATTATAATAATATCTCATTGTAATGGTGTAAATACATTACAAATTCTTCAACAATGAGATCGGTATTACGACCTTTATTTTCATAGTGATCTTCATATACTTCTTTGAGCATATTTGGAAACGCAGCTACTATACTATATGCCTCATGAAACTTTTTTGCAACAGCTTCCATTGTCATTATTTCCAGTTCCTTGACATCATCATTGATTATTAAGCTTGTATTTTCAATTTCTTTGACAATCTTATTGCAACACTCTAAAAATGTTCTTGCACATTTGTCGATAGGGGTTTCAACAAAATCATTTGACCTTACAGAGGCAATTGGCCTTTCAACCATGATTTTTGATTCGTTCTGTGAATCTCCCATTTTAAATTCTTTTATTGGCTGAAAATTAAAGAACAATAAAATAAAGGTTATAAAACATAAAGAAAATGCATGATGCCAAAGTAACTCACTTTAGATTTAATGGAATTAATATATATAGATACAATTTTTTGAAGGTTAGTATATTAAGTAAGTCATTAGAAACCTTTTGGAAATAAATATTAAAGTATAAAGTGTAACACAAAAATGACCATTAGAACACATATCTAGGAATTCATTTTATATTAACAATATAAAAACCCTGCAAAGTTACATGATCTTTATTTATCAAATATGCATATTGAAAAGAGATTGAAAACATTTGAAATGTAAGTTATATTAGAAATTGAATTCAATAAATAACTTGACGTTCTTAAATTTATATAAGAAATTTTTATCATTTATTTTTAATCAACAGAGATTTCAAAAGCATACAATGGAATATTTTAAGTTGCTATAGGTTTCTAAAAGTTTCTTAATTGTTAAAAAATTCTAAATTGCTATAAGTTTCTAAGGAAGAATCACAAATTTAGTATAAATTTCTAAATTGTTAAGTTTCATAAATTCAATATACTTAAATTTTCTAAAATTGAAATAAGTTCTAATTTTTATAATTCATATAATAAAATAAAATATTTATCTTAAAATAATTCAATAATTATTAATAACTGACATGAACTATGATCTGCTCTTGTGCTTGAAAGAGAAGAAGATTTTGGCTCCCACAAAATACACTATAATCCTGCACCACTTTAACCATAAAAATATTTATCATTATTAATAATGTAAAAATTTAGAATATTAATGTGAAAGCAAGTATAATAGTACCTATAATATTAGCAATTATTATGGCAGAAAAAAAACACATGTATGAAATCCATTGAAGAAATTTTTCACAAAAAGTATATTACATCAATTATCTTCTAAAATTTTGAGCCTATCTTCTTCAGCCTTGTGCTTCACAAGTTGTCTACCCTTTTTCATTTTCTCATAATGGTCATATGTGAATGGTCGCATTATTCTAAGACCCTCTAGAGATTTTACATGAGATACTGCTACAAATGTCAATCATGTTCTTTTTCTTGGTCCTATATCAATCGTCACCTTTGAAAGAGTCAATCCCTAATATTTATGTATAGTTAATGCCCATGCCAATCTCAATGGTAATTGAAGTGTTCTGCCCTTTTGTATTGCTATTATTGGAACTATACTTGGATGCTCATCTTCAAATGGTATTCCTGAACAACTATCAAACTCAACCATTACATATGTCAGTGGTTTAGGTGGAGCACTTCCTGGTTTGTAGACAATCTTTCGAATACATGCCAGAGCTCCATTTACAAGACCTGCTTGTATCCAAAGATTCAAAGTCAACATGACCCTTGAATTCTTACTGATCAATAACTCTAGATCGAGTTCATCACTTGAATAATCTTTTGTTGCATTAACACTTCCTGCTTTTGTTGCAACACTACGTGCAACAGGATTCTTCAATGAATATAACATACTTTTATTATGACTATGAACATTGTCATTCGTGGAGAACAAATGGACACTATTTTCAAACTCAGCATTGCTTGCAACATCTATATTAGTAGGGGTTCTCATCATTAGCAACTTCCAGTCTTCAATTTGTGGGTTTGCATCTCTTAGATTTGTCAAAAGTTGACAAAATATTTGTTGCTGGATGTTTTCTCCATCTTGTTTGAATATTTTATCTAAGGTTACTACAGTTTTAAATTCCTCCCAGAGTAACTTTGCTCGTCTATTACTGTCATATGCTAGCCTATCATTGACTAGAGGCAACTGGGCCAAATCTCCTACCAAAATCATAGATATACCTGAAAGATAAACGACAATATTTATTTTGAAAATATTAATTAAAATATTTTTATTAAAATGTAGTAGATGAACATGTATTAGTATAATTTGAAATAGTTGACTTCATTTGTCAAAATTGAATTCTATACCTGCAAAGCTTATGTGTGCACTTTGTGGGAATGCCTGTTGGAGTCTAAAATCTATGTTTTCCAAATGTTTTGACCAATGAAGCTCATTTCATCAATCAAAATGTACTTAATTGTGCCATTTCTTCTTGAAAACTGGTAAGTCTTGTTCCTTCTAGCTAAATAAAATCTCGTATTGGGATCCTCAATTTTGAATGAACTGTAGAGGCTCCTATATTAAATGTTGCAACTCCCGTTGGTGCAAGTAATAGAAGGGGAGAATGAGATGGCATTGCGGAATTTTCAAGAGCTTGACTAATGGCACCAATTAGATATGACTTTCATGTTCCTGTTGTTCCTTGAATTATCATGAACAATGGCACTCCATTTTGATTTTTGTGGTAGTGTCATAATTATGTCAACTGCCTTTTTTTGTTTATCACTGAGGGATGTGTAGTAGACACATTAGGGTATATCATTATATATAAGACATCCATGCTCCTTCATGTTATTTATGAAATTGATTGTTGTAG